>RDPX01000212.1:372656-477573 GCA_003991215.1 Morbakka virulenta
ATGCTGTCAAAAATTTGTCAAATAAATCTTCCATATCAATTTTTTTATCAGTCATGCTTGTTTCTCTGCGACAAGCAGCGTTGTCAAAGAATTTATTCAACTTTATATTAAACACGCGAGATGATTTTACTTTTTTATAAACACATCACAAATAAACATGCAATGCAATGATCTCATTGAAACATTCCATTTACATTCGAAAGTTGTGATAACAAAAGAAAATTACGTAACGTAAAGAATTTTATTCAAAACAACAGATATAATCAGCGTTATGAGAGTTCGCACCAGTTTCTCTTCTTTTCTATTCAATTTAGAATGATTTCTCGTAGATGTTATTACAATATAATGTTTTGATTCACCCTGTCTATCAATATTATATAAATAAATGTTAAAAACCGTGCTTTTTAATTTTTTTTGATGTTACGTAACGTAGTCAGCTTGACACCCCCCTACCCCTCGAAATTTTCGTAACGGTTAGTCACAAAAAAGACAGACACCCCCCACCCCCTTACCGTTACGTACTTTTTGAATCATCCCATATGTATTTGGCCAAATAGTTAAAATATAATAGATTTTCCATCTCTTTTCTCCCGTCAAGTAAATATATCTGATTAAAATATTATTAATATTCTGCATATTATTGGTAAATTTTAAAAGAGTAAAGAAAAAGTATGATAGTTGATCAATATATAACTCCAGTTATATTTGTCATACTTAAAACTAAAATTTTACCCTACTTCTTTTATTGACGAAAATATCCATGAATGTTTACATGACAATCATGATATCTGTGGCGGCTGTTTTAGACAGAGCACTATGGACTGCCATTAAACACTACAAAATCTAGAATGGTGCTTCGTATCTACGAGGAAGGCTAGTATTCATTGGATCGCCTGTTAACAATCTATTTCATTAAATTTTTTAACTAAATCCTTTTATTCAGCAAGATGTTGACTTCACCAACTACGGTCTATAGCTTATTAAAACCATCTGACTTTTCCCATGAATTGTTTACAACCGGAGGTAGCTTTGTGCCATTCAAATATTTTTGCTTATGGAAGAGTAATCAGTGCTTAGATCATTATCAAATGTGTTACAGAAGATATGATTCGAATGATTTGCTCGAGGCTGACAAATGGTTTACAAGAGAGACACGCCTATTGGAATAAAAACAGAGAGCTCAAATTTATTGACAAAGGACTGCCTAGCATTTTATCAAAAAAACATTGGTCTTTCCACTGTCTAAAAGGTTTCTTTAGGAAAAAATTTATTTATTTATTCATTTATTGAAAATTTAATCTCCTGAAGATGGAACACATTTTTTTCGCCATTCTTGTTCTGCTTATCAGGATAAATCAATAATTAATTCAAGCTTTTTGTTGTACTCAAGCTGAGATTTTTCTTCAAAACTGAAGCTCTCGCTTATGAATAACGTGGGTTCTTCAGTGTTTTTCCAGGTTTTTTAAGAGAGCTACACGATAAACTGCAAAAGACACGACCTGGCCTGGACATCATACTGTTCTGGTAATTGAGTAATTCAATCTCCTTTGACTATCTATCGATATTTTCAGGCCAACCAAATCCAAGAAAAATAATTGAATTGAAGAAAGTGAGTTCTCTACCTGGTCAGCGAATCGGCAGTAGAAAAAATGTGTTAGGTCAAGTTTTTCATTAAACAGAAGGTTATAACCTGTGTCAACAAAACCCAGAATTCGATTTTACTTTCCTATTTTACTTCTGAACCATTCTGCCTTGTAGTTTGACCGAAAATAGGTCCGACAGTTGAGCTAGAGCAGCATTTAAAACGGAAGTTGCAAGTTTATGTTTTCATATTTCATATTTAAACATGTCATATCTGTTGAAGCACCATTAAAGCAACATTGCGTCTGACAAACTCCTTGTCACAACGAACGTTTCTGTCATTTTCATGGCTGTGAGTTAAGCACTTCTCATAAATACCCTGGTTATAATAAACACTGCTGATAACAACTCCTTCCCTCCTCCCAGCCCATCATACTAAACACTTATTTTCACATGTTCTGTAAATTGTTTACTAATAAGTAAGGTTTTACATTAACGCTTGAAAATGCCTCTTCGAATCTGTCATTCAAATATCCTACAGAAATCAACTCAGTTCTGATGGAAACCTACATTTTGTTGGTAATGTGAGGCCTTGAATTTGCTGGCGTGAAAAGCATCATGTCAAAAAGGAAACGATTATCTTTGAGAAATAGCTTTCAAATAATATATTACTTATTTTCCAAAGTGAAAAATAAATATGAAAGAACAATGTCAAAATTTGCTAGAACAACACAGCTTCATAAACACATTCATACTTCACCAGTGTTCTTCGTAAAATTACTATTGTATTGAATATAACTTTATATCTGTGATCAGTGAAAGAAAAGGTAAAAAGATCAGGAAAAGAGGATACCAAAAACACCCCCATAATTCAAAATGTAACTCCCGCTCGATTAACCAACTCAAGAATTGGTTTTGCTCAATAAGCTCCTAAGGGGTTGAATAAGGATTTATGGTTATAATTCTAATTATTAAATTCACTTCTTTCCTTTCCATATTTAGCCTTTTATCAAAACGTTAGCTTCAGTTCTTTTCATAGTTTAGTGTAATGAGCCCTTACCGTAACGTCGTTGTCAGTTGTTCAAATCACAGTAAACCAACAGGCTTAATAAAATATTCTAACAGGTGTAAAATATTCAAATTTAGGAACTTGAAGCAACACGCATGCAGTAGTATTCCGTATTCGTTGCAATCTATCTAGAAGGCACTGAGACATTATACACAAGTGAGCTGCAGTAATCTAGGTTGATTGTAAAGAATGCATGTACTAGTGGCTACATAGCCTCTAGTGTGAGGATCTTGCAAATTCAACGAAGTCTATAAAGCTGCTAAAAGGGCTTAAATGATAATGATAAAACGTGTTTGTATATCTTCAGATAAGTAATTAAGTCTTTACCCAATTTTCTAGCACCTATCACTGGTACAATACTCTCACTTCCACCTTTTAGTCAATTAATAGTTATCTTTGCTAGTTACTTTGCTGTATCTAATAACATTGCTTATGCTTTCCCATCATCAGCCATAAGACGGTTCGCAAGCATCCAACATCTAATATCCCTGGCACATTGGAATAACACTGATAGTAGTAGATTTAGTGTAAGGGCTAAATGAAATGTATAACTGATGGACACCAGAGTATACATGACCAAAGTATGATCCAAGGAATCTCCCCTGGGGTACCTACCACAGAGATCAAGTTTTTAGGTTCAGAGAAAACATGTTCCACAAGTTCTAGCTATTCCAAGCAAACCATACAATGTTGCATGTGAGACATGACATGAAACAGCGTCAAGAGCGCCACTCAAGTCAAGAAGCACAAACAATGTAACATTTTCACTGTCCATACCTCAGATAAACCTAACTGAACTTTAAGTAAAGCTGTTTCCCGTATGACAAAACATAAAATGGTATTAATCCAATGGGTCCAATGTGAGTTCTCAATCGAATGACGAAAGCACTTTCAGTAACTTTTGACAAATATAGCAAATTACTTGCAAACCTGAAATATTTGCACACAAGTTCCGGTTCAAATTATTTAAGTCCAGGTTTGATAAGACCACATGTCCAGGCAGAAGGGAAATATTCTGAGCAAAAAAATGTGTTGTTATTTAATGTAATGATGGGAACCAATACGTCTAGACACTTCTGGCGGAGCCAGGGAGGTGACGGATCCAAAGCTACAACTGATATTGGTTAACGGTGATAATTTCACATATCTCATCCTCAGTGGGAATTGAAATTCTGAAAACTTCCAAGCCCAAATCCGGATGTTTTTTATGTCTTCACGGATGGTGCTGAGAAGATTTGTAGAGTGGCGTCCTATTCTGGCTTTATACATTGTTGCTCCTGATATGGCGAATTCAAGGGCTTTCTGGGTGGGGGAGTTGATGTCCATGCGTAGGACATGACCTAGCATAGACCATCTTCGCTTTGCTACTAGTGTAGATATAGGATCCGTTTGGCAGATTTTATACAGTTCTTTATTACTGATTACGCTTTTGGGCCACAGGTGACCTGTTATCGTTCGCAAGTGTTTACGGTGGCATATATCTATTTTATTCATCATAGCTTTGTTGGTAGCCCAGCTGTCGCAATTATATAGCATGATGGAGAGGCAGTACGCGTTATAAAGTTTGAGTCTGGTTTTGAGCGGAATTTTATTGCGGCGAGACCAGATTTTTGATAATAATTTAAATGCTATGTTGCCTTGGATGCATCTGGCAGAGATGTCTGCTGAACTACATAGCAGGGACCCTAACGTTTTACACTTACGCCAGTTTTCGCAGCCTCGGATAGGTGTTCCTTCTGGATCAGTTTCAGATATTTCGGCAAGATATATGTGTGTAAACTCAGTTTTACTTTCGTTCATAAATAGATTTTCTTCTTTAAGTTTTTCTGCAGCAATTTTTTGTAATTTTTCCAGAGGTTCTTTTTCTTCATCTAAAAAGTCGATATCGTCTGCATATTCCATTTCCAGTGGCATACCAAGGCAAGAAACGAGAGGATTTGGTCTGATGGAGTTATTTCTTATTTTTCTTAGAGCGTGTGAGAGATAACATGTGAATAATACTGGTGATAAACCATCTCCTTGAGGTGATCCTATGGAGGTTTCAAATGAATCGGAGAGTGCGTTTTTTATTCGAACACGAAGAGATGTTCCTGATAGTAGTATACGCACAAGTCTTAGTTCGTCTTCATTGCATCCTGCGTGTATAAGAATCTCGAGTATACGTTTGCGTTTGATGGTATCAAAGGCTTTTGACATATCGATACCCATCTTGTGGAAGTCCCATTTTCTAGCAAGAACGACGGATGTTAACATGCGTTGTGCCCAGACGATGTCGGCACAGCTTCTACCTCTTTTGAATCCGCTTTGATGTAATCCTGTATATTTGTCTACTTTATCCCTTATTCTATTCAGAGTAATGGTGGATAAAATTTTTCTTGTGCTGTTCAGTAGTGTGATCGGACGGAGGTTTGCAGGGGGGCCTTGAGGTTTTTTTGGCTTTGGTATGGTTATCAAGATGCCTTCCTTTAGCGAATCAATCGGTGTATGTTGAGCAAAGGCTGAGTTGAATATATTGGCAAGTGGGGCGGCAACGACTTCTTTACCGTACTTAAATAGCTCATTGTTCATGTCATCGGGACCGGCTGCTCTATCATTCTGGAGGTATTTGATGGCAATATCTATTTCTGCTACAGTGATCGGTTTATTGAGTGGTCTTGGATTTCCCTCAAATGGTTCTAGTGGGATGTCAGTATCATCAGTGAATTGTCGTTGAAACCATTCTTTTATTATTTGTGCTTTGTTTGTATCTGAGCCCATGAAGTTGCCTTCTTCATTCTGGACGATGATGGCTGGTGTCGGTTTCATGGTACGAAGTTTCTTTGCGGCTTTGAACATTCTACGACTGTCATCAGTAGATGCGATTTCATCTGCCAGGCTGTCTGCTTCTTCTATGGCAATGTTTTTCAGTCGTTTGTTGATTTGGCGCAAGATATCGTTGCGTTTCTTGCGGAGCTCAGTGGTATCTCTACTAACACCTTTTTGGTAAATTTTTAGGCGGAGCGATTTTTGTTGTTCCGATAATTCAACAACAGTCGGATCGAGTGTTTTAGATTTTTTGCTGTATTTGACAGTGCCAGCTGCTTCTTTTGCAGAGGTTTTTATACATGTGAGCAGATTTGAGAGAGCTTTGTTGGGATTGGGATCTGTAGTTTGTTGATCCAAATTAATTTGCAAGAGCCTTTGGTAATTGTATTTGATATCGGTGTTTCTGCGTATGTTTTCTATGTTGATTTTTTCATTGGCGGGTTTCTTTGGTCGTTGCTTATGGACCAGATGAAGTTGATTGATTCTTATCCTGGAAACTACTAGTTTGTGATCCGAATTGGTATCTGTACCTCCGTATGATCGAGAATTTTGTATGATTGCGGTTGCTGACTTTTGGCATAGGATATAATCAATTTGATTGAAGACCGGTTTAGTGGCTTTAGAGCCTGCCTCACGGTTTTTATCAGCGATGTGGCATATCCAAGTGGTTCTGTGCCTACTGGGATGTTTAAAGGCTGTGTTGGTAGCAAATAGCTCATTGTTTGTGAGAAAATTTACGAGAGCTTCTCCATTTGTGTTACGTTTGCCTATACTGTATGATCCCATACAGGTTTGTAAACCAGCAGTGATATCATTCGGTGTTAACTTTCCTAGCTTGGAATTGAAATCACCACAAACGAATAGTTTCCATCTCGATGGTATCTTGATGGCTGATGTTAATTCCAAGTAGAATTTTTCGAGCATAGCCGGTGATGCTGATGCACGTTCGCTAGTTGGACCGTATACGTTTACTACTCTTGTTTTGAGAGGAGTACCTTTCCGAGTGGGTATGCTAATATCTAGAAAGCATACTCTGTCGCTTATGTATTTGTATTCATACCCACAGCTCGATAGTCTGGGGCCTATTATAAAGCCCATGCCGCGAAAAGTGGCTTCTTTTTGTTCCAAAAGGATGATTTTATATCCTGCTGGTGTGGATTTTTCAAAATGTTCTTTTGTTTTTGTTTCTTGTATGCAGAGGATGTCAATGTTGTATTGGTTGCAATCTTTAATTAGTGACTCTTGTTTAGCGTAAGCAGTGAGGCCTCGAACATGCCATGTGCCAATACCAAATCCCCATTGTTTTAGTTGTTTTCTTGGATGATGAACTGTAGATTTTGTTTCACGAGGGGCAGATACTTTTGCAGTGGGCCGAGGGGTTATCCTTTTACCACCCATAGCAAATGCGATGATCAGTTCGCAATCCTGATAGCAATTGGTTTCACAGTGTAACTGCTACTCACAGGAGAGACCACGAGAAGGTTGCCATCTTCCTCTCCTAGTGGCACCTACCCATTACCAAAAATACCGAAATGTCCCTTTTCTTGGGTACACATGCTTATGGTAGTTCAAATGTATTGTACATAGCATATAATTCATCAATTTTTTTTCAGTTTCGTTCTACCAGATATTTCAGGCAAAAACTGCATTTTATATATTTCATTACTCTCTGTGTACTCAAAAATATTATTAACAACATATTTCATTTTCATATATTATCACATTTGCTTCTTGTTCTTCTGAGCAGTTTTGTCTTCTAAATTTTAAAAGCTTCTTCTCTTAGTTTACCTAACACTTTTTCCTGGAAATTTCATACATTATCATTTTCCAGTCTGCCTAAGATAAATACTCTTTGTTTGGATTTATTTGATTGTTTTCTAAATTTCTTTAACTGTACTTTAGAAAATAAAATTTAAGTTATCTGGTGAAAATTCACAACTTTTCTTCCTTTCTCATTTATGAGAATATGTTATTTCTGGGTTTTGGAAGGAGGATGCAACACAGTTGGAGGTTTAGCTCAAAATTTCTAGACTTGGATGAGGAATTCTGGGATAAAAATGTGAGAAAAGAGAGGGGTGATCAAGTGTGCGGGGGATGCAAAAATTTTATTGAAAGCGCACTTCCGATTATTTGGGTCAACAAGAATAGTTTTCAAGACAGGGATTGAAATTCATACGTATTATAAGAAAATTTTAAGAATCCAACGAATTGATTATTACAAAAGCAATTCCTGAAGCCATGTTCTCCAAAGTTAGTTTGAATGAAGTGAAATATACAGAATCAGATGCCGGTGTGACTTGAATAATAAGTTGTGAGTTGTTTTCTTCTTGTTATGTTGACTACAAATTAGGTTGTTCATTCTCAAAATTGACACGTTATGAAAATATTATCATGAAGAAAATTTGCCATGCTTCACACTTCTTCGATATTGTTGGCTGTTAAAGACGATATTGATCAACTTGCAAAAGTGGATAAACTACTAACAACTGCTGTTTTAGAATAATTGCTGTCAGGCGTCCCACTCACCAAAGAGAGACAGAGGTGACAACGTATTTTTTATTGTACAAATAAAAGAAAATACAGAACCGTTGGCAAAAAATGAACTTTATTCTTTACCAATAGGTTGAAAGAGCAATTAAAAATGGTGCAATGGGCCTTATCCTTTATACTGATCCAGCAAACTATCAGCAACATGGCCGCGGTTATCCTTACAATTGGGAAATGCCAGGAAGTGGTGTTCAAAGAGGTACAGCATTGGTCAAAAAGGGAGATCCACTCACTGATGGCTATCCATCAATTGGTAAGAGTTTATTACGCGTCAAATAATTCAAATCCAGAAATGACAATAAACAGCATCGCAATTTTGAAATTGCAAAATGTAGGGCTTTTTTACCTCGATCAAATTTGGGGTCCTCATCCACTTATTGGGCGTGGGGGAAATGCAGAAATGGCAAAAAAAATGTTGCCAAGGCAAGGAAGTAAATGTTTTGCACAATGAACCGTACTTTGGAGTTTTTAATCTTGCATTTAATGAATAACGACAACAAAAAATATTTCAGATATCACTAGTCCTATATTCATTGAGATAATAAATAAAACTTTAAAAAACTGGTTGGTTTTTTAATATTTATTCATACAAAAGTTGAAAGTTTTGGAGAAAATCACACCCTCGCCTCAACTTTTAGAAGGCCAGCAACACTTTTCCCCTTTATTATTCTAGCAGTTCGTTAAAATTGTTCTCTCAATAACAAAAACAAAGGTCGCTTAACATAGCTTTTTCCAATCATAGTTTTTAGAACTTCAACTTCCGTGCTCTAAAAATGATGAAGAAAAGTATAAAAAATAAGTTTTTAAACAGAATATATCATAAATTTAAAAGATAGAAAGGATTCTGTTTGGTGATTGATTTGTTGGGAAGTTTAATAGAAGGTACGTGTAAGGACCACAGAGCTTCTTAAGTATTTTCAACTTACTAAATGCGTACAAACAATATTCACAAAAAGTTATTCTTCAGTTTTTTTAATAGTATTGGAGACAGGAAAGAGATATTTATAAAAAGGTATGATGCATATATTAACACTATTAACCTAAGTTAGTCGTTTATCTTTGGATTCTTGGATCTTTATCCTTGGTCTCCAGTGCCAGCCCTGGCCGACAGAAATTGTAAAATTTACAAGAAAACATAGAAGATAAGATGTAGTTGGACTTATTTCAAATTTCTAATTAATTGAAAAAACAGGATATTGGACTGTGTGTGCACTGCATCTTTCCCTGCATATATTCCAATAAATTCAGTGTTACTGCAATCATAACCTTAAAACTAAAATATCCAAGGGACTATAATTGCAGTGACATTTGATTTGTTAAATTTATTAGTGATTAAATCCCTGAAGTAATGTATTTAATTTTCCTGTCTCTTTTTAATCTGAGAGATATTGGACAAAGATAAGAAGTCAACAAGACTGATCAATATCTGAAGATGAAAGGAGCATAGATTTTTCGTCATTTTGTTACAAATCCTGACACTGACACTATTCGCCATAAATTGTCAGTTTCTGCCAGACGATCACAAGAAAATATTAAAACAGAACTAAATTAGCAAATGCTGTAGGGATTTTTTCCATAAAACCTGGCCACTGACTGTAGCAACAAATAATTAACTCGTGTTTATATGAGCTCTCTTCCCGTCACTAACATCAAAGTTCAGAAGAAGAAGAATCACTCACCATTGGTTCTTTTTCAGGTTTAAGAAGTATAGAAGGCATCAAGCTTTTAAGTGTAGAGATAAGGGTTAATCTTAGAGTTAGAAACATTCAAGTCATATGACGGGCAAAAAGCATGCAATTGACGAGCACTCTCAAGAGGAAAAGCAATTTCATTAGAGTAAAAATCAAAATGATTGTATATAAATGTTGGACAAAGATAAGAAGTCAACAATATCAGTTGTCTTTTTTGTTTGTATCAAAAGCCAAGTAAGCTAAAAACCCAACATGGTTGTTTTTTAGCAGAAAAAAGGAGCCAGTGACATTAGGGGATTAAAAGATTTTGACAAATTTCAAATGGTTTCTTCGGACGAGGTAATAGCCAATCGCAGGACTAAGATACGTTGTAATGGTGATACAATGAAAATCGCAATGACAAAATGGGACATATGAAGTGGGGTGAAGGAGATTTCACACTTTACTACACAAAATACGACTGTAATCATGAAAAGAGTACCGACTTGCATTCTTGTTTACAAAATATGTAGATCCACGTTCACGTGAGAAAAAACCAAAATCAAAGCCCATTTTTACGGATTCCTAAGGGTGGTCTTTTTCAGAGTTGACTAGATGTATCTGCGTTAGATTAATTAGCTAACTTTATTATTTTGTAACTGGTATTATATTTTCATTTTTCTAGATGGAATGTACAGACGTGACATGAGTAGTGTGCCGTACCTTCCATCAATTCCAGTGCAACCAATCAGCTTCAGAGATGCTTGGTATATTTTAAGGTTTGTTTTTATTCCTTTTTAGTTCCAATTATTGATATATTTTTGAATATTGGAGGAAGATAAGAACTCCTTTTCCTATTTAATGACATCAATCGCATTTTTTCCTTATTGAAAAAAATAAACACTTCCTTTCTCATCTTCTGACTCCCTGAGAGTCACACCCAAAATCTTCTGCAAGTTTGGCTTGTTCCTTCTAAGCTGCTTTGTCGCCAATGCCCGAGTACAAGGTAAGGTCATCAGAATAAATGTTGATAAACTGAAGCAAGATCATTGGTGTTAAAATGCAGAGATGGACCAAGAATAGAAAATTAAGGAACAGCTGTATAGATGCAAAATTACTCAGCCGAGCAATTCCATTCAGTGTGACACGCATTTTACGACTGAGAGAAATGACTGAATGATACCAAATACTCTTCCAGAAATCCTACAACCAGAAAGCCCATGAAGCAAGCCCCCGTGCTACACTTTATCAAATGCCCTTGAAATGTCCAGAGATAAACCATGTTATTTATTGACTCTACGCTTAAACCTATGGATACACTTTGTGATTACAACTGAAAGGTTACCAATGAAGCGAGGACCTCTACATCCGTACTGCACATTCATAAAACTACTAGGTTCTGACAGAAGTCCACCCATGCATGTTAGTAAGTCTTTCAAAGATCTTACTGCACAGAAAGGAAAATAACTCAGAAATACACTCTTTTAAGACAACTACCGGAATCGATTTATGACCAGGAGCATTATCTTGATCTTGTCGAACAAAAACTGTAAGACCATGAAGATGAGATGCAGAGTCCAGTCAAAACAAAGGAAAATATGCGTCAACATAGAGATCCCTAGTATTAACACTGCCATTTCTCTCAAAGTGCTTATGGTTATGCCCGCGTTATTGCTTCAAAAGCCGAGCTACAAGTCAAAGTCTAAGCAACACAGCGAATGCCTAAAACGTAGGCTTGAAATTTGGATGGAAGGAGATCTGAACAAATTAGTCGTAGAAGCGCGTACAATACAGTCAAAACTTTCCAAACCTACAAGAAAGGATGATCTGCAAAGTGTATCCAAATCATTCGCGAAATTGATGCTTCAAGGAAAAGTAAATTCTGCCCTACGTTTACTTGATAAAACAGCCAGCAACGGAGTATTGGGTCTGTCAGAACAAACACTTCAAGATCTTCGAGATAAGCATCCGAATCCAGCTCCACCCGACTCGTCCATACTTATTAGAGGAGAAGCACCATTCGTTGATCCAGTCTTGTTTAGTAATATAGATGAATCTTTGATCGCTAAAGTGACACTTCGCACAAAAGGAGCTGCAGGACCATCCGGAATGAATGCAGATGGATGGAGGAAGATACTTATTTCCAAAAACTACGGACGAGACGGTGTAGAATTGAGGAAAAGCATTGCTACGATGGCAAGAACACTCGCAACTAAACAGGTCGATACTTCATCTTATACGCTTGAACCATACACTGCATGTCGGCTGATCCCTCTGGATAAAAACCCGGGGGTGAGGCCGATCGGAATTGGAGAAGTGTTACGTAGAATTGTGGGAAAGTCTATTATTATGGTCACGAAACCCGAAATTATGGACAGTGCCGGCTCTCTTCAGCTCTGTGCTGGTTTACCAGCTGGCTGCGAGGGTGCTGCTCATGCAATGAGTGATATATTTATGGAAGAAGCTACCGATGCTCTCTTACTCGTAGATGCCGAAAATGCGTTCAATTCATTAAACAGATCCGTTCTTTTACACAACATCAGCTATATATGTCCTGCATTGGCTATGTACGTGAAAAATTGCTACAAAACATCGTCAAGGCTATTCGTTATGGGAGGAAAAGAACTATCATCTAGAGAAGGAACGACCCAGGGAGACCCGTTAGCGATGCCAGCATATGCTATAGGGATTGTACCATTACTTCCTTTACTTAAGGATGAGTCAACCAACACAGTTAAGCATGCTGCATACGCTGACGACCTAGCAGGTGCTGGTACATTCAATGATCTACTAAATTGGTGGAAGAAAGTTGAGCAATTTGGACCTCGTCTAGGATATTATCCAAAAGCCTCCAAATCGTGGCTTATTGTGAAAGACGAAAATAACCTTGAACACGCTCGAGAGATTTTTAAGAATACTCAACTTAAAATTACACACTCAGGTCNCGTCGTAATGAATTGGCTACGAACCGTCGTATCTTATTCATTACTACGCTCTGCAATCCTGTGTGTCAGAGGTTCTAGAAATGCTAAACGTAAACAAGAGCCGGCAGTAAATGTTGAAGACATTGAACTTTTCATGACGTAGGAAGACTAAGAACGTTGAAACTCGTTAATCTTATGTTCGTAATGTATTTTCTTTTTTTCTATTGTAAGCACATGCATCGCCGCAGAAAGAAAGTGCGAATTGCAGTGTGCGGACCTAAATTTTGTAACGTCGACTGATTGTTATTATTGTTGAATACAATTAACACTGCCATTGTGACTTGTCCTGCAAAGCGGAATAATATGAGGAGAGTCAGAATAAAGGAAAGCTTTCCCACAAAAAATTGGAACGAAGAACTCTGATATTAATAAAATGTAAGAAGAGAGTATTTTGTGAAGGTAACAGGGTTTTTTCCTATTTATTTCAGGCCAGGATTACCACATATTCAGTCAGCACCATTGAAAGAAGACACCGTCTTTTGTCCAGAGATGCTTTATTTCCCCACCTCCCACACACAAACCTTCAAAGATCTACCGAGGCTAACTGAGCTCCACGTTGATAAGGTGATATTAGACGGAGAGACAGCAGATGGCATTTCTTTCAGGATATTTCAACGATACGAAAAAATACTGTGCAACAGCACCACTTAATGTTGACTCATTTTTCTTTGTAGTACCTCAAAAATAGATTATTTGTGTATACGAATCTGTGTTTAGAAAAGGCAACTATTGTCATGAAAAACTCAATTTTCGTAAAAACATCTTCTGATATTTGAACAGTGCTCGCGTTACCCTCCCAATCAAAGAACACTGAAATGTTTAGCTTTATTCTATTTGGGGGCGCTTGAACACTCCAGAATCAGCTAAAGGTTAATCAGTGTTTTGATGGTTAACATTTCAAGGTGACGCGTGTGTTTTTGGTTTCTCTGTGTTGTTTATCCTAGATTAAGGCCTAAATTCGTTGGTTCCGACAATTAGCTTTAAAGACCCAATTTGCAATATTGCACAGGAGACTGATACACCATACCTTTAGATATTTAATGTTTTCTGTAGTTGTATCGTAACTTTCAATGTTTATTTTCTAGGCAGTTAGATGGCAAGCAAATTCCAGACAGTAGCTGGCAAGGAGGGCTTAACTTTTCGTACGCTTTGAACTCGAGATCCTCAAAGTAAGAACTTTTATCCTTTTTTCAGAGTTTTTTACTTTTATGTGTCCTGTTTGTGATCATGAGGACACCTAATACATACAATAGGTACCCTAACAATCGACCAATGTCACATTGTTGGCATTTTTAATACATACCAAATACAGAATAAATGACAAGTCTTTACAAGATCTCTCTATTTGTAAGGATGTTTTAGTCTTAATTGTTGGGGATTTGAAGAAGGCACTGGTTGGGATATCAGAAATATGTGGAAATGGTTCTGTTGAGTAAGAAAAACACTTTTTGATTCACCGAAACCTTATGGTCTGAAAACAACAGCTCGCGATACTATTAACAAAGAGAACAGTGTTCTTTGGGTCAGGTTGCAGTTGGTATGGAGGTAATCTCAAGATGATATTTTACCACTGATAGGATGGCAGTTTTTTTCATTTAAAGTATGAAATCTTTCAAGGCAACATTAATCTGTTGTACTTAGTCAGCTGAATTTTTTAAAAAAATAGTATGAAGAAAAATTCAGGAAGACCTCCTTGACAACAGTAATAAGGGTTACCTGTAGCCTATTTCTAACGGACATTAATTTGTACAAGCTGGGCAAATCTTGTAATTGTGTTGCGTAAACTTTATTCTAAACCTCGGAAGATTCAATAGCAATGACCTTATGGACAAGTGTCCTCATGGATAGATTCTAATATTTCATCAAAAGAATATATCGAGTGTGATTTTACTTAGTACGCAATGTGAAACAGAGTATTTAGAGTATCGGTTTCCTTATGATGATGGAGGTTTATTAATACAAAAATTAGGACTGTAGAGTGGAAAAGCGCTGATTGCAATCAACAACACCCTCACTGAACATGACCAAGAAAAGTTTGTGACAGTCAGGGGATGTAAGAAGAGGATTTATTGCCTGTAGATAAGACAAACCTACAACAGAATTTTATTCAAAAAATTTTCATGAAAAGAATAAGTGCAACTGCAAGCGACACAGTCTCGTACACATGCTGGTACTCGTTCTCGATTTAATCCTCATAAGTTGCAAATGCTGGGATTGCTCTTTAAGGTGGACTCCTTTTGTCAAACCACGAGAAGAAAGAAAATGAGGAATTCGTATTCTCTTACAAGATTATGCCCTTATTTCACTTAACGTACCCTTCCTCTCATTTTCATAATAGTTTATCAAATATAAGTCACAATATCTATCCATTCTTTGAATATGTTTTCAGAAGGATGCTTCGATTTGGTAAATAGGTTACTATAGTTGGTTTTTTAAGATGAAGCTTGTTTAGAAACTCGCAGGTTTATCTGTGTACATAGGGGTCTTTTTATTTTCTACAAAACAAATATTTATTTACCAAACAATTAGTCCATAAACAAAGGCCTAGCAGTTTCCAAAGAGAATGTTTATAATAAACAACAGGTCAAAAAATAGGAATGTTATTAAAAATGATTGTTAAAAAATTGCTACACGGAAAACCAGCTGCCTTTGAGCGATAGGTCACATGGAATTGATCGTATCGCAGAGGACGTGTGCGATGTTAAAAACAGATGATCTGCATGAAGATGTCATATCGTTTGAATGTACTGTGTGAATGACATTACTCATCAGTTATGGGTATCCCACAAAAGCACACCTTCTTACACAATTAGCTATAGAAAGGCATTGAAAGAAAACAAATTGTTGAGTGTCAAGGTTGAGAAATATGAAAATTTACTTCACCAAGTGCTGAGCATTTAAAATTACTATTAATATCTGAAGTAGTCTATTTAGGTTACCTATTACACTTGAAGATAAGTCGGGAAATATTAACAGTGAAGAGCCTGAATACGAAACACTTGGTTCGACGTACTTTGTTTTAATATTAGAGACCTTTGACTACATCAACACATGATTTCAAAATATCCAAGTCAATAGATAAAAGAACTATCCCATGACATTGTTGCAGTGTTTGCCAAGCTGAAGCGACGTCGACCAAATAAAAGTAAATCTGTCTTGTGTATATTCCTGGTTTCTAAAAGCTTTGTCTTTCATTCCATTTCTGATGAAATTGATTTATTGTGCTCTTCAGACACACTTTTTTTTACATTTAAGTCTTTACACGACTCTATATTCAAGAGGAATCATGACCTGATTAACATGATCATCGTTACACAAACACACAATCAGTATTCATATTTTTGAGCAGATTGCAGCTGTCTGAACTTTCTGACAAACTGAGGCAATTTTCACTTAGCAATATTAGCACTCTTGATAATAATATAAGTAAGAGATAATTACCCTTCAGTGTAGTACTGTCCTTCTTCTTCCTTTGAGTCCGGTCAAAGCTTCCCTATTAACGGATTGAAAAAAAAGAAATGTTATTTTATTAAGGTTTCAAAAGGTATGAAACGTAAAACACTTCGGACAAAAGGAAACCTGGATGTTATTGCCCCTGTGGTCCCCTTATCTTTCGGACTGGTGTAATTTTCTAGTTCGCATGTTATCTCAAGGTGATTTTTTAAAATTTTCTTAAATTACATTCATAAAGTCCTTCAGTTTATGGTTATTTCTGTTTATTAAAATATAGGACATTTCCCGATCTCTTCGATTACTTGACAAGTAAGAGTAAGGGTTAAAATTATTTCCTTCCTATTAACCTCTTTACATTGGTGTTATTACAACAAATCTCTCAGTCCTTTACCGTGACCTTATCCCTTGCGAATTATCGAGTAAAAATTTAAACAGATTCAACCAACAAACCTTAGTTGAAAAATCTCCCACTATAGGTGTGTGTCAACTTCTTTGTCATCCAAAGTCATGTCCAGTGTATATTTATTAATTTCTTCCATTCAGTAGTTCGTGGTTTTATTTTGTCTTCCTTAAGATAGAGAAGATCTACAATCTTCAGAAGTCTCGGTAAGCTCTACAGATCATGTAGGCTCTTGTAGGCTCCCACTAATATTCTCTTGCTCTTACTCTTCCCTCAACTGACGGACGTTGAACCCATAATAATATGGTTCTCCGACATTACTGTAATAGCACGACAGTGTTTTTAGGGGATAAAAGTATTCGTAGGTCAGAACTCTCAATTGCTTTATTTTTGTAAGTTAGTTGCCAGGAACACACAGTGTTAAAAATGTTATATCAGGAAGCCTGTGCCCCTCTAGGTTACCACACTGACCCTCCTTCAGATACAGACCTGGCAAATTTCTACAATTGGTTTTTAAACAACTCTGAATTGATCATTTAAACTTGACCAAAAAAATTTCAGCCACCATTCCCTAACGATTTTTCAATTTTTCAGGAATGTTAACGATTCATTTGGAATCAAGCCAACCAAACCAAGGTGTTTGGGAGTTTTAACATTTCATGAAAAGTCGACTACACAAACGATTAAACCCCTTAAAACGATTAGTTGCTTTATTTACAGTTATTTGCTATTACGTCTGCAAATTGACTCTTGCTTGAAACAGTTTATAATCGATTATTCGAACCGGAATGGACAGCTCTATTCCCTCTATGCCTTCTTTATGGCATTTTCAACATCTTACATGAGCATCAATGATCTTAAACAGACCTAAATGGAAGGCATATTTGCCTCTCTCGACTCTTACCATTTTCTGAATATCTTCCCATTGTAGTATTCGCCGTATAATTTTAACAAAAAGTTTTTATTTTCAAAGCACAAGGTAAACACATTGCCCAGTTACGTTGCTTGACAGTGGCTTCTGAGTTTAAAAACAACATGTGTAACTTATTGATGAAAAAATCGTCATCAATAGACGAGGGGACCTTTTTCTCTCATACAATTCAACTCCGTATACAGTAACGCCATAGCAGTTAGAAACGATCTTGATAATTTGAATTTTGAACTTAACTGAAGTCGGTCGCTTGCAGTGGGGTTTGAGATATGCAAAGCATATTTTTTTCCTTTCAAAAATCTGACTACAGTAGGTCTGATACTAACAATATGCAGGCCTGTACTCTGTAAGTCAGAACCATTTAACATCTAATTTTCAAATTTTTGTTGTTAAACTGATTTTCTAATGTGCTGATTATATATATATATATATATTCATTATCAGTTGAATTTTTTCCCTTTACTCTGTGCTTGACGTGATTCGACATTATTGGCTTGTAGAAAACTACGGCTTGAAGTGGACACTATTTACGACACAAGGCCTGTTTATAATGTTATTGGTACTATAGTTGGGCAATCAGAACCTGGTGAGTCATATCATTTTACAGAAATTCGTATTTTATCGTTTACTTTCAACACGTTATCTTTGCAATCAGACAATAACAACCTTGAAAACCGTTCAGGTGATTTTGCGTAATTTTGAAATTAAGAAAAATGCACCTCACTGTGCAAGTGGTATGACCATTGCTCTCTTTCTACCTTCTTTTGTTAAAACTATTACAGTATTCATTTTTTTCTCTCTTAGCTGAGGTGCCTTGACACTGTAGTTTGCGCATTTTCACAAAATCAGAGGCTCCAGTTTTGGATCCTCGAGCGAGAGAAAATTTGGCATGCTGCAGAAAACAAATGTTGTCATATCCAGGCACACATTTTTAAATTGTCCGCATAAGTCTCTTAAAAAGGTACCCTTAAAATCAATGGTGAGAGAGAAAAATGTCATGTAAAGAAATTGAAAAATCGATCCTTCTCTGTTATACACCTATTAATTGAAAAATAGGTCCAAGACAAACTTTCTCATCTCACTCTCTCTGAAGTAGGTAATTTGCATAGTAAGTCAAACTCTGATCCTTTTTTGCACTGAATATTTGCACGAGTTGGGCATAATCTGGTGACATAAAAATTTCCTGGCTAAAAAATTGGATAAAATTTACATGCAATACAAAAGATTCTTCAATTTCAATTCCAGTTTTAAAAAAGAAACAATAGCATACAAGACGGCTTTGGGTAACGACACCCTCTCCGGGTATTGTTTTACTGCTCTTAACTGTCTTACTGCCTCTTCCCTTAATCATAATAACATCTATATGGAAGCTGTGCTTAATGCTTTGTATGTAATCTTATGTTTTTGCTTTTTTGTGAAGAATTCAATTGCAGTAACTAGATCTAGGTATTCAAGGAGCCTCTCACTATGTTCATTTCTGTCTTTGTACCCTCGTCGTCCTTTTATATCTATTTCTTTATGTTCTCTAATGGCTTCCCCTGTATACTTAATTATATCACCTGGTATAATCACAAATTTCGCTGTTCAAAACGCCAGCACAGCCTGTTCTTAATAATTCTTTTAAAAAAAGTACTTAAAAAATTCTTTATATAATTTCTCTTTTGAGACATTAGAGCAACCCCATTTGTGGAGTATGGAGGGATATCATGCTACAAAATTTTCCCTGTTCTCAACTGTTTTAGGTCTATAAGTCTATTGTCTGTGCTTTCTCACTTCAACCACTTCTATTTTTGGCTTACCTTTTAGAATTATCTCTACACAATTCTTTGTTCACTTTTCTTCACTGTAGAAGGTCTTAACACCAGCTTCTAGTTCTCTTGCACTTTTTCCCAGGCCACATTTGTACTTCTCGTACACCTCCACTAGTTCTCTTCCTCTTACTGTCATTGTTGAGATGTACCAGCTAGCAATCTTTATTTTTGTTTTGTTTTTACATGTCCCTTTAATTGAGACAGTTGTCTTTCCAATAGAGGCAGAGTAACACCATGATATGTCGCTATATTCATCAACTTATCTGCTGTACTATTTATGATATAGAACCTTTGGTTGGAGTACTGTTTTCCGGCCAGGTGACGCCAATAGTAGTATTTGTTGAAGTAGATAAGACCAAAGACTTTGAATCAGGTACATATGCCCAGAACCCTCATGAGTGTCACCCCTTTTTAGGTTCTTCCAACATTCCGCCATCACTGCACATATATCTTGGTGCTATCCAAGGCTTTATCTATACCCCAGATATTTTTTTAATTTTCATAATAAATAATTTTATTACATATCCCATGTTTTTCATAAAAAATGATTGCAAAAAATTTGTAATCGAAGAAAGCTGACCTGCAAGAATGAATGATAATGTGTTTTATTTTTAATTAACTTCTACTCAAAACCAGTAAAGAGAAAAAAAAGTTAGAACAACTTGTTTATATGTACACCTAGGATAGAGCGTCTACAGAATCAGGTGTAACTAACCTATCTAGGTATTTCTTTTTTTAAAGGAAGTCGGTTCAACAAGGTCTATATGCCACTGGGATGTAAAGAGATATAGGATTAAAAAATTAACTAACGCCGGTGAATGCTAGCTTTGATATTTATATTTTTACTACATTTATTCAGGTAGTTCTTAGGTAGAACTTGAAAAATGTAATTTTTTGTAACTTGACAGACGAAAATGCCTAAATTTTTGGTCACTCATTATATTAAATAACTTAACTTTTGATCTTAATAGTAATAGTGATAATGATAATAATGATAAAATTAATAAAAACAATAATAACAATAGTGGTAGGTGCAGTTGTATCCCAGTGCTAATAATATTGAATATCATTTTCCTTATTTTTTTTAACAAAGATCGCTACGTTTTACTTGGGAATCACAGAGACGCTTGGGTATATGGTGCAGGCGATGCTGCAAGTGGAACAGCAGCGATGCTAGAATTAGCAAGAGTAATTGGACAGAAAAAAAAGACAGGTACATAGACTAGACTGTTTTTGCGTTGTCAAGCGTACTGCATTTTTCCTCTTACCAAGCTTCTATTTGCATTAAGACTAATATTTTATCTAAAATGAAATAGTGAACTGTTTTATTTATTTCACCTTGTTCAACATTCTGCTTGAGGAATAAAGTTATTTCCGGAGAGTTGTAGCTTCAAAATATGTACGGCAAGAACTAATTTATTGAATTTTCCACCACTTAGAACATGAAGGGTTAAAAATTATTTGATCACCAACTACTATTTTGGTGTGGTGGAAAGTTTAACCTACGGTTGTAAACTAAGAGCGTTTGATCCTTTGACAATCTTTAAGCTTTACCAAAGTAGCCTTACTTTAGTTTTTCTTTTAGTCGTCTAGGAATAAAAACATGAGCACATTTAGCGCAAATTTAAGCATTTTCCATTGATTTAAGGAGATCAATACAGAGTTTTCAAGTGTTAAAAGCCTAAAAGCTTTAAACATTTGAATTTTGCTAAATATTTTACTGTTTATTCTTACTTTTTTTCAAAACAAAACTGTTGCATAAGTATGGAATTCATAAAATTATATTCTTTGGTAGGGTGGCGACCTCGAAGGACACTAGTAGTATGCAGCTGGGATGCAGAAGAATATGGAGTAATGGGGTCAACAGAGTGGGTAGAGGTAAGACTTAAGAATTTACTGGCGTTTATACTACTGGCCCTACTGCTGCAACTACTACTCCTACTACTACTGCCACTACTACCGCTACTACCACTACTACCACTACTACTACTACTACTTCTACTTTTATTACTACTACTGCTACTACTTCTACTTCTATTACTACTACTATTCCTACTACTTCTGCGATTATTGGTACCACAACCATCACAACCACTGCAACAACTGCTTCTAATACTAACACTTATGCTACTACTGTTATGTCTACTCCTTCTACTTCTAATATTACTACTGTTACTACTGCTACTACTATCACTACTACTACTACTACTACTACTACTACTACTTTTACTTATACCACTGCTACTTATGTTCTGAATACTATCACTCTTAGACAAAGACTTTTACTATATTTAAATATTATTTTTTCAAAAACGAGGTAAAATTGGATCTTGTTGAGCTACCGTTCTGATCTTAGGAATGCAGATTGTCTGACCTAGAGCTACCGTAGAAGTAATAACAGTGGCCAGTGGCACCTTTTGTCATGCTCAACGTACTGTCTTTAAAATAAAGCCTATTTATACAATACCATTAATAGCAAAACTTAAACATTAACATAATTCAATAGTTTCAAGTATCTCATTTAGTGCCAAATCTTTCTTTTCATCGTTTGTGGAAACCATTTTTTCTCTTTATATGAGGCTTGCCATAATTATTCGATTAAGCGCACGGTGCGCTTTAATACTTCTGGGAATTCTAAAGGGTTCGCGTATTTGATGGGGTGCGCGTATTTGATGGAGTGCGCTTATTGGAAAAGTCAGTCAACTTACAAAGCACTAAATGTCTAAAATATCAACGTCAACATTCATCAATGCAAAAGTGAAATTGACAAATACAAAGATATCTGTAAACATATGAACATTGTGATTTACGCACATGATGTTAAAAACAAAATAGAATATACTCACTAAAATATATGTTTTTAGTGCTTTTATTCTTGACCTTCAATTTTATACTTTGAAAGAAGGGTGCTGTTGTTGAAAAGGAAATCTGCCAAAAAGGGTGCGCTTAATTGAGGGAGTGCGTTTATTAACACTTTTGGGTTCCAAGGGGTGTGCGTATTCGAGTAGAGTACCGTAAATCGAATAATTACGGTTAGATTATTTATTATTATTTGCAAGAAGCTAAAATGATATTAAAATAGTTTTGAGAATTTTTTTTCAAGTCTTCCATTTTAATTGACTTGTTTGTAATTTATTAGGTCCAAATCTTGCTGTTCAACTTTTTCCTCAGCGACTAATCGATAATACTAAGAAAAGCTGCAGCTTTTTTTAGTTTCTTTTTTTGTATTTTCATGTGCAGTATTCGAAAGAGCTTCTCTTGCTGGTGATTGCTCCATTTCTCTCTTTCTTTTAAGCCCTCAAACAGTTTTTCCTCCTTGTTGTAGTAAACTTTGTTTATGAACATAGTATTTTCTTCGGGCGGCCAGATCGTGGAAATCTTTGGCTTCTGAGTGCTTTCCTAAAGCATATGACTAGAATGTGTTCCTTTGGCCTAACCCTTTTCTTTTTCTTTTTTCACTGTTTTATCATACACTTAGTAGCTTTATGCCTTGTATTCTTTTTAAGGATGAAAAGATAAAAGAGTTAATTACTCTGATTATTTTAATTGCTAGTTTAAACAACAGAACAATTGCTGAGTGAGTCAGGTATGAATTTATATGAAAGTTTTTTATTAGCAGATTCCACAAGAGATTCTCAAATTTCAAAGGTTAGAGAAAGTGTAGAATATGTTCTCACAGGAAGCAGAGGTCAAGTTATGTGCATGCAGTGTTGTGTGAGATAAGATCCATTTGAAAGAGTGAAGAGATTGAAGTCATTAGGAAATGTAGGGGCAGAATTGAGAAATTGTTGAGGTAGATGAATTGCTACACCGTGGTATCCCAGGTCTTAAGAAAGAGGTTGCTGAGGTAAGTAAATGAACTTAAAGAACCAGTGCTCCTGACCCTTTTAAAAGTTGGAGAAAAATGTCTGGTTTCGAAGAAGATACCATCTTAAGAAATACTCTGGGTTGAATAGCATTTGCATAAACAAAATTAGAAAAGAGAGACGATCAACTTGTCATTTTCAGTAGGAAATTTAATAACGATTGAAGATTATGAAGAGTAAGTACGAAATGCATGTATTTCATCCTTTTAACCATGTAATGAGAAACAGGTATATTTAAATTTAATTACAGTACTCCCCCCCAATAACGAACACACTCACGGGGAAATTATAATGTTCGTTATTGGGAGGGAGCCGTTATTTGGGGGGACCAAATTTTTATGTACTTTCTTTTTCTTTCTTCTCTGCTTTACTTGTGTCAAGCATATTGAAAAAATCACACAAAAAGTATTTTACAATTGTAACGAGCAAATATAGTGCATATTATGAAGTAAACAAAGAGGTCGAACAGGATACAGTAGGCTTAATCACTAAGGGTAAAAAAAACTAGAGAATCAAATGCTTGTCATAAAGATTTTCTGAAGCACTACAACAATGAGAAAGATATCTCATTTCTTCATAAAGTCAGTCATTCGCAGCTGCTTTTGTGGAACGATAGTGGTAGCGGCTTCGATCATGTGCCTGGCTTGAAATAACACAGCCAAGAGTTCAGTGTTTCCCCTGGCGGAAGCGTACTCAACGCATTTTGAGATACAGGCTGCTGCCTCAATCCTCGTTGGTGGTGGTGAAGTGGTATCGGGATCGTCATCCTCATCACTTGGGGTGTTCGTACTGGACGGTAGTTCTGTACTTATATCCTGCAAAGCTTCAGACACCTCAAGACCATCATCCATGCCACAATATTCCTCCATGGTGATGTTCTCTTGGTCCAGCAGCGCTTGCTGTCCATCAGTTAGAGCTGGAAGAGGTTGTGGAGCTGGTGCAGGTGCTTCCTCATCTGTGGCCCTTGAAAAGCCACACTTTGCAAAGCATTTCGTGATCGTGGAGTCAGTCACTGCATTCCACGCGTTTCTGACCCACATGACTGCATCAAGCATGTTGACCGCCTTGGCGATGTCAGTTGCAGACTTCCCAGCATCTATCTCGCTAAGCACTCTGGTTAGGAGGCTCTTACGGTAGATGAGCTTCACTGCCTGGATAATGCCGGCATCACATGGCTGGAGAACGCTTGTAGTGTTTCGTGGCAGAAATCGCAGGTTGATGTTCGATAGTTGTATGTCAGGGTGTGCTGCACAGTTATCTACAAAAAGCAGGATGTTTCGTGACTGTAATCTCATTGAGTTGTTTATCTTCTGGAGCCACTCTTTAAACAAATCTCCCGTCATCCAAGCTTTTTTATTTGCAGCATATTTTACTGGAAGGGTTCCTTCCCTACCACGAAAGCAGTGCGGCCTCTGACTTTTGCCTATTATGAATGGTGTTAGTTTCTCACCCAATGCTGAACAGCATAGGAGGACTGTTATCCTCTCTTTCGCTTTTTTGCCTCCTGTACTCTTTTCTTTCTTCTCTGTTAGTGATCTGGTTGGCAATGCACGGTAGAAAAGGCCAGTTTCGTCGGCGTTGAAGATATCACTCAAACCGTAACCGTCACAGATAGAAGGTAGCCGCTTCTTCCAGTCCTCTATCACCTCATTGTTTACGTCGGCAGCTTCCCCAGCGAGTACGGTTAGGCGCACGTTGTGGCGACACTGCCACTTATACAACCAGCCATTGGAGGCTGTGAAGCTCTCATATCCAATTTCTGTTGCGATCTTTTTTCCTTGCTCTTGGACAAGCTTTCCTGACACTGGAATGTTGTTGGCTCTAGCTTTCCGGAACCAGTGCCAAACGGCATCATTTACATCATCGTATGTAGCCTTCCTTATCTTAAGCTGCTTCTGTCCTGCCCTTCCCTCTCCGGTTTCCCATAAACGTAAAATATCAGCTCGGCTGCTCAAGACACCTTGAATTTGTGTCCTTCCTACTTTGAATCTAACACATAAATCCTTCAGAGTGAGTTCTGGGCTTTCTTCCTTTAATCTGATAACTTTCACTTTTTCTTCTAACGTTAAACACTTGCGCTTCGACATTTTCACTGCAATTGAACGTATTAGTCGATTCACCAAATAAAAGTTTATTATCACAGGAAACGAGCAGTGTTTCTAAAACGGAGTGGCGACATCGTTAATGCAATATGTGCACTGTAAAAACCACCCACTCAGTCTACAAATGTTTGGTTTCGATTGTTAGCTTTGCGAATAAATGGACGCATCATTAGCAAATGTCATCAATCAATGATAAAATTTGTGGAGAAGTACCTGTCATTTTTGTTGTCTCACACCTTTTTCAACGCCAACTGACAGGAACAATACGCAGTTACAATTATTCAAGTGAGGCAGCTACCGTAATTTGGAGGGAAATTTCACTTAGGGGCACGATTTAGTGTTCGTTGTTCGGGTTACGGGGGGATCGTTATTCGGAGGGACGCTTTAATGAATTATTCATGGAAAAAGTTGCGGGCATAGAAAATCGCTCGTTATAGAGAGGGAACCGCTATTTGGGGGGATCGCTATTGGGACGGAGTACTGTACTAACTTTTCAAAATGCTAATCTGGACACTAATTTTGGCGCTATATATGCTTTATTTGTCGGTATTCGTAGAAAAATTTACCTCAAGTCGAAAAATCTTTATTAATAGCAAAAAATGTTTCAAATAAAAATGAAATTAACGTTTTGTTTAACTTTGTTGGTGCCTCAAAAATTATTTATTGTGAGTTTAGCAAAGCTATTGACCTCGATGGAATTTGAAATTTTTTTAAAGGAAAACCGTGAAATTTTGCGTGAAAGAGCGGTGGCCTACCTAAATATGGATATTGCTGTGGAAGGTAAGTTGCACAACATAGAAGCAATATAATATAATATAATATAATATAATATAATATAATATAATATAATATAATATAATATAATATAATATAATATAATATAATATAATATAATATAATATAATATAATATAATATAATATAATATAATATAATATAATATAATATAATATAATATAATATAATATGATATAATATAATATAATATAATATAATATAATATAATATAATATAATACAATATAAGTGTGTGTATATATATATTTGTGTATTATGCCAAAGTGGAGAGCTATAAAACAATTTAGGAAAAGGATAATTGGTTGATAGTCGGAAATACTCATTTTTCTGATGATTTTAATAAAGGTTGGAATTGCGAGTGACCTTGCGTATTTATCAAATGTGTAAATATTTTTTAAATTTGGATTAAAGATACAAGTTTCAACTTGACACTTATATCATATTAGCTTAAACGTGAGCAGTATTTTTCTACTGCAAATCTGCATGAGGAATAAAACAACAGATATAAACACATCATAAAAACAGTGTTGTTCATTAAGTGTCTCAAGCTGATGTACCTTTCCTGTTTAGCCCAATCCTTGAAAATATCTAAAATCAATTATCATACTAATTATTTACCCAACTGGTTAATAGCAGGCAATAAAATATATTTTTAATGCGTCATGAAAAGATTTGCAATATTTTTAATTGGCATTTTGGTAATTTTATCCACAGGAAACTATACACTGCGACTGAAAGCTACCCCACTACTTGTCAATACCTTCTTTAATGTAATTCGAGAGGTGAGTAATTACATGGGTTTTACTTGTTTATTTTTGGGAAACATAAATTAATACATTAAATCCTTTCTATGCAGGGATACAGAAAAGGCGTTTGTTAATTTGCTAGAATGCTCAAGATTCGAATTAATTTAGGTTTTCTTCAAACAAAGTAAATTATTTTTGTAAAATGGTTGCACGTTGTCCAACGCTAGTAAGAAAGAACCCCAGGATGGGCCACAAAACATCCAGTAAAGAATCCATGACTAGCTCCAGATCATACATAGAGGACTGTAATAATGCCCAAACAGCTTTCAAGAATAAAATATATATGAAATAAGTTTTATGTTGTCTTTTGTTTGATGGGCTCCTTTAAATTAAGACTGATATTATACACTCCTTTTCAACGCAAGGGTCATTTACTATGACATCTTAAGTAGAAGCTGAATGAAACATGATTTACAATATGAAGCAAAGGAAGCTTGTAATATATAATTATATATCAAGCTTTATTTAACTTTTGCCATTTTTTATCATAAGTAGTAAAAAATATGTTCTTGATCGAAAATCAACAGATGCAGATAGCCTTACCAGAAGGGCTGTTAACATCAGTCGATTGATTTTCTGATATAATATCACTTATTTCATCTTCCTTTTCAGGAGCATACGTTAACATTTAGCATCTGTCAATATACATAACACGGAAAGAATAATACAAAAATTTTTTTAGATCAACTCGGCTATTTTTCTTTTTTTTATAGAAAGATATATTAGCCGTAAAGACTTTGAAAATTCCAAGACAACAAATGGAGCACCATTAACTTACTCTCCACTCTGAAATGCTTTGAATGAGGTGTTTTGTTTTAAGATATAAAACCGTGATGCTAAGAGAAAATAGAAATGGGAATGATCAAATAAACCTAGCAACAGCATTAAGGATATAGATGTACACAGTAAGAAGGCAATACAAAAAGCCCAAAAGTGATTTGATCGAACAGAGAGTTGAAAATAGAGTTTGATACAATCCAAAATTATTTTTATTTCTCTAAGAAGTTTCCTTCTTTTTCATACTGAAGTAAATGCTTCGTTTGAAAGAAAACAATGACAGTATGCTTGTTGATCCGTATTTGATTGGGATCAGTATTGGTAGCTTTAACAACGACTTTCCCCACTAACCAGAGTGGTATGCATGTTGGTAACTACCCTAGTATAATGACCACCTCATTGTCCCACAAGTGGAGGCGAACAATATAAGTCGGAAGGTAGCCACTGAAATTCACAAACAGTTTAACTATGACAACACGACTATTCTGTCAACTTCCTTTTTCGTAGTAATCTTATTACTGGGTTTCCACTCTATGTTCTCAGCTAGGTCCCTTTTTCTGCAATCAAATATTTCACTTGATTTGGCAACTAAGTTGGACGCTTCTGTTATTTTTCATATCCTTGCATTCACTAAAATTTTTAAATTGTTTTTTTAGTAACATTGGAAACATTTTCTTACTTAAATTAATAAGCGTAATTAAGATAATCTGTTTACTAACTTTAAAAATACCAGCAGTCGAGCACATGTAAAGTATTTTAATCCTTTGAATCGACCTTCTTTTTTAGATACCTGATCCAGATACAGGAGAAAATTTAATGGATACCTGGGTCAAGAAAGCAAGAGATGAAGTCAATCTCAAAGAGCCAAGGTTTGTTCAATTTCAATGTGTTGGAAAGTTTTCTTAGTTTTATGCTCTATGTTTTATGTTCTTAGTTTTATCTTTCTCTACTACTTATGGTCCTTTCCAGCACTCAGGTTCGAGTCTCCCCATAAGCTACGACGCTAGAATAGATTCACTCCTACACCATAGCTTTTCTTGCCATAATCAATTACATTCCTCCATCTGATCTTTTGTCCTCCTCTACCCCGCTTTCCAGCTTTGTTTAATTGAGCTTTCTTCCTCTCTTCTTATTACGGGCCCGAACCAACACATTCTTTTCTCTTACAATGTGTTGCTGATACTGACAAACCTCAAAATCCTCATTTATGCGGTATTTAAGTAACGAAATACTACAACACCTTCGAAAATTTTTAGAGCGTTGCTATTTCAACTCAATATATTATCACTAGCTATAAAACTGAAGTGCTTTTCTTGCACTTTAGCTTTACCTTCATCCTATTTTTGCAAACAATCTCACTCAATTCTAACCATTTCTTCCACGATTTTCGTACTCTTGGTTGAACTTCTTCTCCGCAATCCCCCACACTGGGACGGTACTGAATCCAAGTGCCAAACCTTTTTAACTTGTATGATTTCTGAACTTTTCATATCTCGAAAGTTAGCATATTTTCTCTCTTTCTTCAACTCGTTCTGCCGTGCATATATCTTTTGTTGGAGTTCTTTCTCGTTGGAATTCTTTCTCGCACTTTGCTGTTATACCTGGGTCATCTGCGTATACCAAGTCTTCTATTGAGCGCGGTCTTTGTGATACATTGGTGTTTTCTTTTATCATGCCAAAGAGGGAGACTGCTTGGGACAGTGTCCTGATGAAGCCCTATTCCTACCAAATACTGGATACGACCTGTCTTGTTACAATTTCCTTAGCGGGTTGACGCGTTGGTTAATTAATGTAACTGTGAACTTGCCCAGAAATGCACATACTTTCAATACTTGAAGTCTGTAAACCTGTGCATCTGGAACCATGGACAGAATTTCACAGCCTTGTCAATGAGGAAGGAATTCTTAGAAAACAGATTAAAGCAGAGAATCCAATAAATGCTGTTTTAAAACCCCCATCTTTTTTACATTGCAGTGCTTTGAGTCATGATGTACTACATGTATGTAATGGCTTATATGTGTGACTTCGCATATGTCCTTACGACAGTCTCTAGGTATAACAGGTTTCCCATCTAAAACAGTGGGTTTTGATCACGCTGTACTACGTATATTTCAAACTGTAACTCATGTATGTTAAAATGTTACGCTTTTCTGCTCAAATTAACAGAAAAATATTAACATGGTATATAACTTAAGTCAATTCTCCATCATTTAAAAAGGCTTTAAAAATTGTTTCTTTCTGCCACGTTGAGTATATAGTCAAAACAGAAAGTGCAAATGCAACATTAGAGGTTCGTTTAATGTGCCAAGTGAGGCAAGTGAGGCGTAGCCCCAATTAGGATTCCAGAAAAAAAAATTATATTAATTTCTTTAAAATAAATAAGTAAAAATTAATTTTGTTGTTAGGGGGAAAGACCCAAGAATGAAAGTCTGATCCTGTTTATTACCATTCCGCTCATACAACCAACAATTGTATTGATTGGTATGAGTACTATTGTTTACGTACGCTGAGATATTTGACTGAGATATTTCACTGCGATCTTTCCTGCCTGGGGGTGAAAGTTTCCAGCCTCATATTATGACTAAGAAAAGACAATCAGAGTTTTGTCAGTTCACGCAAACTCTGCGTTTGGATTGGCTCATATCGCTGAATAAAACTCCTTTTGGGGGATGGATTTCAGACAGCCCATATCACTAAATTGAATTGCTTTATGTTATTCTAACTAAACTCGCAATAAAACTTTGAAAGATTTCATAGGAATTTGAGTGTGATTTATCCCATTCACGCAAATCAATTGAAAAAAAAGTTAGTTAATATTCTGACCTTACTAAATTTTTGTCATCAAAAGTATTAGTCTTCAAAACTATTCAAATTCGTAATAAGAAATAAAGTTTTTTTATTATGCCTATAATTGATAATCTCTTAAAATGTCCTTTTACTTGGCTCTTCATCCAAGAAAATTAAAGTTGAGGACTTTTGACCCACATTGGCCAAAGGATACCCCTGTACGACAAAGTTTTACTGTAAGGATTAACGAATTGTGCTTTCGCTGCTGTTGCTTGTTTCCTGAAATCTATGGTTAGTACTACGTCTTCAGAAAAACTGGGTTTTTTCCACCTTGCTCGTTGTGTGGTTGTGAGTCACCATTAACGAAATGTAGAATGACTTATCTGTAACATCTGCTGGAGTGCGAAAGAAAGAAAGAATCATTGTTAGTAGATATCAATAATCCACTACAACTACAAATCCTCGGCAAAGTATTGGACAAAGACTATCGTTTAACTTTTCAATGACATAATCAAGAAGTTTATAAGAATGTTTGATAAAAATTGTTTAATAAAAATGTTTAATAAAAATTACTAATTCCATTACATTTTGTGCAACTCACTAACACCCCGTCGTGGAAATCATAAAGATAGAGATGAAATAAAGCTCAATGTATTTTTGGATCTAATAAACTAGACTTCAAGTTTAGGATTCCAACGTCTGATCTACTACTAAAGAATCCAATAGTTTTTAAATGAACTAGTCATATCATTTAAAATAATCTTCTGCACTGCATGTTCAAAATGAATAGAGAACAATTTCATAAAGAATCATTATCGAAAGATTAAAGAGAATTGGATTGAGATAAGAAAGAATACCCAAATATTATCTTTATTTATTGCTGTGTACACCAGCTTAACGTAGCTTCATCAATAAAGATTATGAAGAAATTTTTCGCAAACCTCTCTGCATGCTCTTTTTAATGTCCCTCGAGGATCGGCTACACGTTGAAATTTTAAGGGGAGAACAGTGAACAGTGATTTTGAAATGTAGGACGTTTCCAAAGTTTGTTTTAAATCAAATTGGAATGGCTAGGGTGCTGCATTAGTATCTGGAGCAAGTAACCAGAGAAGTTGGCTAGAAGATTCCATGATTTTGTTTTTCTTTGATTAGTTTCATCAGATTTTCCTACACATTCCTGTATCATAACTTTTCTTTCAAGCAAGAGATACAAAAAGCATGGCTACTGTATGTGATGCACTGAAAAACTGCATCAATTCCTTCCAAGCAAAATGCTGGTAACTTGGTCTTAAAATATCGGATAGAAACAATATATTCAAGCCAGCAAAAAACCCTAATCTTTGCAGTACCGACTTTTATCAATATGTGACTCACGTTTTCTTGAATATGGTTTGTCTAAAAAAAATAAAAATCTAAAAAAACCCTACAATTATTACTACAATTTTAAACTCGTATTTTTATTTCAATTTCTGTAAAAAAAATTAACCAATGAACTATGCCTAAAGGCTTGTTAAACTGGCCTTACCTGCGACTGTTAAAACTGATAAACCTGAAAGATGTTTTTCAACACTCAAAGGCATTATAGTTTAATTAAGGGAAAAAACAGGTCATTATTACTATGCTGTCAATACATTCCACGTTCATTTCATCTATTGATAATCTCCAGGAAAAATTGTGGGAAAAATTTATTGCTAAAAAAAACAAACCAAAAAAGTGATTTTCTTTACAAAAAGTAGTAATAGCTACAGTCTTGTCCTAATTGTAAGATGCCGTTTCTGATAGATTTTGTATATAATTTTAGGATTTTGAAAACATTTATTGTCTCTAATCATCTAATTTTGCCAAATTTCGATAACTGTTTATATGCGATGAGGTGATTTTTCATGTTTTTATTTTTTGCAATTTTTGAAATCTTTATTTCAAATATTTGACATAATGCTTCAGAGTTCTATTTTCAACTCATCAAAACAAAAAAAAAACCCCAAAAAACTGTCACTGAGATTCAAGACCTTTCTTGACCTCCTTTAAAACAACTAATCAGAACAACTAATGTTTTCAGCTGTTATGTCCTTGTATATTTTTTAAGGTGTAACAATAAGGTGTATTGCTCCAGTACGCATTGATAATGCCTTGAATAAACGGAAACGCGGGATATTCACCAATGCTGAAGTAAGGTCTTTAGGCCACACTATATTTCTTCATTATGATTGTCGTGTTAAAAATACCGTCTGACGTAAAAAGATTTTATCTGAATGCGATTTGTTCCTTGGTTATATGATATAGATAGGTTTTTAATGTAACTATGACTGATAACGTATAATGTGGATAAACATGTGATTAGATATGTAGTTTGAATGTGTATTGAAGATTTTTTTAGTTCCAAATTTTATTCACGTTCGAATTTTTTATCACATTGATCTCACCTGATATTGAACATAAATCAGAGATCAAAGTGAACCATATCAATCACGGACATGCCTAACAGACGTTTATAAACTTGCAATGGATTTTGATTGTCTCGTTTTCATTTCTAGTATTCAGCTGCTCGGATCAGGAAGTGATTTTACTCCATTTTACTCAAAAATTGGTATTCCAGCTCTTGACTTTCGCTATACTTACGACAAGGTATATTTAATTCTTTTCTTTCACAAAACCAAGGGTTTGAGAAGCAGACCTTTTTCCATGTATGCATACTGTTCAATATCGTGTCGTTTTATCTGCTTTGATTTCATAGGATTTATTTAAACTTTCCCAACACAATTCAATTAGAAGGGGGCAGGAAAGAAAAAAAATGATTAACTCAATCACAGCATGTTGTGGTTTTAATTCAAGAAGTGTTTTCCTAATTTAGAGTTATTTTGTCTTTAATGTAAACATAAAAAGAGGCGTGGTACCTTATAAGTACTCAAAATCTGTTTTCATTCTCACTACCTAGAATAACAGTGAGACATTTAAATTCCAAAATTAACTTTTTCTCTGTGCTGAGCCCCGTGGGATGAAAATACATCTGCATATGCATTCCGCTTTATATTCTTGAGCAGACATTTTAGTTACAGTTCACCAAATCACTTTCTATTCATCAGGTACCCCTGAAAGTCTAAAGATTAATAATCTATTTGTCACATAAAATTAACAACAGCTTTGTTAAGCTTATGCTACTGTACCCATATTTAACTACGCTAGTAAAGAATATTTCCATTTAAATAAGTATTTGTTACCCTAAATATATTGCTTGGGCGCAAATGGTCCTTTAGACATTTCATTGATAAAATTTCGCTGGAGGATCCCTTTGAGTGAGTGAGTGAAATTCCTGGCTTCGAAAGGCTCTGATTTTGCCTTCAAGTACTTTAGCTTTCATATCAGCTTTGAGACAGCCTATTTTAAGTACCAGCTACAAAGTTAACAGTTCTGTAGAGGTCACAAGTCATTTTGTCTGAGGTCAGTAGGTGGTGCTTATTTTGTACACATTGTTGTTAATTTTGTGGCCTTTAGCTTTTAATGAACAGGTTATGGACAGAGAAATACAACAGGATACCACACTTGAATGAAAACATGAACTATTTCTAATTCAGTTCCCCCCACCCTCAAACACTTCAACTGATTTTGTCACCACATATTACATGATTACTCAATTTTTTTATGAAGGATATGTTAATTATGATTGCGCTGAGATGTTCCTGGTTTGTTAACATAAGATGAACTTAGACGCACGAGGTTGTTTAAAGAAAACAATGAGAATACAGTAAAATTGATTTTCTCTAACATTTTCATTTTCTTTAAGCAATGATATGGCCTGTATAGTAATTTAGACCTCAATTTAAGTTAAATGTATTCTTTTGCATTTTTATTTTCCTTCAGAACTTTCATAACATTCCAAGCTATCCTGTTTACCACACAATACATGATAACTTCCGATGGATGACTACCTTTCTTGATCCTGACTTCCGATACCACACAACCGTCTCTAGAATTTGGACACACGTTGCCCTGGTATTACTAGACTCAGTTATACTTCCATTCAATTTGAAACGTTACTGTAAAGCAATTCTAAAGGAGGTGAAAGAATTCGAGATGATCTACAAAGACATCTTAACCCCTCAAAGAATTTCATTTGGTAAGTATAATGTTAAATTAACCATACTTTTCAAATATATTTCTAATGTTTCCCTTTAAAGGTGCCAATTCCTTTGAATTTTTAAGTTTGTTTGTGCATTTTACATCCCTTTTTACGTGTAATCTTCTGTATTTTGTTTACCTTTAATGAATTGTACTGCAGGTACCTTTATTTATTCTTACAATGATACAACTTGAATACCTTATTAACTTGAATGTTTACTTCACATTTTTTATTTTCAACTAATATCAAGTCATTAGAGTTGTAAACCCGTTGTATTTTTTTTCAGCTTCAATATCGTTACTGTTTGATACATCCACAACTCCGTCAAAAGTTCAAGGTCCAAAGGTTTTACTACTTATCCACACAAAGGGTTTCAAAGCTACCAGCTGTTTTATTTTTGAAATTATTTAAAAGTGTAAAATAAACGTACTCAGTAACAGAATAGGAAATACAAATGCAGATAATTCAATCAAGTTTTTGAAATATTTGTATCAAACCATAAAACTGGTTAACCATGCTATTTCCCCCATCAGATGCAATAAAAAATGTAACAGAAGATTTGTCTCTGGCTGTGGACGCATTCCTTGCACGCTTGGAGAAAATAGATAAAGATGAGTAAGTATTAGATAATAATATTTTTTTGTTGTTATTGACATACGTTGGAACAACTAAACTTAAAAGTTAAAGCAAACAATACAATAAAAAGGAAATTGTTAAAAAAACAGCAAATTTGTGCCGCAGCTGTTCTTCTGAAACATTTATAACATAAATAGCCACAAGTGTCAGACAAAGGCCACAATATCATATTCCACATTGAGGCAGCGGAAGCTTCATGATGTAGAGGCAAGAACAGTCGAAAGGACACCATAGGGTGTCCTTTCGGAAACAAATCTTCGAAAACAAATCGGGGATGGTTGTTTTGGATGTTATGCTAAAAACCTCCCACGAAAAAATTGTGATCTTAAGAACGAAGGAATCGTTTTATTGTTGGGACTGCAGACAAGAAAAAACTTATCGCATATGATAGCCAAAACCCATTTGCAAGTACATCGTTGATAAGATACTTTCTAGCAGCCAGATCTAAGATCTCCTCATGCTACGAATGAATTTGCTGGCAAAGGTATAGTTTTTCTTTCAAAAGGATGCTCAACTCTTCATTATCATTTGCTTTGTCCTTTTTGTATTGATATATGTTGGAACTTTTGTCTGTATGTCCTCGTATAGCAATATCTTCGGGAAGGAGTGTCTTCCAAGTGTTTAGATTGCAAATAAGTACTTGTCGTTACAGGCGGTTTTTCATTCCTATAATAATCAAATTGACATTTACTAGTAGCTTGCGACGTACTTGCATTTTCCAAGGAAAGGTTGTGGCTGTCGCCACTCTTGTGGCCTTTAAGTCCTCTTTACCATTTCTCCCAGTTAGAAATCCAGTGCTGTGATATGTGAATACAAATGGTGACGCAACATGAGACTGTCTGTATTCCGTACAGACTCCATGAAAGACAGCTTTTTTATTACGTTACTACCACAATTGTCCCTGGATTTGGAACCATATGAATAGAAATATCTCCCTTTGTTTTCGCTGCATTTCTTCTCTTTCAATCGTTCATCGTGGGCTTTCTATACTAGAAATTGCAATATCTTTGGCTTCTCCTTAAAAGAAGGAACCTCCATTGTTTGAATCCAAAGTTACTGCTGCATCAACAAGAACTGTGACGCCATCTTCTGTGGTGCTTTATTCTTGCGCCTCGGGGTTGTTGTCACTACCTCCGAAAAAGCGAGAAATTGACTTCTGGTCTTTGTGTGGGCAACCTGAAACAATTTCTTTGCTGTTCTTTTACGAACTCTTTCAGCACTTTCCATAGCGAGTATAAACAAAAATTGGAGGATAAGAGCATAAGAAATTAGAGAGTACTTTTCTTACCTTCTGATAATGAGTTGACTTTATCCACAAATCAGTTAAATTATATCTACCTTCACCAAAAATGTGACAACTAATCTGAAAAGCATTTGTGGAACAAAGAGACAGGATATGACATTTGGATTCAGATTACCATGATGACGTGTCATATAATAAGGAAATGCAGACAATTTAGGTCACTTAATAACTGACCAGCTGTGTTCAAAGTGAGTCAATGATCATGCCACAAATAAAGTTAACAATTTTCTAATTTTATGAACATAATAAAGAGTCTGTAATTATGGAGATAAAATAATATCGAAGATTGTTTCTTTGAACTTCTAAGTCAAAACATTTTCAATTCAACATAAAAATTGCGTCATTCGGCAATATCACAGGAAAGTATATGAGGTTAAAAGAAAGAGAACACTTCATGTTTTTGTTAATAAAAAATCTTTTTCATTTTCATAATNACCATGATGACGTGTCATATAATAAGGAAATGCAGACAATTTAGGTCACTTAATAACTGACCAGCTGTGTTCAAAGTGAGTCAATGATCATGCCACAAATAAAGTTAACAATTTTCTAATTTTATGAACATAATAAAGAGTCTGTAATTATGGAGATAAAATAATATCGAAGATTGTTTCTTTGAACTTCTAAGTCAAAACATTTTCAATTCAACATAAAAATTGCGTCATTCGGCAATATCACAGGAAAGTATATGAGGTTAAAAGAAAGAGAACACTTCATGTTTTTGTTAATAAAAAATCTTTTTCATTTTCATAATAAAGTAGTTTTCTTTTATTTTCATAATAAATAAAAATTTTAACCATTGTTTGCAATCACTAAACAAATTATTAAATTATCTATGAAATATGGAAAAATACAATGTACTTTTCACATATTGTTATACATTTTTACTTGCTTTCCGTGCAATAGATACGTGAGTAATTTTTAAGCACTGGAAAGGCCTTTAAAAACTTGATTTTTTTAATTTCAGTTTTCACCAGGGCTCAGAGAAAAATCATGCTGATGTAAGCAACTCGTAAGAAATTCTAATCACCCCAAATCTAATAATTTTAAGAAGCTTTCAGTACTGGCTCATAAGAATACATGTACAATATAGAACTGTTTATCAAACTCAACAAGGCGTCCAATATAAACAAGTTGTTGCAAAAAAACCGTCTTGGATTAAAATCTCTTGAATCCCTTGACCAAAAATATTGAATGTAGGCTGCAAGCCAACATAAAGCGTAATCGAAAACGGCTCGTGTTTTAGGTGCAAGTGCAAACTAAAATCTATTCAACATGATTTTGCAGTTTACTGAGAAAATGACAAACGGGATTTTTTTATTTCCGATTGCTTTGTGAATTGATTTTCAGCTTTTATCAACACGGCAATTGTTGACATTGTTCTTAAATATAGGTTTCAAGAGACATTTGAAACCCAAATTTTATTAGCATTTAAATATTATTATTAATTCTTAGTAATCAAATTCGGAAAGAGGACCTTGCTGCCCCTACTGTGCCCTGTGACTCCGGCGCATGTGGAATTTTCACATGACATTACCCTCACATGTCCACACATGCAATAATAGCGACCTCTTCTGTTGCATCAAAACAACATTAACACAAACTGTACTAACCTCGTTAAAATCTATTTGAAAAAGCGTTCCTATTCTGTGTATCACCCTTCACCATGTGCAACAGTTATATGTAAAAACTCTGTAATTTGGTCAATGTTCTTCTATTTATACATGTGTACTGGAAGGTTTTGCAAATAGCATTTTCTTCGTAGGTATATTGTTTGGTGATGGGCAGTGGGGGCAGTGTTCTTTAAGTTTTGCTTTTCATTTAAAAAATTTAAAGTGCTCTCAGTTACCATAGAGAAGTCTTTTTTTATCTAGAAGCCTTGGTTAAAAAAATTGTCGTTGGTTGCTTTCTGCGCTTCGTGAGTATTTTCTACGTACTTAAAAATACTGAGACTTTGATATACAAGGTTCATGTCCGCCAGAGTTAGGCCTGGCCAAGAGGTTAACGCCCTGCCAAGATATTTGGCAATCCGTTAAAAATCAGAAAAGGAAATGTTAAGACATTTGAACTGAAACACAAAATGAAATTACTTAACGAATGCTTCCATTTAAAAAGTTTTTTATTAAATATAAAAACTGCTCTTAAGTCTTGAAGACCATCTTTTTCTTTGTTTTGTAATTAGAGTATATACTTTATACTAATTTTATTCACGCGTCAAAGTTATGCATTTCGCAGAGAGTGGGTTTTAATCTCCTCAAAAATGGCTGAGAACCGACTGCACGTTTGTCATAATTATATCTATATTTTACTTGGACATTGTCAAATAAGAAATTTAAAACTCCACATCATCGGAAACAATCTTGTAAATCGTAGTACTCCTCCTTCAACCCCTCTTTCCATCCCAATTACGTATTTTGCACTGACACATTGCTTCTTTCAAAGCTTTGTTTTGCAAAAAAAAATTGCGTGTTTTTTTTAATGGAGCAAAGATTTACATTTTTTTCCTCTTTATTTCTATTTATTAAATTCTTGTTTTTTATTTAGTATCATGGCAGTCCGATTGTTCAACGATCAAATGATGTGGTTTGAGAGATCTTTTATTACTCCTGAAGGATTTCCCAAACGCCCCGATGTAAAGTGAGTAAACAATATGCTAATTAACGTCTTTTTTTTGTTCCTTATGCCTTTCATTGCAAAGTTTGGTATTGCATTCCACTTAAAATTGCAATCAAGCAATGTTAGTTGAATCAACTAAAGTAATCAACCTATAAAAAAAATAAACACATTGATGAGCAAAACAACAAATCTCTTAATAGAATCAATCAACTGAACTACCAATTAATTAATTATAGAAATTAATCAGCCAGTGATTAAAAGAATAAATCTGTAATCGCTTAATGAGTCGTTTAATTAATTAGGTAATAAACAAAATCATCGGTCATTTAAGTGAATCATTTACTTGTTATTGAAATTATCAATCAGTAAGTCAAGCAAAAGGTCAATGGCGTATCGTATCAGGTATTAATAATGAGGCAGTTAAAAAGCAAAATAATTTACATCGATGTTGCAAAGGAGTTGTTGATTTCATTTTTCCGTTTTGTTCTTAAATAACTTTAACAGAAAACCAAATTTCTTGATTTCTTGAATTAAAAGTGTCTAAAATACAAAGAATGATCATATTTGAAACCATTATATTTGGTAACATGACCAGTATACTTCTTTGGTAGGGAAATGTCCAGAGAAAAGAAAAGAAAGGCAAAGAAATAGAAAGTTAAAAGATCCTGAATACCATGGACTAGGTGAGGGAAAGACAAGCTAAACGTAGTTGTATCATGACGATATTCGGTGCCAGGTACTGGCAAAGTTTACATTCTCATTAATAAAGTTTTCAGGATGCGACAGATACAGCTCGCAAGGGTAAACCTTGGTTTCTTGATGAGGATTTTCGAAGATTTTCAAAGCAAGTGATTTTCGATTTGAGGAGTTAAAAGAGTTTTTTCCTTATTTTTTTCCCTTCAAAACCTATTTTTGCATTCCAGACAGGACGTTTGTACTACACCTTCACTGTTGAAATATTTGAAATATTCAATAGTTCTGCAGATCTAAGAGATGGAATATCTTATACAAAATCAATGACAACGTGGAATTTTTGTGTTTTTATACTTCTTAGTCTTGCAGTCTGTACAGCATGACGATGAAAAAAGTCGAGCATAAGATATAATAAAGATATAACAAAGAGTAATATATACAAAATTTACTATAAATCAAGTTAATATAATCTTTATTTTATTGATTTCACAGGCATGTCATTTTCTCACCAAGTGCAAGTAATGCATACATGGGAAAATCGTTTCCAGCTTTATCCGAGGCAATTTTCGACGCTCAGTATTCGGAATATGGCAAATGGGAGGACGTTAAAATCCAAATATCAGTGATTGTGCATCATATTTTAATGGCAAAGAAATCGTTGAAAGACGTTATGGCAGGAAGTCTATAAAACCTGTTAAAGTGACTTTGTCAAGACTTAATTTTACACACAAATCATAACTATTGCTTAAAGCAGTAGGACACCTCAATTTTTAAAAATTTTAGTAGAGAAGTTCAGCAGTAAAAATTCTTGTTGAATGCCACTAAAGATTGATAGGAAGGTTGATAATTTAACAGAGTTCCTAGATGGTAAACTTATCAGTCAATATTAGGACCCAGCTTAATTTATTCCTTTTGAAAGTACCATCGGAATATATGGCTTTTGGCAATGTTGTATAATGTATTTGGTTGAATGGTTTTTATGTCAAGTGTATGAACCATAATCAGTGTTACGTTATGATGCATCATCTGTGGTATTTAAACATTTAACAGAAACCCTTGGTATTGAGGGGTGTCCAAGTTAGTAGGTCACTGTTTTACATTGACGTAAATTGTGTGTTGCAATTATAAAAGATCCTACAAATGTTTTTCTGCATTACTTTAGTTTAATTAGAATTAACGTATAAAAGTAACTCCTGACCCCTCTTTTCGACTTGAGGTAATATATTTACATCACGATAATGTCAATCCAAATATATAATCAATATGGTATAGATAAAAACCAAAAGTATCTGTCAAATTAAAATTGGTACTTGATTAAAAAATGACATGGCATTAATCTAGAGTAAAGCTAAGCTATCATTAATTATTGATATATTCTTTACCCAGATGCGTAGGTCCAGGGTTACTCGCTTTCGTGATACTATCAGTGGGAACTAGGATGTTGAGGTATATTTACATATATCACACAAAATTTTTCATAGGGTTCAAGAGTAATGCAAATTGAAACTTTAAAAAGTATTCACTGCCTGCTTTTATCTGAATTTTGAAATATGGAGGTTTTTAAGCTGTAAAAATACCTTGAACACCATTAGTAGCCCAATAAAAAGAGTTGTGACTTAGAAAATAACGCAGGTGCATAGCATCCAAGAGGTTTCAAGTTCAGTTTTCTGATCTGGAAAAAATTCGGTGCATTACCATTAATTATTGTTCAAAGTATAAGTGCTTAAGTATTAGTGTAGGCCCCTTTAAGACATTTTTTCATGCTCAGACGCCATAGTGTAAACGAGAGAAAAACGGCAACTCATTTTAATGGCAGTTATACCATGGCAACTCTGTAAGCCACCGTTTACACCTAAATATGTATTATAAGCTATAAACATTGAGCTCAGTCAAGATAAAGGTGATAATTTACTCATTCAATGTAGTTAATGGGTTTAATCCTTAGTCAAGGAAATCTTTGAGTTACTATGTTCATTTTGTTGGTTTAATAAACATTACCTTTATTGAAAAAAGTCTGGGTGAAATAAACAATAGTTTTCGTGGAATATATTGTCTTGCATGCATTTGGATCAAAACTTGAATACCAAGGCCTATCAAGAGCAAATAACAGTTATTTTGACCAAATAAAAGTTATTTTATTCCCACCTTTGCAATGAAATATCACCAACCATTTTTAAATCCAGGTGTTTTTTTCAACAACCGAAAGCAATTACATTTACGACTTGTATAAACAACGTGGATAGTTTTTTAAAGCATGGCTAAGTGTACCGTACAAGTGATTTGGCTTAAAAAGTTAAATTTTTATTACAACAATTTAATTTATTTACCTTATTATAAATCTTCGAAAATTAAATGTGCACCAACACTAAAACACTTCTTTTTACTTTTATGTATGACCTCTCTTGCTTTGGTATGACATTGTAAAAAATTAGATTAACCCTAATATTAAAACAATTCTATGAAAGAGGAAAAAAAAGGAAAGGTTATTCTAAAATTACGATATTATTGTTAGGAGTAAGATTTCAGAGTGAGGGCTCCAGCTTTATTGCACCATTATGAATGCGCCTCCACAGTAGGATATTATTTGCAGACTTGGCATGAATGCCTTAAAATTCCAGGATTATTTTTAGTGTATGGTAGTTGGCATATATTACTTTAGGTAGGGATATAAAAGTCGTCAAACTTCAACACAAAGGTCGTCGTAGATTTCATTGCCAGGCTTGGAGTTTGGTTGTAAATAATGGATACGTAATGTCGGACTGGATTTGATAAAATGTAGAGAATAGTATCGAAATTCATAAGAACAAGATCCTAGTTTTGACTGATAAGAGCTGAAGAGATAAGAGCATAGGATTATTTTCTTGATTGCTGGAGCCTTTCTCGCTTAATTATTGTTATGACTTTTCTTTAAGCTGTGAAGCATACTTATTAGGGATAGATCTAAATTACTAGCCACATTTTGAACCTATTATTTCATACAATAAAATGTCCTGAATGTTACTCTCACCATTCTTTGCAAATCTTAAATTTATCTAAGCTAAATAAGCCTGTACCTAGACCAACCCCCCAAATTGGACTAAAGCTCTAGCAAAAGTAGAAGTTATGTTTGGTAAACCAGATGCTTTGACTAAATCTCATCTGAAATAACTTTTGTCATTGCTATTTTTTAACCGCTTTGAAAAGTGCATCTATCAAAGTAGCAGTAACTTAAACCTCAGAAATGTGGAGCATTGTGGTATCTGATAGCTTCATTAGGGTCTACGCTTTCATGTATGAAGCGAGTCAGCATTAGTAATATCCTGGTTTTAGGCATTGCCTTGCCTCTAAAAGCAAGCCAAAAATCATCAGATACATCCCATTAAAAAGGCTAATAAAGGTATGTTGATAGGCAATTGTAAATGCATGCTTTGCATTGAACTAATGTGAAAAGTGAATTGTTTAATTTTGAATTGCAACTTACAATTAGTCTCGATGTCTCTCTGGAATTGGCCTGTCTACAGCATACTTTATTGCTATTAATTGGACAAAATTTTTTCGATTAATCGATTAATCCAAAAGTGTGAGTGTAACATGGGTGTGTCGCACATGAACAATGTATTAGCATTCGATAAAGAAATAATTAATTTTAAAGATTGTGAAATACAAAGCTGAATTACTGTTTGAGTCTGAACAATATTCTGGGCCTTTTTTAAAGGCATTTGTAGGTAGTCATGAATCCCTATTCGGGTGTGAGGACAACATGGCAAATCATCTCAATCAAAGCATAACCCTCCAGCAGTTACCTGGTTTCATGCATTGTCTCAAACATAAATCCTTACTTTCTGGCTAAGGTCCCAGTCTCCGGTAACAGACTTTTTTATAGCTACGAAGTATTCTGCAGTGCCTCTCTTCAATGTTAATGGTATCAAGAACTAGCTACAAATGATTACAAGGCTAACGAATTACATGCATCGGTTGTCATGGAAACTTCTGGAAGTAGATCAAGATGTTTCTGAACCTGCTGACGCAACTCACTGTTCATCTTGTGGACTCGANCATCAAAGTGCATTTGCAACTAGCTGCGCTACTATTCATATCCCCACAACTTTGGTTCCTTCTTTAAGAGTGTACCTGTCTACCCAGATGAAGAGTTTTCAAGTACACTTGGCAATAGTCCAGTAATTGATGTAAAAGTAAAGACGAGGCCGGTTTGTTCTTCTAAGGAATCGTACAAAAGAGAGGTAGTCATGAATCCCTATTCGGGTGTGAGGACAACATGGCAAATCATCTCAATCAAAGCATAACCCTCCAGCAGTTACCTGGTTTCATGCATTGTCTCAAACATAAATCCTTACTTTCTGGCTAAGGTCCCAGTCTCCGGTAACAGACTTTTTTATAGCTACGAAGTATTCTGCAGTGCCTCTCTTCAATGTTAATGGTATCAAGAACTAGCTACAAATGATTACAAGGCTAACGAATTCCATGCATCGGTTGTCATGGAAACTTCTGGAAGTAGATCAAGATGTTTCTGAACCTGCTGACGCAACTCACTGTTCATCTTGTGGACTCGACGTGTAATCGTCTGGTTGGATTGTACAGTATATTCTTGCTTCACGAAGGTCAAAAGAGCTTCAAAACCATTTCCTGCTACTATCTGTGTCGGCCTTTTATCTCGGTCTATCTTACTTGTGACGATCGCAGTTTTCTGGTTACATTTCTCCTATTTACATTTTCTTTGAACATTTAGAGAGGTTCCTATTGTATTTTTAAATGTAGATTAACTTTGGCCAGTAATGCTTGAAAACGAAGAGGTTGCTCCATTATTTTTAGATACAGAAGAATGTTTGCCTTGTACATGAGCCATTAACGACCTTTACTCCCATTGTAGCTAAATCCATCTCCGCAAAGCTTGCACTTTGCCTTATCATGATCTGGTTTTTTAAAAATATTCCCAGGATCGGCTAAACTTTCTCATTTTTAAGAAGATAACAATTGTTTTTAAACGTTACCAACTCTTGAAAAATGAAAAAAAACTAACGCGGAGCCTGTCTGTCACAAACGTCAGCTGGGGGTAGAAGAAGTTATGATAATTTTCTAAAATAACCCGTTTAATACTAATTTATTTAATCATAATTGCTGTTCGCAATGCGGAATGAAGATGAGTAATACTTTTGGGGCAAGTCCTCTCTATAGTAATATGACTCGTGGTGATATTGCGTCAAAGCTCCTTCAGTATAAAGAAAAGCAAAGCCTTATCATGATCTCAGCAAGCAAGTCTGGAATTGTTTTCTCGGATTTTTGTACACTGGGTATACACAACTGTAATGCAAAATCAACTTCGGTTTATCTCTCACTGAATTTATCCATGTATCGTAACTCACAAACCCTACCATGTTCAATCCCTTTGGACTCACCTGAATTTTGACATGCGTTTTATTGATAAGCCAATGCTTTCCCTTCACTGATCGCCAGATATTCGATAACTAACCAATTTGTAATTTACTGATTACTTTGAATTTTTAATGGGTTTTTACAGGGCATAAAATCCACCCCCTTATGACATGTGACCAATATTCACACATCCAAGAGAAATATTTCCAGTCCCATCCTTAGTCCTCCTTAAAACCCAACTTTTGCTAAACCCAGTATGCGACGCGTTTTGTTATTATGTGTTTTGCATTTCTTGGAGGCAAGGTTTAGCTGGGTTATTATTCGACCATGGGCACATGATTCTTGTCAGCTAGCTCTCTAGTGATAATTGATTGCGTGTTAATAGTAAGCAAAAGAACTGTGCGCTTTGTCACAGCCATTAGACCCTCTGTTCTAGCATTTATTTTCAGTTCAGTGGTTACTGCAAAATGTCAATGGCTACAAAGAAGAGGGTACTGGAAGGTTATGTAACATCTACTCTTACATGGTTGTGAGTGCTGGACAATATCACCATCAATGCAAAAGAGACTATTAGCTGTTGAAATGTGGTTTTAGAGGAGAATGATAAGAATTTCGTGGGTAGACCATCAAACAAATGAGGAAGTTTTGAAGAAAGCTGGAGCAGAAAGGTGTCTGATAAAAACAAGCCATGAAAGGCAGATAAGGTTTGTGGGACATATCATGAGAAAGGAAGGACTAGAAAATATTACTTACCCTTACAGGTCGTATTGAAGGCAAAAGAAGCAGAGGAAGACAAAGATTAACATACTTGGGAAGTCTCAAGTGCCATACTGAAAAGTGTATATCAGCAAGTGAGAAGGAAAAGGTAAAAGCTGGAGATCTGCTACATATGATGAGAGATAGGAGTCTGTGGAGAACCATGATCCCCGACGTTTGGAATGGATATGGCACCCAGAGAGAGAGACAGAGAGAGAGAGAGAGAGAGAGAGAGAGAGAGAGAGAGAGAGAGAGAGAGAGATCACAGCAGACATTCGGTCATGGTAGTCATTCGGATTGCCATGTGATATTTGACCATCAGTGACTTTTCGTCGTGATCGATTATTTTCTTGAAAGCGAGACAGTCGATTATTGAACTGAAATCGAGGTAAATGAACATAATTTTGCTTGGGAGATAATCGAAGGTCAAACCATACTTTGAATAACCGGTTAATCGATGTTCGACTTCATAGTAAATGGTTAACGACATCGACTAGATTGTTTTTTTAATTTTATTATTTTTGACTAGATAGAAATTATCAAATCAGTTAAACTGGAATTAAACTTACTTAAAGTTTAGTGTGTACAGGTCACCTTTAACAATGTTGCTTATGGAATCATAAGGGAGACTCACCAAGTGACAGTATCTGTGGATACCTCGGGTGAAGAAAGAACTATATATGTGAAAAGCTGGTACAAGGACCTCTAGCCTACCAGAAAAATGGAAAAGAACCTCATTGTGTAGCTTTGAAGAATCTGCTTTTGTGACTTATTAAAAAATCACTATTTTCTGTCTAGGAGAAAAAAGAATGGAGACAAACGAATTTAGTCTTCTTTTCTTGTAACCCAGTCAAGCTTGGTTTTTTTCCAAGTCGGACATGGTAGTGAATAACAAAGTAGGGACTTTGACGTTACCTACGGGAAATATCTACAGAAATAAAAGAAAACAGACGCCAATGCAAATATTCCAATATTTTAAATCTGTTGCTTAGAGAAGATTCTCCAGGTTCGGTTTCGTAACTAACAGACGGAAAGTGTCAACCACGAGTTGTTATCACTTAACATTGTATCAGGTCACAATCAAAAGAAAAGAGATGACGAGGAATCATTGGAAGAAGACCAGCGTTCGTTGTTCCTGGGCTTGACACAAACTCCAAACTCTTTACAAGCCCAATTGATTAGGAAAAGTTTGGTAACTGGATGTTTTTTGGCTCTTGACCGATTTGAACTTAACAATAGCAAGTGTTTTAACCTAACAACATCAGCAGAATTATTACCAATCAAAGCCAAAATGGGTACGTTTCACAATTTGGTGAAATTGTTCTCGACTGGACACCAATCTAACAAGTATTGAGAATATTTGATGGCACTTAGTTCTTCAAATTGCAAGACGTGATTCGTTTTGTGTTTTACAGTAAATTCCTTCCCAGAGAGGTTTTAAAATCTTCTTCTCCTTTACCTAAAAGTTCATATCGATAAGAGTAAATTTAACTCTCCTTGTATTTTTCTTGCCAAGTATTTATACAAGGTGGAATGGAACATGAAAAAGTCAACAAAAATTTTAGGATTTGGACTAATAAGAAAATAAATAAGACTGACCTGGGACACTTAATCACATTTGACTTAAAATGCCTAAAAAGATACCAGGAATCTCTTGAATATATGACTAGAAATAAAAATCCCTTAGCGAGATAGAGGACCTCACCAACCTTATCACAACATTAAAACTAAAATTCAATCTCCACAAAATTCACGAGGGGACTCCACCTACTATCGATGCCTAAGTGCAAAATTGGTTGTGGTTGTAGGTTAGGAAAAGAGTGTGCAGAAATCAATTTTGAACTAGTCTTTACTTTATGACAAGAAAATAGCCACTTCTTACAAGTTCACGTGTTTTGAGGTGTAGATTTTGAATTCAACATAATTTACTTCTTCCTTAGGTCAACCTGGTTCTTTAATAATATGTTATTACCAAAACCTCTGTCCTCTTGAACCAAAGACCTCTTACCAACTTACCAAAGGAGCATTGCCTTTATGATGGCCGTAATATTATATCTTCCAAAAAAACAATATGCTTAAGACATCGAGTGAATATATATAAGACATTTTAATAGCATTATCTTAATAATCCAATGTTCGTATATGAAAAACTATTTCTCTTCTCCGTCTGGTGGGTTGTCACCTGCCTATTTTCAGTTCTATCAATTTCCAAGATAATTAAAGGTAAAGAAAATTTCATTTTTATATCCATTAATGTTGAAGAAGAAAATTTTTCTGTTAATCTATACGTCTCTTATCTTTTCTACGATTTCAGACCTTTTAAAGCTGTCTCTTGACAGTGTTTAATATCCTTCCAGCTTCATTCAATGATCCATTATGTTCTCCCTTAACAACGCTACAAGGCACCTAAATACATAAGGTTACATGTGCTGGGTTCTTTTTTTATACTTTTAATATGATTTTATCTCTTTTTTTATCTCCTAAGGCATGAGTGAACTCAGCAGTTATCTAGGTAAAAGGGAGAAACATAGGAAGCAGTGCTTCCAGAAACGGGGTTGAGGGTTGAACGGGTAACATCTCTCATGATAAACAAACGACAAACTACTTGGCCACTACTAAAATTCTACAACAAATCAGCAACAGACAATATCCCTCTGACTGTCTCCATGTATGACCTCATATTTTATAAGGTATTCTAATGTTGAAAGTGTGTTGGATATGTTGGATAGTTAAGTTTATCTGGTAAAGCTTCAATTCGACGACCTTAAGGTCATTATCATTCGAGAGAGGGACAAACAGGAAGTTAGGTTACTGTTGTTATATGTTTTCCTACCCACTGGGTTTCTTAGTTGATTGTACTTCATTCCTACAGTTTCTGTGTTCTTTAGAGTTGTTGGGTTTTTTTGAGTGGGTAATTGCTTTATTTTGACCTTTATTTTGGGGAAAAAGATCTAAAAGACTTCTCTGTTTCCTTGATCATTGTGTTGTATTTTGTGTTTATTGAGTCATCATCAGATAGAGTTAGGTAAATCGATTTTTTATTTGAAAACAAATCGATGCCAATGAAAAGAGTTCATTGCTTAAATCCACATCACATTTAAAATTGAAACTTAACATTTAGAGCAAGCATATTCAAGGTCAATTTACAAAGTTGTTGAATAATGCATATCATTTTAAAAGAAGAAAATCCAACCCAAATTATCAAAGTCGTAATTATTTTCATCTACACAATAAGTAAAATATTGTAGAGGAGAGTTGATAGGTCAAAGAATAGGACTTACAGAAGGCTGCTATACAAGGACTGGTGTAATGTATTGTACCTAATTTTAAAGTACACATGAAGATTGTCTTATTGTATTCAACATTCTGTTTTACTATCATTTTTCATAGAAAATCAATTGTTTGAATAGCTCTGGTAGACAGCTCAAGTCTAAAGCCTCGGTTCTTTTTTAATCTTGGATTCAAGTTGTCTTTAGGTGACTTCTGAAAAAAGCAATGTCAAAAGGACTTGTCAGTATTAATTAATTATCTTACGATCTATGTCTTATTACATCAGTGAAGAAGTGTTTTATTTCGATTACATTCAACTTCATATCTTATGCAGCTCTTTGAAGAGTCATTGTTACTCTGGAAACAAATAATTGGATAAATTGGATCCTTGCAATGTTATGATCTGTTGTCACTCGAAAGGAAAAGCAAAATATTACCCATTTTAAATAATATTTATTTTTTCTACGTGACACAAATAGGTTAACGCCTCTGGACAAAATTCCTCTTCTTTATATAGTGTTCAAATAGAAACAAATAATTTTTAATTCAAAACCTTACTAATTTTTCCTCAGTTCTTGCAGGCTGTCTTCTTGATTAGCTAATAATTTGAATTTAAAAGTTTACTTCTTATTTTCTTATTTATCACAAGACGCCCACCGTTGAGCTGCTGATCCAAATTTTCTAAATAATGCTATAAAATTATTCTCTGCATAAAATTTTAGCATGATCATAGATAGGCTACGCCCAACTCATCTTCCCTGAAAAATGGCCTTCCACTAGATAGAATAATAAGCTTAATACATGTTTTCAGTGGGACTGTTGGAAGATATCTCAGTGACCATGGCCCATATTAGAACATCACTTGCGTAGTCATGTCTTCACTCACGGCCATCGACAATTAAGTAGAAGGATTGCCATTATAACCAGTTCTTCTGACAGCTTGAGCAATTGAAATGAAATGGGTTTTATCAATTGCTCCATGCAGATTTGACTTGGAGCAGAGACTAGAAATATTTTGAAAAATGTGACCTTTCAGAAACCTTTTCCTTCGAAATGTCAAATTGCTTGGAGAAGAAACTGAAGCAATTAAAAAAAATACAGAATTGACATAGTTTACAAATAATGAAGGTCAGCCCACAACTTAATCAAAAAGGACCACTGATATTATGCATCATGTTTCTGTTAGTGCCATAATTTTGCAATCGTGTTCTATAATATAAAGGCGTGATAATACTCACAACAACTAAACAAGGGATGGATGACTGGTGCTACAAAAAATCCTGAGATTAATTATGTGACTTTGTGCTCGTAGAGAGAGTGATTAAAAGGTTGGTCGAAATTACATTCTTTGGCAGGTGGTAGTGACCAGCCTTTGGACAAAACATAACACAATGACGGCAACCATGACAACAATTTCTGTTGTTACAACATCCAAATAAGTAAAGTACCCCATACACATCTTATACAATTTAATCCTCAAAATGTGTACTCTACTGCATTAAAAGCTTTAGTTTCCATTGACTACCTAAAAACCAGTTACCTATATCAATATTTTTTATGATTAAACTATTAAATATCTAACCGCTATTCATGGCGTTATCGTTAGGATGCTGCCAACGAACTAATATTTCTCTCCAAACATAGTCTATTGTCCTGAAATATACGGGCTTCAAAAAATACGTTTCAGAAGTATGAGTACATTTTAACTTCCTCTATCAACAAGAAAGATAACTCATTTCAAAACAGAATAATCCAGTCCTGGTGATTAATCGAACTTGTTGCTGTCAAAACCGCTTGGTTTAGCCGGTTGAGACAAATGCAAGTAGAATTAATTATATTTTTTGTTTTGACAACCGGCCGGGTTAAAAAAAGTTGTTATTACAACAAAAAACAGGATTAATTCTAGCTGCAGCCATCTCAACCGGCTGAACCAGGCGATTTTGACAACAACATGTTCGATTAACCACATGATCAAGGTCTGTTTCAAGTAATTGATTAAAACAGGATTGAGGATTGGTGAAGAGAACAGTCTTGAACATTTTTTGCTGGTTTTGTAAGGTACGTGAACTCAGTGAAAACGTCAATTTCTACCTTTGTACGTGTCGGTAAAGAGATTTGACCTTTGCTTATTTTAAACTTAATTCATACATCCCGGGCTATCATTTTAATTCCTAGTCTGGAAAAAGTGTAGAATTACCAAGAACTGAAGATCCAGATTGGACCTCTTTGGAAATCGAAGATCATTTTGATATTGATAGAGGTCGGTGCTCTTTAAATGACATGTAATGAAAGTTCTGAGAGAAATGTAAATAGAGCATTCTTACAAAGGCCTTGAAATGGTGAACAACAAAGGCTTGAAATGTAGAATGGAACGATCTCAAAGAAAGTTGGTCATTTGATATGATTTGTTTTGCCCAATGAATATTTGATCAGGGCAAGATCAGTCTCAGTAGAAGCTTAAAAAATAAAATAATAATAACAAACATAATAATAAAATAAGATAGGAATAAATATCATACCATTTGAGCGGGGAAGTCAGAAACTGCCAGGGTCAAATTTTTTTTATTTGATCCTGTTATTAAACTTGTTTTTGTACTGATCTTCTATGTGCTTACCCATATTGTCGAGAAGATAACTTCACAATAAACCAAAGATACTACAGCAGAATTTTAATAAATGTACATGGAGTCACGTGAAGTTTAAAGTTAATATCAAACCTAGTTGAAGGCAATAAACCGAATTCAAAATATTTAGTGTTTTACAACAAAAGGATTGACCCACCCACAAATATTAGGATGGATTTAGGATGGATTTAGCGACTTTAACAAGAATTAACTAGTCTCAGACACAACAACATCAGTGCTTTTGTTACTTTCACTCATTACAGGCTCCATCAGGACTGACCTGAAAGAAAAGATAAGTAATGGCAAGGAGAGGGTCTTGAGAAACTAGGTGCAATTAAAAGTAATTAGATTCTGTATTTTTAAAAGGACAGTCTGCAAAGACAGGATCACGTATAGAAATTGTATTGGTGAAGAGGGAAAAAAAAAATTACAATTCAAAAATATGTTTAGAGAAAAAAATATTAATTTTTTTTTTTATACTACATATTATTTAATCGAACAATATCAGACAAGACCAGAAAAATGTAAGAGTAGAAGGACATACAATGAAGGGTTCTTTTGACAAAAATTTAGATCAAATTGAAAATGGGAAAGGACGAGTTCCAAAACGAAAACGGAGTGATCCCACAGAAAGAAGTCTTTTTAAGCAGAAACTGAAACAGTTATGCAAAACTGAGGACTAGAAGTGGGTCTGAAATTTCTGGTCACGTTCATCATGATATAAAACGTGGATATCTTGTGCTGCTCTGTCAATACAACACATCCGGTGTTTCTGGAAACACGAGTAAGTTTGTCCTACCGATGGACTGCATACCTGCATTAATCGAGCATTTAGATAGACTAAAGAATCGTTTGTTGCATTTTGAAAAGAGACAGTTGAGCTTGACATTGAAAAATGCTGAGCCTTGGAAGATCGAAATACCTCTTGAAGGCAATCTAACACAACAACAAAATGTGATCAAGTCAGAGGTAATAGTGATTGATAACTGGGACATAAAGTCCCCTCAGTCGGTGTATCGTGACATGTTGCAATTTTTCCAGTCTGTGATCAGAGAGAATTGTGAAGGGTGAGTGCACTATCATCCGAGTCGATTGAAACATAATCTATGTTTAATTATAGATCTTCAGACGCAAGTGCAAATTTGTTTTAGCATTTTGTTAGACAGAGTGGACAACTTCTATGCTAATGAAGTCACCTTTACAGAATCAAGAACAATGTTAGTGTTGTCATCAATTCAAAGGGCGTATTTATCAGCAGGGAGCATCTAATGGCAGATCCTGACTGGCTGAGAGGGACAGAAAACTCCTTGCTGCACATGTATATGTAAAAAGCATATAGTATGATGTCGAGTTAACATTCTGTTTACAATGTAAAACAATATAACAAACAAATAAAGAAAGAAACGATAAAATATTTTTTTCATAAAACTATGTGTTCTTCTTTATATTGTAATGTTCATGTAACAATGACGAAATCCCATCCTCGAGTAAGCACCGTTAATTATCGTATGCCGAGAAGAATACTTTATTCTGCGCTACATTTTGAAGTTAAGGGGATTTCGATCGAATTTGAATCGTTTCCTAGTCGCTGCAGTTTTTCTGAAGTAAACATAATCCATAAATTTAATGCTACCTCTAGCAAGTAAGGAGCTCTTTCGTACTCAACAACAGTATCAATGCCCTCATCAACTACGTTAGCAGCAGCACCTCTTCTGCTTTGGATTTGCGACTTCGGATTTGATTCACATCGATTCTCATGTAGGCGACAACTTCTTGCACTGTTGAACTGTTTCTGGCAGTGTTGACACTGAAAAGTGTCATCGTCACTTAATGTATGGCTTTGAAGATCCTTTGCTAGATTATCTTCATCGTAAAACTGTCCACCTCGGTCACTGCATTTAAATACACCATGTGCATTGTCTAGAACGAGAAGATGATCTGTGGCAGTTACTGTACTCCTTTTTTCATTGGCCTGTTTGTTAGATAGTAATGTTATGTTTACAACTGCAGTCTCGTCTATTCTATTGGACTCCGTAATTTCAAAATGTACGTAAGATACCGTATTTCAATGCATATCTGCTATGTGTCGCTTCATATTCTGTTTTGTTGTGAATGTTCTGAGGCATTTGCTATATCGACAACTTCGTATACTGCCGTGGACGGTTCTGCGATGAGGTAGCAGATTAAAATTTTGGTTAAAGGTTCTTCCACATTCTGAACATGCAATAAAGTTAAGAGCCATTTCTGCTGAATTCTAGAATAAAATAACATTAAAATGTTTGTTCTCTTTTCACGTCCTTAGTCAGAAAGAAACTGAGAAACTCTACAAAAAAGCTTTTGTGCAGTACTCAAATCAAAGATACTGGTACTTACTCACCAGGATGAAGAATGTGGATCACTGGATGAGGGAACAGTGATACTTATGGTCTTAATGGCGTCTGGTTACGAGTAATGATTGTCCCAATCAATCCAGCACTAAAACCGTGATAGCCACAGTACCTTCGCTAGTCTTCTCACAACCAGGATCACACACTCTACAAGTAGATTATTAATACCTCTGATTTGAGTTTCAGACTCATTTCGGTTTTATCTCTGACAGAGAATGGACGTCACTCTGAAGCGTCCGTCTTTTATGCTTGTTGCAGGGAGTCGCAGGGTTGGCAAGACAAAGTTTGAAGAGGAAGTGACCAAACGTGCAAGTAGCTTGATAAAACCAACACCGAATAAAATCTTGTGGTTTCGCAGTATGTCTCAACCATCTTTGGTGAAATGTTTGACAGAAATTAAGCAACATATTGTGTTTATAAAATGAATTCCCATTATTTCGTAAGAGCTTTTAGATGTTAGACAAGCTAGTCTTATTATCTTGGACGACTTAATGGATGAAGCAAGCGAAAGCATGACAGCGTAACAGTTGTTTACACTTGGTAGGCATAGCAATGTGTCTGTCATTTTCCTAACCCAAAACCTGTTTCACAAGAAACAGCGAGCTATCTGCCTAGACGCCGACTAAAAGATCATTTTCAAAAATGTTAGAGATCAAAATCAGTTTAAAGTGTTAGCCAAGCTAGTGATGCCAAGCCAGCAAGCGTTTTTGACACTAGCCTATCGAGATGCGACACGACAACAATTCTCCTATTTGATGTTGGACATGAAACCTGACACACCTGAGTATTATTGTGTAAGAACGCAGATTTTAGCTCAAGAAGCACCTCAATATGTGTACGTCCGAAGTGGTGTCTCTCTTTAAGTTGCTTTGCGACTTTGATATATTTCATTTTCAGTCATACATTCGCATAAAGACGGTCCGGCCAAGAAATTCCTCACTGCCAAATCCAAGTATCTGTGAAGGGCACCCTCTGAGCCCCAGTGACTGGGGGAAATGACGTAAAAACAAAAACAAAAAAAACAAAAAAATTCGATGAAGACTGTCATACCAGCACTAACGGTGCATTCCGTCGTTCGGTTGCTTTGTCTGTACATATGCAGAAGACATTACATCTACTATTGGCTGTGGGCTCACCTAAGGGATAAAGTACAACTAGGGAATGACGTCTCGCATGCGAAAGAACATTCATAAGCTTAGAGCATTGCAAAGTTGTTCAGCAAAGCAGCGAAGAGACTTATTGAAATGTGCGCACCCTGATCTGGAACACGCAATTTGCAATTGTGTCTCTAACGTAGTGCACGGAAAAGTACCCATTACCAACACTCATAAGAAAACGTTCCAACGGAAGAAAGCTGTTTTACGAGAATTAGCTCATCCGAAGAGAGGAGTTACGAGAAAGAAAAAGCTTCTTGTACAGCACGGAGGAAATATTTTATCCAGATAGCTAGGCCCTGTTTTAAAAACACTGGCCGACGTTTTCATCTCACAATGACGCACTTGCAATCCGGCCAAAAATATATAGTTCTATTATCAGATGCGTATCACTCCATGATGCCGAAACCGAGGAGCTAAACTCGCAAAAGCAAGCCACGCTAAACGCGGAACGTAGTATGAAAGCAATATGGGATCGGGAAGGTTTACCATTAGACGAAAAAGTGCGGTTGTTTACAGAGCAACTGGGGCGCTATAGCATGCATCGGTATTGCGTGACTCATCCTGAACCACTCCGAAGGTAAACTACAACAACCACAGCACCAAACAGATGTAAAAAGTGAAAGTGATCCAGTGGAAGAGTTCGTTTTCAACTTGCTACCTAAGACAAGCAAACCGCATACAAAAACCTTTCTCAAGCTAATCAAACCCGACTCCAACATCTTGACGTCGAATGCGCGTGGAGATTTGATATAAAATGGAGATATTGTACCGCATTCAAATATCTTCGACCTAGTTGAACCTAGTTCTATAATTCTCTGACCAACAGAAAAGCGTCGACTATATCTGTGTTGGAGAGTGGTGTGTTTAACAAGGGTTTGGTCGAATCGAATGTGTGCCTACTCGTGCCATTAAAAACCAGGCCAGAAAGAACGCTGTGGAGATGTACAAGGATGATTCGAAGCCGCCTACGTCACCACATAAAAAGTAGCATAGAATTGTAGAAGGATGATTTGAAAGAAACATCGAAAGGAAAAAAAAGCCATTGGATGGCTAAGCTCTACTAGTCCATAAAAGCAGGTAGAAAGCAAGCGTCATGTCAGAAGCAAGGTGGTCATGATACGACCAGCATATCATTGAACTTACATCTGCGAGATCTACTCGAGAGGGGGATGGCGGTGCATGCTTGTTTGTTGCAGATCTGAAATTGTTTTCACCGACTTACAGATTGATGGAAAAGAACAAGCAGCTGAGTCATCTGCTAGAGAAACTGTATAATGATGTAAGTAGCACCGTTGCCTTTACCGATATCAAAACATTATATGGACATGTAAAGCGTCTTGAACCCAACATTAGGATACGTGATGTGGAACTGTGGCTACAACAACAACTTGCGCACACGCTACACAAACCAGTGTCTGTGCGTTTTCCAACACGACCCGTACTCGTCTACGTAATGGATGAACTATGGCAGTTGGACATTGCTGACATGTCACCTTTAGCCTGGTGCAATGATTGTTAAAAGTATCTCTTGGTTTGCATAGACGTTCTCTCCAAGCACGCAAGGCTGAAACCGTTGAAGACAAAAAGTGGTCGCAAACTAACTGTCACTGTTGAAAAGGTGTTTTCGGAAAGTAAAAGACAACTCAAGATGATTAAGACTGACAGAGGCACTGAATTTACAAACAGACAATTCCAGGGAGTACTGAAAGAGCGTGAATTTTACACGACATTCACCGAACGTAAAGCATCAGTCGTTTAACGCTTAAATAGAACTCTAAAAAGATTTTTGTGTAAGTATTTTTCTGTGAATAATACACTACGTTATGTCGATGTTCTGTTTGGACTCGTTTCTCGTTACCATAACGCAACTCATAGAAGCATCAAAATGAAACGAACAGATGTGACACGCGAAAATCAATGGGAAGCGTGGTTGAATATGTATAGACTAAGAAGTCAAAACATCCTTCAGAAGTGGGTGATCTAGTGCGTATTAGTAAAGAGCGCAGAACATTTTACACGTCGTACTTGCCATCGTGGACAGAGGAACTGTTGGCGTTACACATATTGTGACATCTATCCCTATTGTCTAAAAGCTCAAAGATCAACGAAGAGCAAATATAAAAAGCACGTTTTACCATGATGAGCTTCAAAAGATCGTTGAACCTGAAAGCTATCCGATGGAAAGGGTGTTACGAAGAAAACGTGATCGGAACGGTGAGGAGTTCTTATTCGTCAACTGGCTTGGTTATTCTGAGCAGTTCAATAGCTGGATTTCTTCACGCAATCTGACCTCGAACCATGAGCGGTCATCAGTTTTAGGTGGTGCTTCCGAGTAACAGTTCGATGGAGAAGTATCCATATAACATTATATCATTGTTCAGGTGTAATCTATTCAAACCTTTGGACTTAGGCAAGGGACGATGGGACGTGACACTTTCGGAGATTCAGTACCCACATACGTGGCACAATATGCGCCGAAATCAGAACGAAATGTAGCTGATATCAACAAATGGCACTGTCGTAACTTCAAACACTTTTCCTACTCTAATAAAAATTCCACATGGATACTATGGAAACATTGACAGTATCGTACAAGTACTGAATGATAAACAAAACCTGGTGGAGTTTCGATACAATGTACGTTATGGACACATTACAGTAAAGGCTAACAGTGACTGCCCGATTCATTTGAAACAATCAGACGTGGGCATAGTTCTAGGTTTTCAAACTAACCCGAGTTTGGCAAAGGACGGTGAATTTACCTCTGACTTGATGGCTTGACTGGGTAATTGACTTGATGCTCTCTATGTGTACTCGGACCTTGTTCTCAATCAAATGGTAGGCAGTTTTAATATTCCACTTCTACGCATCATCCCTGTCAATGGTACACATGGTGAGTGCCGTTTTCAAATGTATGATAGGCCTCATTTTCTACCAGTGATGAGCACCGACATTACTTATGTAGGTGTCTATATAAAGAGTTGAGAATTTCTTAAGTCTAATGTGACACGTTTAAAAGAAGATGCGAGTGATCCCCAACTGAGATTTTTTAATCTAAAAGGTTGCGTAAAAATCATATTTTTCGTTGTATATTTCACTTACGTAAGGGCCGATGAAACAAAGCAGGAAGAACAATGGTGAATAGAGGAAAACCAGTACTATTTTGCTGAAGAGTATACGTTCGTCAGAATTGGAATAGGTATCGTCATGGCCAAGGAAGTATGGGTAGCATGGTAGCATAGGTAGCATGGGTAGCATGGGTATTGATTACTGATAGAGCCCCAATCACTATGTCTAGCTTTGCCAAGTAAATATATCAACAAAACTTGTCAATTTAAAAGCTTACAAGGCTATGGGTAAAATACGATTTTAGAGCAATAAGAAAAATGAATTAGGCTTGACACTATGACAGGGTAGTGATAACAAGGCACGTGAAAGAAGTGAAGAAGGACAACATCGATTAAGGAAGTGTCATGACAGAGCACGTCTCATCAAAGAAGAACAGTGACGAGGACACATTACGCAATGATTACCAGACGAGAAGGAAAATTGTCGCAGTAGTACGCTTAGCACAGCAGAATGCACACGTCATTGCGAGTGGAAGAGATCAATATATATGATCAGGCCGGTCACATCCTGATCATAAGTCAAAACAATGTTGATGGACATGAAAGCCATAAAAGGGCGCAGATTTTGGAAGCGACCAAAATTTGGTACTATTAAATATCAAATTTAGACTAATGAATATCAAAATAGGACAAAAAGACTTAATGTGGAACTGAAAGCCAGTACCCCATCGTGCATACAAGGTTGGGAAACAACACAACATTTTAGCTGGAGGAGAAATGTGTACCTGTTGGTAAATACTGTGACATATTGTGTGAACTATTAATTAGAAAAATACACGAAGCTATCGCTATTTAAGAAGGGGAATAGAGAACCTTTCATAAAAGCGTTCTACTGGTAGAAGAAAAAGAGAAAAGAATTAAATAAATAATTGGACAGAGCGAAGCAATCATGGTAAATTAAAAACAGAAAGTACAAACAAAATCTTAAAATGACATAATTTTAGAAAATAATATGGGGAAAGAAGCTGAAAGTGTAGTAAGAGCTGCTGTATTGAGAGCATTCTACACAATAGTGAACAACCTTGTCAAACGGAAACCTGAGAAAGAAAACAAGTGTAAAGGATAAAAGAACAAGTATAAAGATAGACACTGTCATGAAGGAGCAGAGATGATTTACAGACTGCAGGAAGGTACTTAGTAGATAACAGTCAGCAATTTTTTCCTTAGAAGCAGAAAAAAAAAGAGTTTATAACCAAAAAATCTTTATCGGCAACAGTAGCAAGGACGAAAATTTAAATCCTAAATGAGCTATACAAAACTGACCAAGTACCAAAAATTCATGAAGTATAGTTAGCTTTGTTGAAAGGTGTCACTTGTGACACAAGGCCACCAGAGGCTATCTTTAAATATTGATGTGAACCACAGGGTAAATCCAAGACATTTGGGAAAAATCGATGATCAAATTGCCACTCACATACATCTTTTTCGGTGCAGCATTACTTAAAGCACTACTCGAGATAGCTGGAAGAGAAATAATGTTTAGAAATTGACAATTAAAACACATTAAAACAGACATTTCTTTTAATAGACATTACTGAGTAATTAAACGAAGAAGCATTAGTCATATACACTAACTTGTTATTGGTATTTTATGCTTTTGACTCTATATACTAAAGTAACTGGAGACAACAAAATCATATGACGTCTCAGACAGAATGGTAAGTGTAGGTAAATTTTAATTGGATGGGTTCAAGTCTAACAATAGCAGTTAGGTGAACCAACTCAGTAGAATCACTGACTACAGAAAAAGCTATTTTAGACGACTTTAAAGAATATATGTTAAAGTGGCTTAGGCATTTCCTTAGAAAATGGGACATATTTCTAGTGCAACAACATACAATTGGGGTTTTACAAACTCATGTTGTAAGGGCAATCATGGAACAATGGACAGATTGTATTGGACATGACACTAGCCTTCCCTGTCCGAACGCCATTGAGCAGTGCGTTGCTCCAAATTCTGTTAAGACAACGTCTGTCTAGAAGAGTGACGGTCACCACAATGTACTTAATTTGATTAAATAGTGACGGTCCACAACCTCAATAATCCGTCACACTATTAAATCTATAAATAACTTTGGAGGGTCTGGAAGAGTATCAACGAAAGAGCTCCCGGCCAGAACGAAAGCCATTTTAATTCCAATTTCCATATCGATGTTAGTTAGCCGTCTTAGTTTGGTCAATAACAGAACTTGGGGTTTCAAGGTTTGTTTTCCGGCTCTCTGACAGTTATCAAAAATATTACAGCTGGTTTTTTTTGTTGAATTTCAGCTTGCTTCCATCTACTGAATATGTGGTTGAAATGGTTTGAACGAGCCTTTGGTAATAACGTCGTCGCTGACTTCATTTCGTTCAACTCACTTAATTGGTACCATTGTTTCTAACAGCTCTAAAGTTATCTAAAAATCAATATACTGTATTTCAAAAACTCCAAAATAAGCTAGTGGTTCAAACGTTTCACTGATTATTTTTCGAAGATCACTGGCTATTTCCGAGCCAGGTTCAAGTTTGCACAAATCAAACTTGACATGGTCCGTGCTTTATACAGCCAATGCCTCCACCTTCCCAGCCATCAAGCTTCGTGCTTAGAGCACAAGATAAAAATGATTTCTGTATCAGCTCTTCCGGAAATTTGTTCCAGGCTGGCAGCACCCATTCTATCATAATCTTTTTTGAAGAAGATATCATGTTACATAGGGGTGTCAGTTGGGGATCATCACCAGCACACTATGAGTCAGAGTATTCACGTGGCAGCTCACTTATTGACTTGGTTCCACACCACAACAGGTGCTTTGATAAATCTGGTGCATTCACCAAGTACAATAGCTGGATGAACGAGGCCCATCCTTAACAACCCGTTCACTTCATCAGTCAAATGCCAAGAAATGCATCCCAGGCCAGAAGACAACGCTTTCCCAAGGGATCGTCCACAAATGACGTCAACCACTGATAAAAGTACCTCCGAGTGAAATGTAAAACTTCAGAGGAAAAAACAATTGCGTGAGATAACCTTTCAATTGAACCTCTCTGTTTTTTACACTTAAAAACACTCTCAATGGTGTCAAAAATATTCCCATCAAATTCTACTCGTGAGGTAAAATCGTCATCATCTCCGCTCTGTTCATCCTCTGCTTCACTCACATCATTTTCACTCCCATTTAGATTCCTGAGCATATGTCTGTCACTAACTCAGGCAGGTCTGTTGTCCAATGGACACAGCAGCCAACAACTGATGGGGAGGGTACTGACATAGTGAAAAGGTTTTTTATAAACTCCCGAGTGAATCAAGAGAAGTTTTAAGCTTTTAGAATTTTTTTTTTCAAAGAATGACGTCAAGTTTCACCCCCTACCCAAAATATTGTCAACTTCTGTCAACATTTAGGTACCCCCTCCCCCTCTTAGTGGTTGGCGTCATTTGTGAACGACGCCCAACGTAACCTATCTCCAACCTGGAACATCACGAATGTATGGTTCAGTAACTTCTTCTCTCATCCACCCTGCTACAGAACACTTTGTTATTCTTTGCACAAACATTTTACTTCACGATTTGCACCTCTGAACACAAAAAACGTCTTCTTTTTGTCGCCGTTCGCACAAGCTGTTAAACATACTGTTATCTTGACCTTTTCGTGGTTTTTAACTGTATGAGCTCTTCTTTTCTCTATTGTTGGGTTGCAATCATGCCACTGCATGCCGCTGTTTTACCCACAGCAATAATGTCGCAACTCATTATTTGACCTAATTTTCTAACTTTCACGATGTACGCAGAAAATTTATCAAATAAATGACTTAGGGTTTTCTGACTTTGTTTTCCCCGCATGAGAAGATCATGTCTTCTCAGAAACCTCTGCGTCCAACCATCACCAAAGTGAACAGCTTTGCTGTTTTAGTCGTTAATGTTTTTTCCTTCTCGGATTTTCTTGACTTTCAGTTGAATCAGATTTCTGGATAAGTGTTAACATTCTCTTGCCTTTCCATAATCCACATGAACAATTCATCTTCAGAATTTTCATAATGCATGTTTTCACCAGGAGTCTTACTTTGTTTCAAATGACAAACCAAGAGCTTCCAGCTTGGAGTCTAAAGTATATGATTTTGTCCTTTCTTCTTTATGAAACGTTGAACCCAGCTTACCTTTCATGTTGTCTTCGCCACTCAACCTTACACAAAATTAGTTGCTTTTGTGAAGATTACTTCAGTTAATGTAATGGCTAATGACTTATGGTCAGCTTAACCAGCTTAACATTGCAAACCGCCAAGACACAAAAAAAGTTTCAATTGTTTGCTGTCTTGTCTCCCCAAGTGGTGAGAACCGAATGTTTGGTTTCGCTTCTGGCTTGCAGACTGAAGGTGCAGTTACAACTTTTGTCAAACAATGCCGAGGACCATGTTGGCACACGTTTTTGTTTTGTTCTTTCTGTTTTCCATTTGACACACTGTGCTAAAACTGACACCGAGTCGACACATGTACTTCAGAAAACATTTTACTGGTTAAAAATAATTTCAATATTGCATTAAAATTTTTTATCAAACACCGTTCCAGCTTAAATTGACACAAGTTTCTTTGTTTTCCATGTTTCACAGTAAATACATTAGGCAAAAAGGGACACCGATTGAACACATTTTCTTAAAAAATTATTTTGCTGAGAAATTAGACAGATTTAAATTTAGCCTCGATTTTATCTTTTATTTTTATTTTCGATCAGAAGTCGATCGAGACATTTCACTTTCTGAAGAAACATCAGTTTGTTGCATGAAGTTCCGATGATACAGAAATGGGGAGAAAAAATATTTGATTAACTGAAAACAAACGTATGCCCTTGAATTTAATTAAAAACGTTGCAAGAGGCCATCATACCTGCAAGAGGATGTGAACATGGTGCTTTTGCAACTGAATTTCAATAACCCATTAAGGTAAAAGAGACTCTTGTTGGACATTTACTGATGGTCTAATTGTTTCTTTTGTGCACATTTTTAGGAAGCAAGGAGAACTGTGACTGTCATTTTCTTGCATGGACAACGTTTGCTGGAAGGTGGATTGCCAGTTCCAGGAAAATATATTACCAAAGGACCCAAAAGACGTCTTTAAGTACTGAAAAATGAATAGGATAAAAATGTTTTACAAGATTTATATAATTGAGTTTTATAAAAATAGAAATTGGTGTAGATATGCACAAAAGCCCCAAACAAAACACAATTGCTTGTAACCTATAAAAGCTGTCGTTTTGACGGGGATCTGACAGGATATTAGGAAGATTATTCGAGTGGGGTGGGGGTGGGTGGGTCACAACTTGAGGTAAAAAGGAGCGCTTATTCGAGATGTGAGATTAAGCGAATTATTTCGGTAAGTAACTAAAATATTTTCTTTTTACATTTTAAACTTGTTTTTAATTTTTTTTAAAGTTGATGCTATCGACGTATAGCCTCTTTTCAATTTCGCAAATTTCTTGTATTTGTTCTTTCTCTCGTTGCTGTTAATCCTCACAGCCAGGACGTTCACCACTGAAAAGTGGGGTTTCTGTGTTTCCTATGTTTATTATGTATCATTTTTGAGAATACCAATGCCGTGTTAAAATTTCTTTTATTAATAATGATGACGGTGATAAAAATAATAATAGTAATAATGTATTGTAAGATCCCTGACTACCGAATTCTGAGGAGAGAGAATATTTTCGAAGATAACAGTTTTGGGGGACTCTGCGTACAGCCAGTACCACCACATGTCCAGTCTACACTCTCCGATGGGGAGTCAGTCTTGGGCTATTATATAATGAGAGTCATTCGTTTGATTGCAATTGCAATGCAAAATAAAATTAGAATTGGATGTCCAAAGCCATCATCTAGGCACAGGATACCGAGTAACTGTCCCCTATGCTGAGGAAGGTGGAATTCAATGAAGAGACAGCTGAGACTATCTGATAAAAATTGTCTTCATCGAGACATCGACTCCAGTAGGGTTGGGATTCAAAGATAAAGAACTCCTTTTCCGCACAAGGCAGACCAAGCCTGTAAAACGCCACTTTGGTATTTCAGGGTCTTGGGGTTCGATCTGCCAAGTTTTTTCTAATCGATCCAGAAAATTTTCTTGTTTGAAAAGTATAGTTATTTTTTTATTCCTAAAAATGATTTTTCTTCAACATGTTTGCTACGTAGAAAAAATGAAAGAAGACCTATTGTTACTGGCCATTGCCCCTATTGCCCTCACTAGCAAGTTAACATGTTTGCTGGAAGGATCTTTACTTAAATCTTTGAATAAATCTCTATATAATTATTTTCCCTAAGAAATTTAAGGTGCAATTTTGTCTCAAACCCAACTGCGAGTTGCAGGAAGAAGAGAAAGTTGTCATAGTTAATCTCAAAATAGGATCAAGTTTTTTACCACTTACAAAGCCGGCCCAGCCCGGCGAATGTTAAAATCAACACTGAAAGATGTCAAAAAACTACCAAAATATGCACAATTAAATCGTAACATGAGAATGTTTGACCTGACACAGATCAAAGGGACAGGTGGAAACGATATTTTTAGGGGTCATGGCTCAAGGCAGACAAAGTTAGTACTGTCGTCTCAAAGCTAAAGTTCAAGCTTTTTTCCAAGTCGCTTTTGTTATTGAGATTACGACAGGGAAAGTTGAAAAGAAAATGAAATACTCCTTTTATACCTTTTTGCCCAAATGATGGGCTTTTGAATGGGTGCCCTTGCAACGAAACCTTGTGTGCCGAATCATCGATTCTTCGTGCTCTTTTATATCAAATTTCTTTTATAATTGCTCTTTAGTAGAAATATGGTTAATATTTTAATAAAATTTCTCTTTACTCAGAAAGATATATTAATAGCAGGCATGGCGCCGCAGGGGGGCTTCAGCCTCCCCACTTTTCAGCCACTTTTCAATATTTTTTTTTATTGTTGAGTCTGTTGTCCATATTTGAGGTCACCAGCCAAGGTCTGATGTGTCATCTGTGTGCAGGCACAGACGATGACGTCAATTCGTGTGATATTCTCGGGTCTCCTGCTCAAATGACCTTTTGTCACCTTTTAACAAATGACCAGAAGTTAGGAAAGTCCGTTGTCCTCGACAATAGTCTTCATATCAAAATCAAAATAATAACCAAAAACCCCAAATTTATGAAATAGACATGTAAGGAATTAGGATGTTATTAATACAAAACTACGACAAAGTTTGTTTGGATGATGCACCCGACTTGGTGATGTGAAATGATAAGAATTTTCCAGTGGGGCCTCATAGGAATCTTTGCACACAAAGCGGCAAATGCATTTATCAAGATCTGGTTCTCCTACTCCTCTTAGAAAGAATAGCGGTCTCATTGGTAAACTGGTACCAATAACGTGACTGAAAAAAAATTGATAACAGTAAGCATATTGGAAGAGCTTAGCATATTTAATATAGTGAATAAAGTTACTAGATATCAGGTCAAGTATAAAAGAGCTGACACAAATAGAATAAGAAGAGGGAGAAAACCAACAACAACTGGTGGAAGGAATCCCATTCACAATGTTTGAACATTAAACATATTTAGAGAAACTACATGATGTTGACTGTACCAGTGCTTGTGGGAATAAAACTGCTTGTAAAAGCTTTATAATAAACATTCCGGATTATTTGTTCCACAAACATTTAAAGACAAGGTTTGTACTAGCGAACTTTATTTTGACCCTGTGTGACGGTTCCATAGACAGTTACTGAACAAGAAGTCATATTCGTCGTGTTAACGGATCCCATAACATATCAACTTGTGATGAAATTTCAGTAACTTCATTAAGTTTCAGTCTCCAAGTCCAATCAAGTTGTACCTGGACTGAAAGAAGCTCTTTTTTGCAGCCTTCAGACAGCATAATGTAAACGTGCTCTTGAAAAATCGCTAATATTGTTGTCAGATGGTGCGTCTGTAAGCAGTAGTTTAAAGTCGGGATTGATTAGACTGTTGCAGGGTAGCTACCCATGGTTATCTTTCATTTGGTGCTTCAGCCATCGGTTGGAATTGTCTTGGAAGGATCATGCACTCTACACAACTGAAATCATTATTGTTTTCTTCCAGGAACTTTACAGTAACTTATTTGGTAATGGTCATATGACCTCTAGCACCAAAAGTAACTTTGACGAAGCCGATCGCATCCAGTACGATTCACACAAAATCAAAACTGCAGCGTTTACTGTACCAGCAATGAAGGTTGTGAAGAAGAAGTTCATTTTCGTCAGCTGTGATTCCTGTCTACAGTATTTGTACGCTAAAAGTCTATGAGTTTTCCGATCCCTTTCAAAAGATGAAGTCCAGGCAAGTCCTGGCAATTGTTGGGTAAGGATTAATATATTTATCATGAAAAACGTTGATGAGCTTCAGTTTTGGAGTCGAACTATCTTTCTTCAAGATGATTATTTCCATTGAAGGCCAGTTCTACTGGTCTTTGAGTTGTGCCTTTGTGCTCCGCATTCAAATGCAACCTTAAAAAAAAGGCTTTTCAGCCAAGTGAATTTGAGCAAAGCTACATTGCGAAACCGATGGAGTAACATTAAGTTAAATTCATTGTTTCGTGTGAGAATCAGTGGATAATCTATTAGAATGACAATTTTGAGGCACGTAAAGGTGCAAAAGGGAACGCTTTGGTATCTCAAACCTCCTGCTGTTAAAAAACTATTCTTTTTCGGTTCTCAAAAATTTAAAAAAAATCAACGGTGACCAAAAATTTGCTTATTTCGACACTTTTGAATGATATAAGAATAACATTTTTTCGGATATTTTTTAGAAAGATCTTCAGCCATTGCCCTCTGAAAGATCCTCTCTTCAAAATTAATTTGTTTAGGCCCAGTCTAGTGAAGAGCTAGTACCGTTATGTATTCCATATTTTTCAATCAGTTGCTGCAGTGTTTTTCTTTTAAAGAATAGAGCGTAAGTTGTGAAAATATACTTGACCATTTGGTATTATAAAGAAAATCAAGAGTTACACCCTACTGGGTTCTAACCCAGTGCTTGTGGTTTTAAGAGTATTTTCTACACCAATGAAGCTTTGTACACTGTTTTCTATATCGGATCAGTTTTGAACCAATTTTCTATTTAACTGCGTCATTCTCGGTGAAGATCTCTATCCTTGGACACCTACCCATTTGTCACTTTCTAATTCAAAACCTTTTCTTTCGATGTTATTTTCACATTTCTTCTTGTTTTCTTGTTTGTGGGAATGATATGAAGCCAAGTATGAAGACAACTTGCAGTTCTTTAACACTCTCAGTCCAACTTGCATACCACAGTGTCTGAATTTCACGAATTGTGCTAATTGTGGTCCAAAGTCATGCAATATAAAGTTAAAGTGTGGACTAAACAACACAACAGAAAATCGAAACAAAATATCCACATGTTCAGTTTCATTTTTTGCCCTCTCTTACCTCAAATCATTCGGATCTCCATTTCGATCTTCTCAATAATACAACAAGGATCTATTTTCGTTTCAGAAACGACATTTTGATCAGGTTTTTTAAGGGGTCGAGGCAGTTCAATGGGAGGTCCTTGGTCTACAGTTTTAATGGATGATGGTTTTAAAAAAGCAGAATTGATGACTAGTACATTTACCGGTAATATGATACCACTTCCAAACTTAAATACTGTAGTTTATTGCTGATCCCACCAGGACTAGGCAAGCGTCCATTCCTCCAGGTATTTCTGGCTTCTCCGACTTCTTTCTCTGATTACTACTTCTAGTGCCCAGAAAAACCCAGGAAAGAATTTAGCTGTTTACTCCCTCTCTCTGTTTTGCCCCCCCTCTTGTCAGTAGGATCAAAATGGGCTTCAATATTGTGAAAAAAAAGGATGTTATCAGATTTCCCACAAACAAACAAATAGAGAGTATCAGGTTTTCAACAGACAATGGAATGTAACAGTGGAATCTGTTGCGCCTCAATGTTTTCGATGGTTTATTTCAAAATTGTTATCGGAAAAGGTGGAAGATTATTTGAAATGGATAAATGCATTATCTTCTTCTTCTTCTTCTTCTTCTTCTTTGTCTTTCGGCTGCTCCCATCAGGGGTCGCCACAGCGAATCATATTCCTCCATTTGGTGCGGTGAAAACTAAATAAATGCATTATGTTCATAATTTTTTTCCAAGTCTACAAATATTTCTCGTTAAAAAAACCGGAACAGTATTTTGAAACACAAGGCCTTTGGAACAACCAAAAAGACGATGACAACAATTTGAATATTGAGTTGTTTTCGTTAAAAGCAATATCTTCTAAAGTCAAGACCCAAAACATAACCTTGTTTCTCAAAGCTTCTTCAAAAAGTTCTTTGGGCCACATGTGCGGAGGGACCTGCTTCTGTCGGAAGTCCTATTGTTGTTGGACGACAAAGACGACACTGCCACAGAGTTCGTCTCATCAACTGTTTGAATTAAGTATTAGAAGAACTATTAGATAATTTAATCTTAAGTTGAAATGTTATGAGTTTTTTCTTTTGATTTGGTATGTACTATTGTGAATTCTAAAACGTTGTTTTTAACTTACTTTAAGTCTGGATAGATAATTTTCATGGTACAGTAACTAAAACGATTCCAGTGTTTTGATGTTTAGAGGTAAGATTAAACAATTTTTGATACTAACTTTTTGTGCACATTTCATACAAAGATGGATAATCTAATAATTTGTTTTCTTTTGAAATCCGTCGGAGGAAAAAGTTTCAGCGGTTCAGTACACATAACTTACATACCTTAATGTTAGAGTTGTTTACAGATGAAAAAAAAGACCCACTTTATAAGTAACAATCACAGGAGAGCGTATTCAAAAGAGGTAAACTTTCTACAATGGAGGGAGTGAACACATGAAATAAATAAGCATGGAGGAGCAAGTTAAAAAATACGCATGCGTACAAAAGGGAATAAAAAATTTGTGCTGGCAAGTGTTTGAGTGAAAGGGGATGACACCGAAATGTAAAATAGTTTCAGTTACGCATGCGTTGTTTAAGTATGTTTGGAGTGTTTGTCACAATGTCCAAAAATAACCCCTTTTCTGACTGACAATGGTCTGGGGCTTCAGAAAATTCGCTTCTCATTTGTTTACATCTATGCAGCCATGAAGTGATACTGGTCTTGATCTAGAGGAATTTAGGGGTTTTTTTGAGTTGTAAAAAGGAAACATTCTGCTTCGTTTGGACTCTCAGCAACATTGAATGCATTCTTGTGAATTGCAACAACTAGTTTATTGACAGCTTGCCTTTCAGGACGCAAGAAAACAGAAAGAAAAAGGAAACAGTTATGTTTTTTACTAGCTTAATCAAGAGAATAACTCATGGTCACACAACCGTTTTACGCTAATGCCAGTATACCTGTAACATCTAAATTTCAGTCATGCCGCAGCATGTCTTACGTCTCATTCAATATCGCAGCGCCTATTCCAGGAAAACAACATTTGGGAACGTCGCTCAAGAGGACATCTTGTACCATGATTAACATGGAAAAAGGGGTTTCTTGTGGCGAACTTTAATTCCTTACAACAAATTAAATATATCTGACTTGGAAAGAAATCAAGAAAGAGACTCAGAAGTTTTGTATAGGTTGCTGAAGCTCAAGTTATGTAAAGATGTTGCCCCAGAGTTTCAAAACCACTACCAGTGCCGTTATTGTTGTTCTTTTATTTTCTAAATTTCAAGTCCAAATTTCAGCTTCGTCATGGCAGTCATCATCATCAAACCACGAAAGCAACTGTACCAAATGGAATAATTGCACGAACCAGCCGACCAAGCAGGCAGTTAAACATGGTAAAATATCTGTTGCAAAATTCGACTTCACAAGAGTCAAGACACCTTTTACAGTTGGTTTGTGGATTCTTCTTGGGAGCATTGCTAAGTTAGGTGAGTATTTTGAGACTCTTTCAGAAGTATTTCATTTGACTGAAGACTGATAGCATGATAAAGGCCTTGAGATGACATATTATTTACTATGAATGACACAACGTGAAACGTTGAATGAACGCAGAAACTTTTCACTCCATTTGGAAAAGAATAAAAAAATTGTAATACGCGACATCCTGAGCTACAGAAAAAAACATTTGAATTTGAATTTCTAGTATCTGAACAGTTAGTCCACCTGCTGTCTCTGGCTTGGGGTCTTGACTCAAAACGGTTTTTAAAAGCGAGAAGTCAAAAGGAAACTTAAAAAGGTTCCATTCTTCATACTTAGCAGGCCACGCCAAACTCATTTTGTGAGTTTGACCAGAAAAAATAAATCACTGGTTTTGTTTGGGTTTTTTTTAGGCCTATTGTACTTACAGACAACATTAAGATATATTTTTAACCCACTTAGAATTTGTTAGCATTTTCAGATTGTCATATTTTATTATTTTTCGATAATTTACTTGCACCTTTGACAACAAGATTCCTAGATATATATTTAACCATTTAGAATTTGTTAGCATTTTCAGATTGTCATATTTTATTATTTTTCGATAATTTACTTGCACCTTTGACAACAAGATACCTAGATATATATTTACCCATGTAGAATTTGTTAGCATTTTCAGATTGTCATATTTTATTATTTTTCGATAATTTACTTGCACCTTTGACAACAAGATACCTAGATATATATTTACCCATGTAGAATTTGTTAGCATTTTCAGATTGTGATATTTTATTATTTTTCCTTAATTTACTTGCACCTTTGACAACAAGATCCCTAGATATATATATTTACCCATTTAGAATTTGTTAGCATTTTCAGATTGTCATATTTTATTATTTTTCGATAATTTACTTGCACCTTTGACAACAAGATACCTAGATATATATTTACCCATGTAGAATTTGTTAGCATTTTCAGATTGTCATATTTTATTATTTTTCGATAATTTACTTGCACCTTTGACAACAAGATACCTAGATATATATTTACCCATGTAGAATTTGTTAGCATTTTCAGATTGTCATATTTTATTATTTTTCGATAATTTACTTGCACCTTTGACAACAAGATACCTAGATATATATTTACCCATGTAGAATTTGTTAGCATTTTCAGATTGTCATATTTTATTATTTTTCGATAATTTACTTGCACCTTTGACAACAAGATACCTAGATATATATTTACCCATGTAGAATTTGTTAGCATTTTCAGATTGTCATATTTTATTATTTTTCGATAATTTACTTGCACCTTTGACAACAAGATACCTAGATATATATTTACCCATGTAGAATTTGTTAGCATTTTCAGATTGTCATATTTTATTATTTTTCGATAATTTACTTGCACCTTTGACAACAAGATACCTAGATATATATTTACCCATTTAGAATTTGTTAGCATTTTCAGATTGTCATATTTTATTATTTTTCCTTAATTTACTTGCACCTTTGACAACAAGATCCCTAGATATATATTTACCCATGTAGAATTTGTTAGCATTTTCAGATTGTGATATTTTATTATTTTTCCTTAATTTACTTGCACCTTTGACAACAAGATCCCTAGATATATATTTACCCATTTAGAATTTGTTAGCATTTTCAGATTGTGATATTTTATTATTTTTGGATAATTTACTTGCACCTTTGACAACAAGATCCCCAGATATATTTTTACCCATTTACAATTTGTTAGGATTTTCAGATTGTCAAATAAAACTATTTTTTGATCATTTATTTGCTCCATTGACAACAAGATTCCTGGGATTTACGACAAATGGTATATCATTATGTTCTGAAGAGAAGGCTACTCTGGCTACACAATTCTGGCATGGTACCAAGATTGATGGATTGGAATATCATCATTAAGCAGCAGCTAATCATCATTGGAATTTCTTTAATATTTTTGATACATTGAGGCCAATAAAGAAAGTGACCCAAGCCTATCACAAGGGTTGTATCACGAGGAAGTTGCTGTTTCCAGTTTTGATCGGAACTTTGGCCATATACTGTGATTTCTATGGTTCCTGCTACTCATTTGTCTAGTCCCTCAAAAAACTAATTTATCAAATTACTCAAAGCAGATTGGCAGTCATGGATATAGTGTTTGCAAATGTCACTGACAGCCATAAGTGGTTTTCAGGAAAGCAGCAACCGTTCTTTAATTGTTTACCCACCAGCCATGAACATCAGATTATTGAAATGGGTCAAAGGTCAGAGGTGTGTGAAGCTGTATCTTCCAAGCAATGGAAACCACTTCATTGTACAAACTATAGTGTATAACTATGCAACAACACGACTGCAATGTTACATGACTCCTCATCTATTATCTTAATGTGATTTACTTAACACTTTTTTTTCCGGATTCTACTAGTTTCATTAATCCAGTAAGTATCCCATTACTCTTAATAAGTGACACTTCCAAGTGTAGAATGAAACTTTGAAAATCCTGTTTTCCTGTGTCAATTTGATTTTTATAAGATCCAAAGCCCTGTGCTCTGAGCAAGTTTGATGAGGTGGATAATGTGGTGCCAAATATATAATTTCTAATTATTGACTGTTGTCTTCTAACTAAAAATTTGCATAGTAAGATAGGGTATGATAACCTCTAGATGCATGTTGGTGTTTACAATTTACAAACTAGTTTGTGTTAGTTATTTATATGGACCAAACACAGATCCTGATCAAAGTGAAGTAGAACAGTTTTACAATGAATTTCAGGAAGTACTGGACAGGAAGATTGTTGTTTTTAATTGGAGACTGGACTGCAAAAGTGGGAAAATATTGAAGAAAAAGAAGTCACTGGATACAGACATATGCAAGTTGTGTCAGCTGATCTGGAAAACGACTGAATCCACTCAATCCATTTGTGTTTGTCTGCTTTGCAGCTTTTGTTAACAAATTTATTTTTTTAATCTGGTGATAGGATGTGTCTTTCTCCCTCCTTTCAGTTCCTGACTTTGCTTGATTTAAAGCATTCTTGGTGTTCTTTCTCCTGTCAGTAAGTTCCCAAGTAGCATCCTTAAGCCATTGGTTTTTCTTTGAAAATCCATTGGTTTTCCCCCTTCTACATCCGATGGAGTTTTCTGCTGCCTAAATTACAGTGCTTCTGAAAAGACTCCATTTTACTTCAATATTCTTGCCTCAGTTAGTTGGTAAAATCTGTTGGAAAGTTTGAGGTTGAAATGATTGAGTGTTGTTTGATCTTTTAATTTCTTTACAGAAAATGATTTAGCTGTTTCGATTCATTTCAAATGTTTCAATTTTAGCTTAATAAGTACTTGTAATAGGTAATGATCTGAGACAACATTGGAACCACAACAACTTCTTACATCATGAATTGTATGTTTCCAACGTTTTCTGGTACAGATGAAGTCAATTTTTTTTCTTCACTCTGCCGTCTGGTGAAACCCAGGTCTTTTTGTAAATTTCTTTGTGTGGAAAAAACATATTACTGATGCATACACCATTTAGGTGGTAAAATAGTATAAGATGCTCACCATTATCTGTGGTTCTATCACTGGACAGGTAGGCACCTGCAGTACTTTCAAAGCCTTGTCCATCAGGTGAGAGTTGAGTATTGGAAGTCACCCATGAGAAGGACAATGTCATGATTGGGGATATTGCTGATTGCGACTTGCAATTGTTTGTAGAATGTTCTGTCAAACACATGGTAGCATGTAAAACAGACATTAAGTCGAATATGATGATGATGTCAGCTTCATCAGTAGGGGCATACACTTGAAAAATTGTTGTTTTTGCATGTCTTGTATGAAACTGTGTGGTGATGATGATGCAATTGTTGATTGGATTCTATCCGATGAGAGATTTAGATTCTTCTTTATCTAGAATAATTCATATCCCTCTTGCGTTATCGAATTTGTGTGCTGAGTCAATGATCTTGCCATAACTGGACCATCTCATTGTGCTAATACTGAGTATGTTAAGTTTATAATTGGTTAATTCTTTAAGAGTTTGTGTCAGCTTTCCACATTGAAAAAGTGTTCTCACATTCCAAGTGGCAATCTTGGTCATTTTGGTTGCACTGAGAATTGAACTCTGCATCAGGTGCCAGGGTTCTTCTTGGATTTGCCCAGACTCTGTCATAATGTGTTCTGAGTTATAATCATCATACTGAGTATTTGTTTCTTTCAATTACTGTTTCTGTCACAAGCAGAGTTTCCTCCACATGTTTTTATGTGGTCCTGAGTATGGGTGGCAAGCCCATCACCTACCAACTCCATTTTTTCATCTGTGCTGGCAAGCAATGGCAGGGTTAAATTTGGTAAATCATATAGTTTGAAATATTTATTGGCATGTAGATCAGAATTGATAAATAAACAGAATGTAATCATTGATATCATTGATTGATCCTTGTAATTCTCAAATATTTATAAGATAAACCTCATATTGATACCAATACAAACATATCCAGGGAACATATTTTCATGTATGGGAGAGTCAGATGTGTTTGATGTTAGGATAGTCTACAAATACGTCAACATTTTTAGTCTGTTATCTTATCTTACAGGATGTGTATTAATAGCAGTGTAATTAATGGTGAAATATTTGTTATGTATAAATATTTTCAAATACAAATACAGATATATACATTTTATTGGGATTGATCATTGGTTCTACCTTTTGGTCTATTTAGCATAAGTACCTATCAGGAGTCCAGCTGACATAGCTTTGAGCAGTTGAGGCCCAAGCCTCCCCATAAAACAAGTTAGGAACCCTGGGCCAGGAGGAGATTGCAATCATATGTGTACCCAATGTTAGTTAAGCAATCAATTTGTTGTTGTCTGTGTCATGCCCAAAATGGGCCTAGATGATCCCATGATGATCAGTCTCTTGCACTATTCGAGATCTTGCATGGATGATTATTATTAGCATTGAAACATTCTCAAGTTATTCAGTTAAGTTTTCCTTTGGCCATCTCTCACTCTTTTCCTGATCACCCATCCAGCAAGTTAAAGGTCTTCTAACTCCTCATTTTGTATGTAGTAGCCCATAAACTTATGTTGATGATCCAGAATAGTCTTGAACTGCCATCTGCCTGCCCAGATGGATGTGTCTCAAGACTTCTACCTTTGTGATTCTGGCCATGTATGAAATTTGCAACATTTGTCTATAGAACCACATTTCAACAGTGTCTATGTTGCATTTTGTTTTGGCAGTAATAGTCCATGGCTCACACCTGTACAATAGGGTTGACCAGATGTAACATTTCAAGAGTCAAACTTTAAGGTCAATGGAAAGTTTACAATCTCGAATTGAAATGCATATTTTGCCAGAACAATGCATCTGTGTGTCTTGAGCCTACATCAACCATCATGTGTTATTAGAGAACCGAGGTAGTTGAATGATGAGACCCATTCTATTGCCATTGCCTCATGATTAAGGCAACATTACAGTTCAGTTTATTTTGAAATGTTTGTTTTGAAATAACCATGCACTTTGGCTTTTTTTCTACTGACTGTAACACCAATAGTGTTAGCTTTCAGCAGTGACCACATCAAAAAGGTTTTGTAGTCCTTCTTCTGATGTTGCTAAGAGGACTGTATCAGCTGCATAAGGAAGGTTGTTAATTTGTATGTCATTTACTATGATATCACCTTCTTCAATGCCTTCTAATGTGCAAAGTATTATTTCACTATAAAGATTAAACAGGTCTGGAGATGCAATGCATGCTTGTTGGACACCATGTTTAATGGGAAATAACTTGGTGATTCCATCTAGGTCTTTCATAGCTTTTCATTGTTGATGGTAAAGTTTGTCATCTATGCCAATCTGTTCAAGTATTTTGAAAAGCTGGCCATGCCTCACACAATTGAGGGCTTTTGAATAATCAATAAGAGCCATGTAAATGTTCTGCTGGAATTCTATTGATCTCACAGCTATCATTCTTAACATAAATATCACATTTCTAGTTCTGTGGTGTTTTGTGAAACCATACTGGCAGCATAGGATCTCAGGAAATCTTATTTCACAAAAGATTATCTTCAGGAGGATTTTGAGGATGTAACACATGACTAATTTTTCTCTAACAAGCACAATCTAATGTACTTGGAATTTTCAGAATTTTCAGAGCAGCAGTTATTTTTTCATCTCATTAAGCTCCAATACAATTAAGAAAAAATCAAAGAAGAAGTGTAAAGAATGATCATGGGTATCAAGCATCACCTATATTGACAAAACTGATGGTACCATATCCATATGTCTTGACTCTAAAGATCTAAACATTGCTTTCAAGCACAGTCAGCATCACTGCCGACACTGGAAGAACTGACACAAAAGTCTGGATATTGGTCAACACAGCTAGATGAACAGAGTTGATTAGTGACTACCATCAACAGCCCATTTGGGCATCACTATTTTTAATGCCTCCTCATTTTGCTTCAAGACAAACCAGGATTTAAAAAAAAATCCATGGATCAAATATTGGATGGGCTATAGGGAGTAGTTTACTTACAATATTACAGTGTATGGAAAGACCAAAGAGGAGCATGATTAAACCTGTCAATCCTATGAAGAGAGCTCAAGTGAAAAATTTAATCTTCAATAAATCGTATCAGTGCAGCTTTGCTTTCTCCTGGTTGCCAGTCTTCCTCTAAAGAACATTGACCCTATGGCTGCTACTTGAGCTAGGTCATCATCAATGTGAGAATTTGTGAGAAAGAGAATCCATTTTAAACCTGATCAATATTATTCAATACTTTCTAGCAAGAGGATTTGGTGGGAATCACTGGGGTAGGCAAATGAAAAAGACAGTGTAGCAGTGAAGTGGGTTGAACTGCCAATACAGACAAGTCAGCTGAGTACATCAGGCTGTGCTAGCCAACTTGCTTGCATATATCATTGGTAAATTTTGCTTATGGAAATGAACTAGTAATGTAATTTATAACCAAAAATCAAGTTGAAAAGTAGGATAAAAAACCTAGGGTTGTGATTCTTAACCTGCTCTGACAGATCATCATCGTGGTGAAACATGTTGCAAACATCAATGTTTAGATATTGCCATCTTCCACAGAAATTGATTGTGGCCATTAACCAGTCTATAGCCTCTGCATATTCTGAAAAAACTGTCTTCTAGCTCACTTTAATCTTCACTTTCATTAGGTTCAGTGAATCTATCATTAAAAAGGATGACAATTAAGCAGAAATTTGGCACACACTAGACAATTATCAGAATTGTGTATTTTGCTTGATTTTTCAAAACAGCATGTCAAGAGGCAGGAATTCTTGTTTCAAATAACACAAGGCATGTATATACAATGATTTAGGGATCACAAGGAGACCCTATAGCAAATAACAGTGAAAAAACATCCATGGGATCATTTCCTAGAATTTCTTATGTCATTCACTTTTTATGCTCTTTTTTAGCTTTTACTACACTATTGAAGATATTTTATTTCATCAATGCTCTTTTTTTATCCATTTTATTGTATTGAATTATCATCATCATCATATTATTATCATATATACTATATTATATTATGTTAATTTATATTATTCAGAGTTGATGTCATTTTAAGCTTTAATTTAGTGTACCCTGTTAATGTTTATTTAACTTTTTGAAAAAAGTGACCATCCACCTGTATTATTTTTTACCTTGTTTATAGTGTTTCACCTGTCGGGAAAGGTGTCTTCAATTGTTCCAGAATCTTGGTAAGGGACTTTTATTTTCTATTTTTGTTATGTTCTATTCACTTCTTTTCTGTTCTTGTCTATTATATATTATATTATTATATCAAATTATATTATGTTATAACATATTATATTATTTTATATTGTATATTTTGTATTAAATTATATTTTTTTGCTTTCTATTTAATAATATTTACATAATTGTTACTGTTTCTTTTTAACTTGATAATTTTTTTCTTAAACATAAGACTACTAGTCATAGTTATAAGGCATTTAGGTAGAAAAGTGACGACTAACCAGTAATTGTAAACGTAAATTATTTTTTTGGGTGGGGTGGGGGGAACCTGTTGCACCAACTGACTTAATGTATGCATCTTTGAAATTTTTTCCCCTTGTGTTCACCATTTGAAATTCAAAGACTTCAAAAACTAATGGTTGTAATATATCATTTCCTGCCAAATGTGTATCAAGAATTGTAAAATTTGTGAAAAGTCTAGTTCTCAAAATATGTTCAATGAGATCTTTTTGGTTAACAACAAAAAAATATAGAAATTTTGATGGAAAACCCACAAACAGTTATTCCAATGTTTATTTTCAGCAGAACCAGATAAGGTTCTGTTTTACACCTCATTTTGACCTCTGTTCCTGAGCATTGTAACATTCAATTGTTAGTTCAGATCTTTTTTGCTGTCACTTTAGGGATTAAGGCAACTGTTTCAAGTTTTTTGAAATGCCATATCATTGCAATAATTTTTTATTTGGTCAAGCTGACTGGGATGGATTTTAACAGTTTTTTGGCAATATTCCATGGGATTCAGTCTTTAGCAGATTGGGTTCTGATTCTCCAGCTGAATTCAGAAAATTGGTTTAGATTGTAATTGATTGTAACTAGTCATAGTTACAAAGCCAAGCCACATTTTGTAACCATATTTTATTGCTCATTATTCTTCTCCCATCCCTCATTGTAATCTTTTTTTGCACAGTTTGTATATGGTAAAACTGACACATCTCTGTTTTCTTTCAGATGAACTAGTAATGCTTGTAAAATCCTGATTTCTGTTCCAAAATCTTGCCATGCTGTCCAAGTTTGTAAAAAATTTATTCCAAAAAACTTGGAAGTTAAGCTTTGTTCCCCTAGCAAACTGAACAGGTTGTAGTTGTGTGTCATAAATCTAATGTTGGGTTTCATCAAAGTGGTTCTGAGCTATCTTTCTTTGTGTCCAAACGTTGAAACATTTGCCTACAGAAGCTTTATTTTTGGCATCTTAAATAGTTGTTAATGTTATCCCCACCCCCAGGAATGCAGGTGATCTGTCTGACTTGATTTGGGTTAAAATTAGAATTATTCTCCATAAAAAATGGAGAGAAATAAGGATCAAGCTTTTTATTAAATTGCAACAAGTTACAACACAAAGAAAACAATTTGAAAATGACTGCACATCTTGATTTAGAAACTGATAACTAAATGCAAAGTACAGTTATTTCCAATTTGTGATTAAGGAGTTGCAAAAAGAAAAGAACTTACATGATATCTCTGAAGGCCAAGGGAAAGGTAAATAACTTAAAATAATTTGATTTTACAGATGACAGGTCAAATAATATTACATGAACTTACTGAGAGAAAATCTGATGAATCAAATTCCATGATTTGGGTGAAGTTTTGTTTTTCTTCTAAGAATGATCAAATATCTGAGAGTATAATTTTTGGTCAACATTTATAATACCAGTTGCACTATTAATTCAGCTAAAAGGGGATGAAAGCTGAAATCAACTTGGAAATTTTGCAGAAAAGTGGAACCTGAGCTCTGTATTATCAACTTTTTTGGCCATAATTACCAGCAGCACAGAAAGTTTTGTTTCTTGTTGATTTTCCTTTCCAATTTTCTCTTCTTCCCTCATCTTTCCAAAATGACTTGAAGTATTTAGTTTAAAGCCAAACTTGTTTACTGGTTAACAAATTACACCTGATATGTTAACCTCATTTTCATGTTCTACATGGTGTTGCATTTACTTGAAAAAGTGACTGAATGATGTTACATCAGTTGCAATGCTGTATTGCTTTTCTTCTGTGTTAGGGGTGTAAATTGTAAGGAGCATCATGTTGCAAGTGAATATTTATGATGGAATAGATGCCCATGACTGAGCAGTTTTTAAGTTGTTTGATGACTCAAGCAGTGTCTTCTTATGTGGCAAGTATTACTGTGAGATCTAGTGGGAATTGTTGTTTGCATTTGTAGATGAACCTTTATGTTTGGAGAGGTGATTGATTTTTGAGAGGTACAAGGCTTGAAATAGCTATTATGCAGCTCTCCAACATATCAGGCACTAGAAATTCTCCATGAAATGTAGTAAAAGTTATCAAACATGGAATTAACCATGCTAACTTCCATGGGACTGTGGCAAGGAGAAAGAACAGATGTGTGGGTGAAGAAACTTCTTTGAAAGATGAAAAAAATATATCTAAAACAAAAGACAGCAACTTATTGGAAAGTGACATATGCAAATATTTGTAAAATGAAAAACAATAACTTATTTATAAAAACATACAGAATTATTTGTGACAGTTGAATGTATTTTATGTAAAGATTGCTAGCCAAGTCTTACTTGGTCCAAAAATAAATGTACCTGGCAAATCTGTCAGATAAAGAAGCCAATCTATCCAATGAAGAAAAAATTCTCACAATTTGGTCAGATTTTGGGCTTTTATTTTAAGCAGTGTAGTAGTCTTTTAGCATGTTGGGTTGCTTGTGTGAAGGTATTTTGTGTGATGTGGTGATTGAGGCATGACTTTGTGTGTTTCCACTGCCAAAACTGATGAGACTGTTGATAGTTTTGTGTAGTTTATATGGGTTGGCCTTGTAGTTTAGTCTTTCTTGAAAAGCTAAACAGTTTTCTGTCTTTCTGCAGTAGTTGGGTATTTATTTTTGTGTTTAACTCATGCATACAGTTAAATATGATTTGTGTGGGTGGTGTTCTTTACAAGTTGTTACATTCTCTTATGAGTTTAAGTCAGGCTTAAAGTTTGGGATGTAGCATTTTTCTCTTGTCTTTGAGAATGTGCCTTTTGTCTCCATTGTTAATTCTGTCACCAAATCATGTTATGTGTGTAAGCTTTAGTTCCTAGAAATGAGCCTTTGTGTTCACCAAGAACTCATACCAGGCACCGTGCTTGTAGTTGGAAATGGTGTGATTTGTGTGTGAGGAAGTGTCAGGTGAGGTGCAGAGTGTTATTATGATGGGAAACTGGTTTGATGATAGGTCTGTCTGTGTTTTGCATGTAATAGATGGTGATTTGTTGGGTGAGCAAGAAGTTATGTCAGGGAAGTGAGACAAGTTTGCTTGGTGTGGTATGTTTGTGTGCCTGTCTCTGTCATTTAATATGTAGAGTTAGTCCAATTGTTCTGGAAGTACTCTCCAGTTGCTCATCAGTCCATCCATCACCTGCCTGCCATGACTTCATGTACCCTGATCGGGGGGCAAAGTGGGTATTTGACCTTGCCCAAGGGTCGCCCACAGGCTGGTGGAGGGAAGGAGGTGCCTTACAACCCCTATTGGTGGAAATGTTTTCCACCCTGCTACCCACTACCTGCTATATGGTTTATCAGGAGAATTTTAAGGGTCTCATGGACAGAAAGAAAAACAAATGAAACGGTTATGCATATGGCAAATTACAGCAGGTTACTTATTAATACAATCCATGACAGGCAATTAAACTTCTTTGGACATATAATGCGAGCTGATGGGATCGAAAGAAGCTTGATGGTAGGAAAAATTATAGGAAAAAAGAGCAGAGGAAGACCAAGAACAAAGTTTACTGGTAATCTCAGCAAGATCACAAAACGTATAACTTTGGATCTCATCAGAATGACCGAAAGCAGAGAGAACTAGAGAGCCATGGTCATCGATGTCTGCGCAAACTGACCTGATACCTGAAGAAGAAGAAGAAGTCCAATTGTGAAAAAATGTTTTGTGCCTCCTTGTATGGTGTCTTGATACCAGTCTATGTGTTTGGCATTCCAGTCTCCACCCAAAAGGACATCAGGAGGGTATTGAATGCCTGCAGTCTGACTGTAATTTACTAGTACACCCAATCAGTGTTCTGGAGGGAAGTACATGTTCATGATTTTATGTGTTTGTTGTGACCTGTTTTAATATTAAAAGCTTGTAATTCTGTGTGCCTGTCCACTGGTGTTAATGTTCTTATATGCTGTTCCTTTTAATTGTAGGAAATGTTGTGATGTGTGTATGTGGTGAGGGCTCCACCTTTAACATTTTGTCTGTCTTATTTGGTGGTTGTGTAGTTCAGGATGTTTGACATTTTGTGTGTCTGTTTCAATTTTGTTTCTTGAATAATGGCAATATGGATGTGTTATTTTTGCATGTAGTGTTTTAGTTTAATGACTTTGATGGGAATGGCATCTGTGTTTAATTGTAGAATGTTGATGTTGCATCATTTGTTTCTTGGTGTGTTTGTGGGTGCATTTTGGGGCACATTTTTTGTGTGTGTTAGGTGAAAGTACCCCAGGAAGGGAAGTTGGAGTGTACAGAGAAGGCATTTGAGTTTGAAAAAGAGAGGGTATTGGTTTTCTAGTGAAGGAGTGTGTGGTAGGTATGAGAGGAGATGAACTGTGTGGTGCTGGTTGGTTAGTGTGTCATTGGGTGGAAAGTCCTTTTTGTGTTGGTGCTAGTTGTGTTTTGTTGTTTGTGTTACTGCATAAAATGTATGCCCAGTGTGAGTTGTATGAACAGACCCTCCCATTATTGTATTCACATTCCATTTTACACATTTTTTTGTGTAAATATATTTTTCTGCAGTTTATCTTCTTATCAGGTGTTAACAGCATTAATCCCTAAGGCTTTGTGGTCCACTGCAAATTTGAGACCAAGCTTTAGAAGTATTGCATTGAGATGAACATGTCCAAAAAAGCCTCTGTATCCATATTTGTGTATGGAAAACTGTTTTTCTTTATGTTAAGAGTGTGAATGGAATCAAGTTACAAGGTAGCCATTTATATATTTGAAAAAAAGGCATTTGATAATATTACACTCAAACAAATAAAATACTTTCAAACACTTAATAGTTGAAATCTTGTATACGGTATGTTTTGATGCAGTATAACTACCATATTAACTGTAAATCAATGGACTTCACAAAATGTGTGACTGCATGAAACAGTCTCCACAGGGTAAATTTAAGAATTTGCTAAGAATATGTAAAGGTGTAAAAGGAAAAATCCTTTAAAATATTGATATTCAGCAAAGTTTATTATCAAGGTCTTTGTTCTTAGAAAACAAGGGTTTGCATTAAAAGCCAGTTGACTTGTGACAATGTGCTATTACAATTATTGTAAACAATTTTTGGATGTACACACTTATTATTATCTGTGTTTGATGAATCTGGGTTATATTATGTGATTATTAAGTTAAAAATTTCCTTTATTTTTGACATAAAGATTTAATTGTACACTAGCATGACATTTTTAAAACCCTAAATTTTATTAGAAATATGTATTGCAAAATATACACATATAAACTGGCATAATGTAGTAGAGCCCCAGAGGATATTAAGACTGATTCACATAGTCATAGAATTTTGTGATTTCATTGATGTATGAATAATAATAGAATTGTTGCACAGTGTCCAAACATGGCATATCTAAGGTAGGGGGTTTGTTTGCCTGTGGTCCTATTTAATGTCGTTTTTCAAATATAAGTTTGGTGTGGATCGATTCCACTGGAGTATGATGGTGAACCTAATCTGTTTTATGAAAGTCCCAAATGTTCCCCTTTGGTATGTCTGCACCTTTAAAAAGAAAGAAAACAGGTAATTGGAAATCTCTACAATGAAAGTGACAATGAAAACATGGTATAGTAACTGGGTGTAGTAACTGCATCTGATGAAAGAATGCAATTAAGATTAGTACTTTTTTCTTATTAGTGTACTAATTAAAAATCACTTCAAAGTTTTCCATTCAGTAACTAACCATATTCAATGCTAATTAGTTATGTTAACACCATGTGTTGCCAGGGTTTTCTCCAGGGACTCTAAAATTATCAGTTTTAAAATGGTGGGTATACATGCTCCAATTAGAGTTTTTAATTTTATTAATTTTCATTTGATATTTTAGCTTGCTGATTTTGCTTGGTATTCCAATTGGTTTAATCCTCAAGTAAGTGCATTGAATGCATCGTTGAAAAATAATGCGGCAGTAACAGTAGTGTCAATCTAGCGTCTTTTGAATTAATTAAATAGCTAAAACTAATTGCTAGAACCGGACTGCCTTGCAGCTAGGAGCATTAGAAACTGTTCTTGTTCATTTTTATCTTCGCAGTGCTGCAGACAGTTAGTTATAGTTAATACTTCGTGTAGGGCCTTTAGTTGTTTTAGACTGGCATTCAAAATAAATGGTGACCTCTCTAACCCTCTTTGTTTTCTTCACCGATAAAAAATACTTGACTTGTGATCTCTTAATCTGTTGTCGTGGTCAGGACGAGTGGAAGCAAAAGAACTTGTTTTTTGTGTGTAAGGTAGAAGAACAGGTGGTGTTATTTATTTCATTAATAGAAAAGACGGGTTATCAGAGTACTTCTGATTGTAACCATCGTAAAAAGACTAGAACTTGCGACCTCAGTTTGATGTGACAAAGATTGCTGAGACTCTCATCTGGATTCTGTTCAGATCCGAATGATAAGATTGCTCACTTGCCTTAACGTGGCAACTGCATTCAGTTCATGGACGATTGGGGGATTTATGAAGACACCGTATGGTCACAGGTGTGGGGAAACCCTTTGACCTTTTCAATGATCAAGCCCTACTTGAAGCAGTCTTGATAATCCATCCATCCATCCATCCATCCATCCATCCATCCATCCATCCATCCATTGTTTATAGTCGGCCCTTTTCTAACTGTCATTGGGTTACCGACTTTCGACCAATCTTTGTTTTCCATCTTGTTCTATCCTTTGCATCTTCTTTTTAAGGCCAATCTTTCTAGAATCTTTTTCCATCATCTCTCCATCTCATTGGTAATTTTCCTCGTCCTCTTCTGCCTTCAACTTCAAACAGCATTGCTCTCTTTACACCTTCATTGTCTTCTTTGCTCAGTACATGCCCATACCATCTCAGACAGCCCTCTCTCACAACATCATCAATTCCATACTTTAATCCAGTCAAACCCATCAAGTCTTTTTTACTTTTTCTTTCACCAAGTCTTTTTCCACACATCAATCTTAGCATTCCCTTTTCACATCTATTCAGTAATCTTTCTTCGTCTACTTTCACAACCCATGTGTCTGCACCATAAACCATTACAGGCCTTGCACACGTTGCATAGATATTCCCTTTCATTTTTAATGTTAGTCTTGCTCATCTACACAGGATGTCCTTCATCTCATTAAACCTCTTCCATGCCATTCTAACTCTGGAGACCACTGCTAGCTGACTTCCTCCACATGCATTTAAATTGTCTCCAAGATAGCAAAACGAATCTACCTTTTCCAAGCCACAAAACACTTGCTCATCACCATCATCATCAGCCTGCTGCTCGCCTTTGAGACATCTCTTACACTTTAAACTTTCTGCCATTTTCCTTTCAAATCTCTTCACTCCATGACATCTTGCATGTATCCACTCCATACACCCTTGAGAAACCGCGGCATTTGCCCTTACTGTTTTTCCACATACACCACAAGGATACAATTTTGACTCTACAACTTTACCTCTTTCCTCCTCAGTCACCATCACTTTCATCTTTTTCATATTCACCTTCAACCCTCCACTGCCAAATGCTTCCTTCCAGGCTCTAAATTGTTTTTCCAATAACATATTGTGTTTAAGAATCGCCGAAAAGATTAGGTAAGAAAGTAAGACCGAATAATTTCCAAGAAGACCTTCCCGGAGGTGGTTTAAGGCACGCATCAGGTGACAGCTCCGACTTATGATTCGTGTCAAATGTTAACGCAAGGAAGTTTCTCTTCTTGAAAATTCTGAACTTTATGGACTCAGAGGAAGCCATAGATGTAAGAGCTTTATCATGTCTTTATCATGTATTATCATGAGCTTTATCATCGTCAGGCTGTAGAGCCTGACGATGGGAGAAATATCTCTCGAAACGTAGCTCAGAAAAAGCTTACGACTCATGACATGATAAAGCTCTTACATCTAAAGTTTCTCTTCCTTTGAAAAACATGAGTCTAGGCTTGCCACATTTAAAAGGTACCAGCTACCAAGTTGCTCCTCGGTTTTCTGAGAGCCTCGAACCAACTCGGGATCATCATCAAAGTGTAACAGTTGCAAGGGTTGCCAGAAGAAAAAAAAAAGAAATATCTATATATATGTTAATAAATTTTACAAAAAATATCTTAGATTAAAGAAGAAATAGAGTTTACCCTTTGGTAAGACCAGTATTGATAGAATAATGTAGAAGAAATCATTAGCATTTAGCTACCGGAAAGGAAGGGATGATTTTGTCAATGACTTTTCTACGAGCACCGTAGACATAGAAGATTGGGATTAAAGCAGCTTGCCATAGCCTATCAAGGTCCTTGTTAATTCAAAAGGTATGGCTTTTCGTTATGGCTAACCAAGCAAGCCATAACGAAAAGCCATTAAATTGCCGATCATCCATCACATGGCCAGTTACTTACACTGTTGCCTGGAGAAGATGTTTACTCTGGAAATTGTAATAATTTGCTGAAAACATGAGCTATGGTCTCTGTATGAGTTGATTGATGGTTAACCTTTTACCCAGACATTTTATCAAACAGTTACTACTTCTTTAGAAAGGTATAGGCTGTTTAGTTGTGGTTGCTATTAGAAATAGCTAAATAGGAGGAGCTATCCAAGGGCTTTCACTTAGTTTCAGACAGTATGGTCTTAGAAGTATCTGCAGATATCATTATCTTTCCCCATACAGTGGATGTTACTTTAGTAATTTTACTGCATCTGGATCTAAGCCGCTCTTACTTTGTCTTATTATACAACTAATCTAATTATGGAATATACATGCTGTTTTCAGGTTAATATTTCTCACACAAGTAGACTATGTCGGCGTGAATCACATTAACATTTGATAGAGCACGTGCAAGTAACAGCCTTAACGTTATTTGCATTAATAAAAACAAAGGTGGGAACTTTGGTAATACTCATAGCGCAGACGCTTCTATTGCTATATTTGTATTTAAATATTTTAAATCGAGTTATTACTTGTAGTTTTCTTTCCCATTATATATAACTATATCTATATATAGATATATGTATATTTGTATATTTATAGTAATCTCATCAATTAATAACATGGAGTACTATACATGGAGTATTATACAAAAAGTGAAACACAAAAAATAGGAAATGTGATTTCACCATGTGTCAATCATCAGGCAATAGTTTTCACTATACATACATATATAGATAGATATACATATACATATATCGCCGTCATAATTACATTCTTTTTGGTCGAAAGCTTTACGAGATAGCATCCTTTACTGTAGTAAATTTACTATACTGCCTACATTCAATTCAATACAGTTTCAAATTGGACTCATGAAAACATTATTTTATTGTACTGCTTTTATTTATTTTGTTTAGTTTTATTTGTTTCACCTAAAAAAGATTTCCCAGAGAAATAGATATAATTAAGCAAATTCTGTATATTGGTTACTCTAACAGTGTATTGGACGAGGTTTTTCAGTATCAATCATCTAGCTTTGTTTTCCCATGGTGGCATATATCTCCCAAAGTACCCTGGATATGCCATGTTCCACTGAATTCGAATATTACTTGACAAGGGCAGTTTCCGAATTGTATTGTGGTACTGCAACCAAAGGAATTTTCTCTTTACTAATATTCTTCATATGCAGAGGATGCCTAGCCTGCTACAAATTTTTATTCTGTTGTTTACGAGTTCAAGTGGCAGTGTGATGCTAGGTACACAGGCCGTACGTCAACTACATTAATCGATAGAATAAAACAACAAACGCTTAGTCTTAACAGAGAAAAACCTTGTGCTGAGTTATCCAAAAAGACAGTGCGATATTTCTATGCAAAATTGGCAATTGTGGTTCAGGTGTAGAATAGCATTTACTGCTAAACCACGATTGCAGTGAAAATTTAAAGAAAAAAAAAACAGTTCAAAGTCATTGTCAGAGCTAGCTCTGCCTTCCATTTAGGAGCACAGGATGCAGTTTAAATTCAACTTTTTTTGACTGTATTTTGGACTGCCAGTCACAAAAAATTGGGGGATTTTGTCAATCCCCTCACTGTTTTGCGTAAAGATAAAAACTTCCTTGGCGCGTGTTTTCGTATTCTGTCCAATTGGTCTGCTCTACTGCCAGCAAAAAAGCTTTCAACAAAGATGAACACAATATTAATTGCGATCTTTAGGTTTTCTACCACGAATTTTGAAAAATGATCAGGCTGAAAAAAACAGCATACACCTGGTGTACTATGGGAACTTGTGTTTTTTAAAAATTATATTCCTAACTTGTTTCAATATCTTTGAAAACAGTTTAGAGGAGGGTATTTATTTATTTTGAAAAATAGGGGTATTAGAATGTGATAATATATGACAGGCCAATACATGGCTTGTTGGCCCTTGTTCCCCCCTCCCCCTTCCCCTTCTTCACGATGTCTGTACTTTGACAACAAACAAGAAAACAAAGCTCCATCGTTTCCAATTTACAGTTCCATTTTATTTGTTAGTATTACGCACTAGTTCAGCGCAAATAGATAGATGGCTCTCAAATTTCTACTGAAAAATTCTTGTGTATACAAAAGGCAAAACTAGGTTTAAAGATATGATAACGTAAAGGCGTTTGGCTGCCATTTGTAAGTTAGACGTTATACAGGTGTAGCTGCATATCAAGGTGGTACATATTTAGTTAATTACATTTTGAGATGTTAAATGAATTTGACCTCTAACTTTTAGTGAGCTTGGAGTACAAGACAGAGACATCTACTTTACATCTGATTTGTTTTTTTTATTCCTGTTGCCTCCGTAAGTATTTCAAAGCTATTTCGATTACAGTTGTACATTTGGCCTATTTAACATTACTAATTTACTTAATAGTACTAGTGCAGTAGTGGCCAAGTGGCTAAAACAGATTACCATGCAATAGGTTCGCGGTTCGGCCACGTTTTTGGAGATATTGCCCCCAATTTGTTTCTCCGTTTTAAGTGGCACACTCCTGAGTTTGTACATGTTTTGGGAGGTGGGGGGGGGAGTAGAATTGGGAGAGGGAAGAAATCAATAAATTAAAAGTATTAAAAAGTACAAAGATAAAAAATCAAATAAGAGCAGTAACCCTATCCCCTAAAGTGGTCACAAGCCTTGCTTAGGTAATGTTAGGGAATATATTTGACTTCATTAAATTTTAGTAAGCTTGGAACACAAGGCATCTGCTTTGTGACTGATTTGTTTTTTCTATTTGTGTTATCTCAGCAAGTATTTAAAAACCGTTTTGATACTTGTGCTTTTTCTGGTGAATGAGATTATGTTATACAATTGAACATTACTAGAAAAAAGCAATTGCTTATAACTTCCATTCTGTATAATAGTATATTTTTTGGTTAAATGGCTCTGCCAACGTACTTCTTCACACATTCTGAAATACAATATACACACAAAGGATCACACAGACATATTACTCAAAATTTGCTAGTATCTGACAACATCGAAAGGGTTGAAAGCTTTAGACGGGCTCAGATAAAATATGATGCTTTAGCCAAGGATGGTGGGTATATCTACTATCTTTTGTTTCTCCTTGTTACCAGAGTCATTGTTTCTTTTGTGGTAAATATTTTACTCTGGACTAGAGCCTTTCTTTCTGAACAGAACCTTCACCAGTTAGTTAGAGGTCATGAAGCATCTTGTGAGAGAAATACATCTTTTCCTTCATAAAGTGAACTCGTCGCCTTAAACTTACACATAAGAGATTGCTTTCCCATCATATCCGGCACAAACCGCATACTTTTATCCTAGCTTAAAGCATAGATGGGTATTTTTCCAATTGTTCCGTAACATATCAACAGTCGTTACTTTTCATGGTTAGTTGTTCCCTGAATGAATCACAGCAACTTTTACTTATGTTTTGCAACATATTGCCTTGAATTGATTTAGACATATTAATCGTTGCTATACTGAAGTACCGATCAGAGCGGATGAGGTATCTATTAATCTCTTTTAATGTGAATATGCAGTTTCTTAGCTCAGATAAAAACAGTGTGAGAATATTCCTTTAAGATTTACTGTTCTTTTAAAAGTTTTTTCACCACTTTCATACCACTCCATTCACACAGGAAATAACATTTTCAAAAGAAAAAACTTCAAAATATATTAAAGCTCTTGTTAGATGAATTAACTGATTCTTAAATATTAGACTATTAAAAGCCACAGAAAGCCTAATTTTAACTACATACACGACTCAAAATTTCCAGATTTTGCTCCTAGACCTTTCAAATTCAGAATTTTAGTACTGAAACTTGTAAAGTACTTGCAGCTTCAAAGCGTGCAACTTTCCAATACGACTTTGTATCAAAACATGTGATCTAATCAAGATGAGTTCATAAGATGTTGCCGCATGTTTAAAAACAACAACAAAAATTGAAATCGTAGTTGCCTGCCTAAGGGTTGCCCTGCAAGAAAATGCCATTACTTTGAATTAAAAGGTAGACAGCTTTACTAATTAATAAAAATATATTTTGTTGAGATGGATTTAATCTTTCAGATGGTACCTTAATTGACCTGACCTTATTTAATTTTCTAGTAACTTTCGTACGTATTCTATACTAATTTGAACATTAAATGATAAAAGGTGGGGTTTTCTGTTGCATGTAGACATGACTCGAATCTGTGTAGAGGTACGTGACATACTGCTGTTGCGCCGTACCTCGAAGCCTGAGTTTTGTTTTTGCCTGCCACACCCTGCCTAAATCTTATGCTTAATAATCTTTAAAGTTTTTGCATATGCTATATATCTTTGCCGTGCATTGTCTTTACAATACCTTTGTGTAATTTTTTTTTCAGGATTATTCTTGATGCTGGGTATTTTATGCCTGTAAAAGTGTTTTACCTAAATATTGGAACTATTCTTTTATATGCTACAGTGGTGAGTTAACTGAAGGAAAAGCTGATTTTTATTTGTTTGTTTTATGTTATTTACTGGGGTCCCAGTTCTGTTTTTGTTGGGACGCTATAACATCGTCGATATTTTAGCGTTCTTAATCGTTTTTGTTTACTTTAAAGCTTTAAGTGCCAGACCTGAAGAGATACTAAGAGAGAATTTGTTTTTAATTATTGAAGGAAATAAAAGCACGATAAGTTCTTCAAGAATCTTCTTATCTGCAACTCAAAAAATTAATACTTTTGAATTAAAGCTTAAAATTATTTTTTGGGACAACTTGTTTTTTATAACACAAGCACACAAAACCAGTTGTAGAAACAGTGATTGTTAGGTAGTTGTTCTTTCTCTCTTTGGTAACCACAGCTCTTCTTGTGCCGAACCCTACATTTACATTTTGACCGGAGATAAATTGTGTCTTGGTGCGTGTTTATTAATCGAAATAAAGTATTTGCCGTAGTCATTTTCTGTAGCGGTGCCTGTTCAAGGCTGGTCATAGGTATTGACTCACAAGAAGTTCGTTTTCATAATGTAGTGTTTTAATCAGAAATACCAATATTTATGACGTGTTCAGAGCATAATTAAGCATCAGCATTCCTTGACGTCATGATAACCTCTTCTCTCCAGATTACAAAAGGTAATTTACCCCACATTTAAATAGTGGTGACCCGTATAACTGACAGTTTATGACGTGGACATTGCTTCAACTCGGTAGATCATTTTACCCTGTCACGGTAACAGATCTGATAAATATTTTTGAATTGCTGCACATCAAGAGTACAAAACCAAAGTATTTTTAACTGATGACAGGTGGATGGAGGACAAAATTTGTACTACCGACGCAATGGCAAGTAGCAGATATAGGACAAATTTGGACAAGGAAGATATTATTTTCCAGTTAGGACAGATTTATATCCAGAGATGTGTGAAGAAGAACAATATTAAAAATATATTTAAAATAGAATAGTGATCTTTATCCCGAGCAGACAGGCAAAATGTATAACTTCTGTTATCGTTTCTAAATACTTTAATTTTTTGTTTACATTTTTGACTTCTATATCATATTTGGTAGACCTAACCCTCTGCGTCATGGCCGATGGTATCCACCATTCCTGTTATTTCTTTAGGTGTTTTGGGTATTTAACCAAAACCTCATCCTTGCATTTCAGGCAAGTAACACAGGCTCAGTACCTTTTTCAAAAAGAAATTTTCTTTTGTTTAAAGGCATTTTTGTTAGTTTTCTTGAATCTACTTTCAGACCTGTTTTCCATGGCACCCAATTTTTCAGGAGAATGTACCGTTTTGACAGGAAAAAAAATTTCGTTAAAGGATGTAAAGCATTGAGTTTTAGGACAACTGTACGGTGCAATAACGCTCTCAAGATGACAAAGAAAGACTAAGAAGCATTCTGGGCATTGGGCATGAATATGCAACACTTGTCCTTTCGTTCCGTTATTCAGTTAAAAAAAATTTATTGGAAACAGTAATTTTGTGAAGAAACTTTGAATATGGAATAACGTTCTTTGTAAAAAACGAATGAAAAACTCGAGTGTAATCGGTATTGATATTTGTATAGGAACTGGGAATAACTTCCAGATGGAATCCGCGTTTGTCAGTTGAAGTTAGGTACCGTCAACGTTTAATGCTATCGTGATTCTAAAAGTTAAGTAAAATTCGTGAGCTAGAGAGGGCATTAATCTGTAACCCACATCGAAGTCTTTCACAATTAGTAATTTATTGAATTTTAGGTTTTTTGAGCGACTGTTTTTGCATTGGTCTATTTGTAACACAGATGGTCGGTTCGTTGCTGTGAAACAAGATTAGTGCAACAAAACAAGATTACAGAAAATTTACCTTAACTGTGAAGTTTTCTAGACCTCCACAGGTAGAAATGTTCACCGCACGATCGGCAGATTAATTATATTTTGTTTCATATACCAAAGTGCAAAATAAAGTGAAAGTTTTGAAGGACATTAAAACTGTCTTGTGTAATTGTAAATATCAGTATGTTTGGGTTTGCTAGAATTTGAAGCAGAATTTGAAATATGTATGCAGATTCCTCAAAACATTTTTGTTTTATGCCTTGCCGTTGTTTTTATTCTATAAAGGAATAACATATTAATAAGAATGTGTCACTTGATGTAAAGAAACACCAGAGATGAATTTATGAAGCACTTTTAAATTACCTTATCATTTTAATGAAAGTGTGGTTAGACTGATGCCATTTGATGCAAAATTTTTATATTACTCGTCATTGGTTTTAAGTCGTGAAGATCCATTTGTTAAGGTATGCTTCAAATCCCATGCTGGATTCTAGCGCCGACAAAATATTGGAAGTATGTAGATGTTACAAACTTTGGATTAAATTCCATCAGGTACTTGAGGCTATCTTGATTTAAGATGCTATTCATTCGTGACGAGGGTTTCAGTCATAAATATGCCCAGTGGCACATGATTGTTAGGAGCTTATTTTATTGGTGGTTTTGCCCTTGACGCGTCTGCTAGCGCATGTTAAAATATTTGTCTAACACTCAGCCTAAATATTTAATGGATAACTAGGTATATGTAAGTAGGGTTTGTAGTTTGTTACGTATAATGATTCTTTAAAACAGAGATACTGGTATAATGAGAACAATAATGTAATGAAAATTAGCATTGGTAGTGACTTTTCTGAGGCAAAGAACCAAACAACAAGAGGCGTCATTTAGCAAAGTCCATTACAAAGCCAATCACTATTTAAGATCAGCTATCCAACGTTATCGTATTTCCCGAATCAGTAAGCCAAAGCTGATCTAACCCCAGGTTGTGTTCGCTTGTTCGTACAAATTATGTATGCTGCGTACTGGTGCCTATCTAATCTGGCAAGAGTTACCCACATCTGAGTTGCAGATGGTCCGACGTTTGTTAGTACATCAGCAAGTTTGTTTAACTTCATAAATCAGCACAAACAAGTTTACCCAAGCATGACAATTTCTCAACTTCCGGCAATATCCTTAGAGCCTTTCGTCTTGGGTTACTTTGGATGTTAGTAAATGCTCTTTGAGAGATTTACTATCCGAAAAGCAGATATTGTCTGGAAAACAAGACGTTAAATCCTTCTTGTACAACCATTGCTGCCAGGAATCCTGATTCTGTAGCAGTAGCTAGACCTGATGCCACTGTAGTTATTACTTTCTGTTTATTCGCCTTAATTCTTTCCAAGCATTAAAAGCGTTAGGGAAACTTAGTTGCTTCCAGACCCTTGTATTATCCCATGATTTGGGATTTAGCATTTGAAGCAACAGAAAGCATCAAAACCTTTCAATTTATTGTACCTCCCAGTTTGAGGAGTTACAGCGCTGAATTTGTCATTTTGAACTTTTTGTCAGTCTTTGGCCCAACGAAAAGGCTGCAATGGTGTCAGTCGACCTTGAATCCTAGGCCATTAGATAATTCACTATAGGAGTGTAAAACTTATTCAAAGACTGGCAAGTGCAAGTAGGTGAGTCAGGTCTTTATCAGTATTTGTCTCTTCAAACCCACGAACAACAAGTCTTTAATTTTTATCTCATTTTTCTCACTCTCTGTGAAAATATATTTTGTTGATATTGCACTCTACCACAGAATTTAATGCATTCAAAGACACCATTCTTTAGAAGATTCTGTCTAATGTTTTTTAATATTGCTTAACAAAATTTTTAATCTCGGCTGCACAGTTTTACAGATTTTGCCGTTACTGACCTCTGTCACTTTGAACTGAAGTTAGTTGTGTCCATGGTGGCCCCGTGTACTTTTGGTGATTGGCGGTAGTTATCCCAATGATCATGTAGATTTTAGTTGATGCATATGTAGCCTCGTGTTGGTTTTTTTTCATATTTATTTTATCAAGTGTCATACAGAACAGAGCTATGTGTGACACTTGATTTTAGAGAACGCTGGTTTACAACATTTTAAATGTTATTGAGAAGGGTTTCTACGCATACAATAAGCAGAGTGTGTCGACAGGTTTGCTCTAATTCTCAACTGTAGTACTCGGACAGAGCGTGAAAGATGAATGAGAAAATCGATTCTTTCAGCTAAAAGGTGTGTCAAGTTTGTAAGCAAAGGTCACATATGTGAGGCTTTTGTGATTAAAGGTGCTCTGTGGGCGATTGATAAAAATAACATGTACTTGACTTCAGGACTAAGTGAAAACAAAATGCAATCCAGAACTACGGACAACTTTGTTTGAATAGATTTTCTCACTGACGCACCGGGTAATAACATGAATGTGATAATTTCATTGAAGAACTCTTTTTTTCTTATACAGAAACAACAAGCAACTTTTCTTTTAATCGTTGTCAATAGCATGTCAACAAGAAATTTAATCAGTATGGTGAAGTTATCCGATTTTTAAAGAAATTTCCTTACGAGAATGCACTTTAGTACCTCTTACGAGATCACGCTATTTTAAATATTTAATTATTATTAAACAAATGAATTATTAAATATCTGATTTGCGTATTTCTGGTCGTTTTAAAAAGGTAATCTCATTTTGCAAACAGTCGACTGATGAAAGCTGTAAATGAGAAGTGAAAGATAATTAGGTTTAGAAGGGGTTATTCTGTACTAATCAAAATCGTGTTCAGTCATTTTCTCAGCTTGGAATCTTAGGGATAAATGTATTAGCTAAGGACAGGGTTAAATTCGTTTAAATAACATATTGCCGCAATCGTGCCATATGTTCAAAATTGCAGCATTAAAACTTTGAGAAGAAAGACCAGGATAAAGAAAGGTCGACGTGGAGAAGAGATAAACGTATGAAAAGGTTTTCATTAACACTTGTTATGAAATTCTTTGCTTTGGTATTAAAACGAGATCATGACAACAGAAAATTCAAAATATGTTGACATGGGATAAATAAAAATACTAGAATGTTAGATATTATTTTAAAAAGTTTGTTGGACACTTTGTCTTTATGTTTCAAAATTTTAATCTGCCACCTACATAAATAGTGAAAATTATGCTACATATTTGGTTTGCCGTAAAATATTCTTGAACTTTAACATCAAAAGGAAACTAACAAGTGTTAAAAGCAGCCCTAGAGAGTTTTTTTCTAACTAGCACTAATTTTATGCCCTACCTTAGCCCATTTATAGCAAAAGTAGAGAATACATTTATGAGGAATAACAAGTGCCACATAAAAGCTCTGTTTTTGTTGTGTTGGTTTTTTTTTGGGGGGGGGGAATTTTTAGATATAGTAACAGTTCTGCTCAGGTACTACATTTCCAAGTTGGACCGCTCATATACAAAATAGTAAAAGTTAATCATCATTTGCACAGTGACAGTGGTAAATCTATTCAAGAATCAAAGAGATAAAGCAATACTCCCCAGTCCGGTGTAGACATCATCATCATCATATTCGGTTTAACGTCCGTTTTACACGCTAGCATGTGTAGACCTCCCCCGCAAATTAATTTTGTGAAAAATCTCCAACCAGGGCATACATTGTTTTGAAGAATGTTGAAACGCACGTGAACGAACATTCTATTCACTCATTCTTTCCTTAGGAAACTAAGGTTGACACTAAGGAGATAATTTGTCATATTATTTTTGTCATAGAATATGTTAAAAAATTTAAGCTCATTTTCATGCTTTTCTGCCAAGGGTTAAAATTAATAACAAAATGGATGAAATTTTTGCGTACTAACCCCAGTTTTTGTTTTTGGGGTGGGGTGATGGGTGAGGGTTTGAAGTGAAGAAGCAAAGTACCAACCAGAAAACAAATCTTCCCCTAACACAGTGTTGTTCGTTGTATTTTATCACACGCTCACCAATCTAATAAAAGAAGTCTTGTTTCATCCTTATTTACATGACAGACACAACTCTTGAAATTTCTTTTGTTGACTAAAGAGGAGCATGGTGTAAAGCTGACCCTGCTCTGAAACATCTTTGAGAAGATGCAGTTTTTATTTCGTCAACAATCTACGATCTGTTCGCTTTCTACCCATCGACTTGACTGGATTACTTTTATTCTTAATATATCTTTCACAGCAGCCATATCAACCATGCTTTTTTGTTTCCAAAGGGCATGGAATACACACTATCAACAAGTGATTGGTTACCTGGGAAACAATCTCTTGGAATGCTGTTGTCATTGACCTGAAGCATTTCTGGGAAACAATCTCTTGGAATGCTGTTGTCATTGACCTGAAGCATTTCTTNCTCTGAAACATCTTTGAGAAGATGCAGTTTTTATTTCGTCAACAATCTACGATCTGTTCGCTTTTTACCCATCGACTTGACTGGATTACTTTTATTCTTAATATATCTTTCACAGCAGCCATATCAACCATGCTTTTTTGTTTCCAAAGGGCATGGAATACACACTATCAACAAGTGATTGGTTACCTGGGAAACAATCTCTTGGAATGCTGTTGTCATTGACCTGAAGCATTTCTTGTAATAGTGTCTTCAAATATGATTCATGGTCTTCGGCATCTTCCAATGCAAAACATTTAGCAGCAAGGCTATTGTTGACAATTTTCCCTATTTTTGGAGATTGTCAATATGTCGATGAGTAATTAACGTGGTAATCACTCAGAAATCTGATAAAAACCTTCGTGCAAACCACCACCAAGAAGATTTCTGTAGGAAGCATCCCTGAATACGACAGTCCTGTGCCGTCATTTTCACAAATTTTAATGAACTTTAGCGATCCTCGATTCTGTAGTGACTTCGACACTCATTTAGTCATTGACTGCAAGTTATCACCAGCTGCATTTATACACAAGTTATTGAATTCACATGGATCATAAGGAATATCTGGACGAGTCTTAAAAGCTACCCATAAAAGTGCTTGCCGCAATGGTCCCCCTAAAAAGATATCTCGTTCAATCAACTGCCTCTGAAGAAAAGACTTCTAAACATCAAAAGAATCAACTCTTCAATGTTTAGAAGCTGACATTAATTAGAAATCTGAAGTTAATGTAGGACAAGTAAGTGAATCGGTGTGCATATCAGGCTTAAAAGTTTTCAAAGCCACTGGCAACAAATCTACCGTTTTCCTTCTCTTCTATTGAAGTACACACCCTAGAACTTACATTGTCTTCTGTCCAACATGGCAGTAGCATATGATCCAATTAAAACCTCTTTGGCATTATTAACTTCCATTCTTTTACAGTGTTATAAGCAGCAATACAGTTTCCTTCCGAAGCTTCCACATCATGTACATTCAGATAAAATGAGTATTTTCTATTAGGTTTGCCACCTCATGAAAGAATTTCATACTTTTGGTATTCGGTGTTACCAGCGCTGCACTACTTCTCTTTGTTTCGCTTTCTTCAGCTGAAGCTGCTATACAACATTCGATTGCTTAGGGAATTACTACGTCTGTCCTTTAAGAAATTACACCATTATCGTTGTGATTATGTTTATTTTGTTCTCACTGCACCACACCTTGACAACAATAATGATTTTCATGATGATTCTACGTGAGGTATTTCATACAGTTCCGTGACGGGTGATTGTAATTTGGCGGAGGAAAAGCCCATGTTTGTATCACCCGTTTTAGAATAAGTATTACTATCTTGACAAAACTCAGTATTTTCAAGCATCAAGGTACAAGTGTGAGCCCTCACATGCTTGACTCAAATAACTTTTCCTTCGTTTCTGGGAAAAAATCAAATCACCAGACGTAGAGCATGTCACGCTTGGCTATCAGGGTATTTACAATAGGTCACTGACAGCTCATTCTGATATATCAATACATTCCTTTTGCTACCTTTGTTTATTTATGCCCCTTTTATTTTCTCCTTTGATTCTGCAGTAATAAATGCCCTTTTTGGCAGTATTGAGTGCATTTTGGATGTCTGGGGACTCTTTGAGCTAGTGTTCTGATCTATGGCAGGTAGTTTGTTCTCTAAAGTAGATGAAATATTCGGATTCTTTCCAAATACCAATTGGTTAGGTGAATATACAAACATTTGAAAGAGAATTTTTGGCCTGCTGGAGCTGTCGGATATACTCCCTAAAACCCTCTGATGGTCAAAGTATTCTTCGACTTGATCTTAACACATTTGTTCAATAATAGTATATATATATATATATATATATATATATGGTACTTTCGATTCGGTTAACCGTATTAGAGTTCTCGATACATAAATGCAGAGCGTAATAAAAGAGATATAATAAGTTGGAAAGAATAAAAAACTACACTGTCCATTTCGACAAGCCTGTTTCGTGATTTTACTCACTCGTCAGCAAATATTCAAATAAAAACATTCCAGTAGCGCTTTATATATCTTATTTACAACTGGTGTTGGTACGCTTAAGTGTTCCTTAACAAAAGTTTTTCTATGGCGGCAAGAAGATACAAGTTCGTCCCTTTTGTTTAAAGTGACTAATTGTGGGCGGTAAATTATTAGGAATTTTTCTTTGATGCAGAGGTTGCATCTTTTGTTTGTGTTATTGTAGGGTCGGTTTGTTGAAAGGATTCTCCAAGACATTGTATGGTCTATATTTCCGTCTTTTAATGTCCATATGTACTTGCTGAGTTCCGTCGAGTTTCTGTATTTTTTGTGTCGAAAAGATGCGATGTGACTTCTGTACCTGGTTTTGAATTCGTTTTCTGTGAGTCCTATGTATGTTTCAGTGGTGTTGTTGTCTTTGCGTATTACGATTGCTTGGTAGACAACCGATTTTTGTAGACAGTTGCCATTAAGTAGGCATGTGTTGTTTTGTCGGCAGTTGCATGTTTTTTTGTTCTTAGTACTGTTTGTGGTGGTGTCGTTTGGCTTTTGTGAGTTAAGAATGCGCTTGTTGTGGATGTCGATGATTTGTTTTGTGTTGTTCATACGGCTGTAACTAATTTTTATGTTGTTTCGGTTAAAGATTTTGCGGAGTATGTGGTCTTTAGGGAAGTGTTTGTCGATTAGGGTGATGAATCTGTGTCCGATACTGGTGCTGACATTTTTGCTGTATGTCGTACCAAAGTATATATATATATATATATATATATATATACAGACACTATTCTCTGCACCATTTTGGAGTAGGGAACCAACAATATCAATCAAGACAAAAATGCGTATATTTAGATTCTCGTTTGTTTGCCAGGACATAAACATTTTTCTGTTAATGGTTTCATCTAGTGATCTTTCGCAGCTGACTATGCTTTCTTTCCACCTAGCACAATAACCAAGGAAATCTTCCTTTTTTCCCCTCCTGCAGAAACCCTGTTTCCTCCCGTAAAAACCCTGCCCTCCTTCAAAGATTACAGACAACTGTTTTTTTTACTGACGATGCTTCCACGAAAGTTTCGAGAAAGCAAAGCGCATAGTAGAACCCAGTCAGAACCCATCCACATATTAACCCGTAATCAAACAGACTAGAGGCCATGCTCGAGAAACGGGCCATCTGTTTGATAATCCATTATCTTTGTGAATGTACGAAAGACTTTCCATACGCGTTACACAAATGTAATTCACCATGCACAGTCGTGATAACTTGGAGAAAATTCAAACCATGTTCCTGTCTTAAACCATTAGTAGAGAAAATACTTAAAAGAGGGACTGCACACTAACTCGTGCCCATTCTGCGTAGGTGCTATGTTGGTGGAAAGATGCTATTATATACAGGCTAGTTTTAAAGAACATACCTAGAGACCTGGAAAATGTGGAGATCAATCAAAATCCAGGAGAGAGCACTATCTACTAACTCTTAAGCCTATGCAGATTGGAGAGGTCAGACATGCTGTAAATAATAAGGATGAGTAAGAGTAGGGAACTGACGTTTAGGTTGTAGTCCATGCTTGCTCATTCCTACTCATTCCTGTATTAGTTGTAGTTAAAGTGAATTGGTCTTGGTACATTGCCCCAATGTGTTATACAACTTGAAGATTGATTTTTGTTTGTTCGTGTGTCTATAAACGAAAATACTTCCATAAATACAAAGTATTGGCTTTATTTCTTCATATTTGTTTGTTAGTTTGAAAACAACATAATGTGATGATCTAAATCATATTTACTTTGTTAAATCTAGGGTACGCTGTTCAACACGTTTACTGTAGGTAAGTCTTGGATGACATTGTTTACGTATGTTAATTACCTCGCTCGTGTAGTTTTCAAGGAAAACAGTGTAGATGAATTCCATTTGACATTGCATGTTGACCTTTGTTTCCCCCCAGTATTTATTGTAATCAGAGCTCTGGAAAATGATTTAAGAAAATTGAAAGCTCTTTCCCATGATTATGATCGCACTAGTAATCGAAGTTTTAAAAAAGTATGTAGAAAAAGATGCAATATTTAAACTTTTAGAAACGTCCTTTCTTTCTATCTATCTATCTATCTATCTATCTATCTATCTATCTATCTATCTATCTATCTATCTATCTATCCATCTATCTATCTATCTGTCTATCTATCCATCTATCTATCTATCTATCTATCCATCTATCTATCTATCTATCTATCTATCTATCTATCTATCTATCTATAATGATAATCTAATCTGATCTAATCTGATCTGACCTGATCTAATCTAATATAATATAATATAATATAATATAATATAATATAATATAATATAATATAATATAATATAATATAATATAATATAATATAATATAATATAATATAATATAATATAATATAATATAATATAATATAATATAATATAATATAATATAATATAATATAATATAATATAATATAATATAATATAATATAATATAATATAATATAATATAATATAATATAATATAATATAATATAATATAATATAATATAATATAATATAATATAATATAATATAATATAATATAATATAATATAATATAATATAATATAATATAATATAATATAATATAATATAATATAATATAATATAATATAATATAATATAATATAATATAATATAATATAATATAATATAATATAATATAATATAATATAATATAATATAATATAATATAATATAATATAATATAATATAATATAATATAATATAATATAATATAATATAATATAATATAATATAATATAATATAATATAATATAATATAATATAATATAATATAATATAATATAATATAATATAATATAATATAATATAATATAATATAATATAATATAATATAATATAATATAATATAATATAATATAATATAATATAATATAATATAATATAATATAATATAATATAATATAATATAATATAATATAATATAATATAATATAATATAATATAATATAATATAATATAATATAATATAATATAATATAATATAATATAATATAATATAATATAATATAATATAATATAATATAATATAATATAATATAATATAATATAATATAATATAATATAATATAATATAATATAATATAATATAATATAATATAATATAATATAATTTAATGTAATGTAATGTAATGTAATGTAATGTAATATAATAGAATAGAATAGAATATAATATAATAAAGTAATTTATATTATATATATATATAGGTTTATCACAAAAAAGTTTATTTTACTTTGTGTTCGATATTTTAAAGGTTATCACAGGTTAACACAAATTAATGTTAACATTTTGTCTTTAAGATATTACCTTTTTATACGTGTTACAATAAATTTAGCTCATATTTAGAAACAAAATTTTTGGAATTAAGAATTTAATAATACTTCATATCAGTTAATAATACTTAAGTGAATAAACAATTTACTAATAGTAGATTACAATAGAATGCCTTTTTGTTTTCTACTAAAAATTATTCCATGTGTTAATTTTACTTCTTTCAGAAATCCCGACTTTATTATTTCATATAGACATATATTTATACGAAATAATTTGTGCATTTGCATTTGTACGTTTGGCAAACCCAGTTTAATAAGACTTTTTGTTCTTTTTATAGTCATAATTTCTATTTGGTCTTTTCTGTTTTTTTAGGACTGTCCTTATATGGAGTTAGGAATGCAGTTGGCATTAAATTACCCCTTCTTCATGGACTCCTTTTTGGTAGCTTTATTGCTGCAGTGGATCCAGTCGCGGTATGTTATATGTTATGTTTTTATTTGTGTACTCCTTCACGTTTAGAATAAATTGATAAGAAATTGATTTTGAAGCCGCTATAACTTATGGCTTAAAAATTACGATGCAAAGTCCTGATACACCCGAAAAATTATACAATAACACGCATTTTTCGGAAACACTTTTGGTATACTTTTCCCAGGAAAAATTAGTTTATTTTGTTCAAAAAACATTTTTTAGTTTTCATGTTTTGAAAATAAATGCTTACTGCCACGTAACCATGGTTTTCATTGTTTTGTGAACTGATTAAAAGTGGTTAGCAATGGTATGGGTAAGTGTAGGTTGCGGAGACGATTTGTAAAAGCTCGTATGCGACTTTCAAATTCCAAAAGCGTAGACTGTCATACCGTAGATTTTTCCTCAAAACGTTCATTTGACATCGTGCTTCAGATTTTTTTGCCTTGCTAGACGCAGAGTGCAGATTTAGGACTGGGTTTTTCCCCTTTTGTTTTCAAATGAAACCGGCACCACTTTGTTAACTTTTGAATATTTTTTTCATACTTATTCCTGGTAAGGCGAGTACCCTGGACATGACGTACTTTGAGTTAGCCAACATATTAGATTGTAGCACTGAGTTTAACTTAATTACTTAAGAAGAGAGAGAGAGAGAGAGAGAGAGAGAGAGAGAGAGAGAGAGAGAGAGAGAGAGAAAGAAAGAAGGGTGAGTGTGTGTGTTTGTGTGTGTGTGTGTGTGTGTGTGTAGATGAGTGAGTGAGTGAGTGAGTGAGTGAGAATACTTGAGTAAGAATAGAAAAAATTACCTGAAAAAGCGGCCAAAGGACTGGGTATTCTGTCAAGGTATAACAAAGTGCTTAGGAAACAAAGCACTAGTTATGAACTTTAAGCAGCTTAAGATATATAGCATCAATACGTTATACCGTTAAAACCAGCTGGTGGCATGGTAGGTTTATTACTTCTTTTTTAGGTATGTCTGCCGGCAGGTATGTCTGCTTGGTCAAACAACATGCGTTGTTTGACCAAGCCCTGTGACCCTTTTTTCCTTGCCGAGTTTTACACTCCTGCCAATTTTTTAAAGAGCCTGTTGACCTGTCGCGTCGTTTGTTTCTATGTACCAGTTGGCATTAGTGATAGAAGATATCCATAGTTCTACTCCTTCCTGTTTCGCAACTGGGTTTGCAATATGAGCGTATGGCCAACTACATTGTCTATCGTTGTTTTCAATTGTGACCCTATTATTGCAGCCGATTTCATTGCCTTTTACGATTCTTTACCCCTTCTGTTTCTATTTCTTGCTAGTTAGTTTTTGTTTTTGAACTTATGTGTATTATCCAAAATAATTAACACTATTTGAATGTAATGATGTCCAATTAACGACTTTAGATATTCTTTTAAATTTTATTTTATTTTGGGGTTCCAGGTTCTTGCTGTATTTGAGGAGGTGCATGTGCACGAAATACTATATATTCTTGTCTTTGGCGAATCAGTATTAAATGGTAAGCTATAGTCATCAAGTATCGATATGGTATCTAAAATAACTGACATTTATTAGATGTACCAGTTGTTAGCAGTAGTCATTGTTGGAGCGATCAGGTTGCCTCTTGTGGAGACAGAAAGGAATTGATTTGTTTAATCCCATTTTTAGTAGCGATAAGGCGTAAGAGTGCTTATTAATTATGCAAGATTTATAAACGTCTCAAAGTAGATTATATTTATAACAAACGTCAGTCAAAATGGATATTTTTATGGCATTAAGAAAAACTTTTAAGTCGAAAAATTCTGTCCCCTTTTTCCGTT
>RDPX01000212.1:478840-499022 GCA_003991215.1 Morbakka virulenta
CAGATAACAAAATGGCGGCGAATAGGTATGTCGCGACAAGTTTTGACGAGGATGAAAAAAACGAGGATATCAATTATAACGAGGAAATTTATCAAAGATTCTTAAAGGAACAAGAGGAAGCAGAACAGAAACATCAGCAGGACGAGGATATCAACGATATCCTCGTCGAAAATAATAACGATAGATTCCTTGGCCATTTCATCTGCCAGTTCTGGTATCGTACATTATCAACAAAAACAAAACTTGTGCATCGCCACTTGATAGGTACCATAATGTTATACAAAGCCTTTCACTTGGTCCTGTAACATCGCGAATTCTAGATGATTTCGAAATAAAAGGAGCAACCCACGAAAGAAGTTCTTCGAATCGCCTAGGTAGCATTTTGAAGGCTTTGAAGAAATATTCATTGTCAAACAGCATTAAATCCTGCACTGAAACCTTATATAAGCCTTTATTTCTTCTCTCCTGAAATAGCTTTCTCACCCAGAATTTCCTTTGTCTTTGAATTCCATTCTGAGGGCGTCTTTGTTTACGACACAATAATATAAGCAATATTAAAATCAATTTTTGCTTTTGAAGCAAGAGGAACCTCTTGTTTTTGCTGTCATGTTTGTTCATATGAAAACGCGCCAAGAAAAAAATACGCTGTGTGGCTTGAGGCTCAGGCGGAAAAAGCTCACGCGCATTTTCCGCTACAGCGGAAATTGCAGCTCTATGGAAACAAGGCCTTATGTATTCGTCCCGTTGTAAATTTCAATGTTAAGAATTTGATGTACAGGCAAAGCAATCACACCTTGAGATGCAGTTTTTCAGTTTGTGCCTTGAGAACCCAGGATCAGTAGAAACAAGAAAAATTACGGATCACTTCCCTTTATGATTCCTCGATTAAAGATTTAGCGAAATTTCATTGCTGTTTTGTTTAACATGTATTTCTTCGTGGGACGGTTGGATGGTTGATGGAGAGAAAAATTTGAAATTTTGTTTGAAATGCTCTTGGGTGCATATTTGGCATTTGTTAAGTTTAAGTACATATAACGTATTTCAACGTTGTAATAGATGTTTCTGAGTTTCGGTTATGGCATTTTCAGTAGTTGCAATTTGTTTGCACAGGATTGGACTTTTTCTCAATTGGAAGTAGTGCAGTGTATGATTTTTAACCTCTAATTAATGATATTTTGTTAAGGTGATTTGGTGTGGTTTTTTATGGTAGAGGTGTCTGCTTCCTTTCTTTTATTTTGGGAACTAGTTCATTTGCAAACATGAAACATGGTGTATTAAATGGATTGCCTCCTGACTTTAACTGTTGTGCTTAAGAGTTTAAGTCAAACCTCACTACCGAGTGGTTTTTAAGTAGTTTGTTTACAATGGTTTGATGTAATGCAAAAAGCAGAGAGCGTAGCCCAATTAAAGAAAAAATACTATCATTTTCTGTATATAAGTAGATATGTAAATTCTGAATTGGTTATCCTGTGAGAATTTTCTTGGATAAGTAAACATAAATAACCTTGTGTTTTTTTTACAAAAACCTTTTTATTTACTTCTGCTGGAGATGGCGATATTGCACCTTTAAGTGATAGGTTTTGAGTTTAGGCGTTGATAGTAATACACCTTTGGGAGCACTTTCCATGTGTGTTACTTGTTTATTTTTCAGTTGCTTAATTAAAGAATTGGATTGTGAAGTCTAAGGTTTTGGTTATTTTAAACACAAAAGTATAGCATTAATAAATAGCTACGTCATGCGAATAAGCAAGTAGTAACTATTAACTACATTGCTATTTGGGTGGATTTTCAGTAACTACGACCAGTACGGATCCACATCAGTCGGCCTCACGTGCCCTAAAACTAGACTTAAGTTGCATGTTAGTTCTTTCCGACATTGAAATAAATGACTGGTTTAGTGATAAAATTGTCTTCCAATCTTCTGCTCAGAAGACTTACCGCCAGTAGGATAGTTTTTAACTCAGTTTGTTTCACCGTGAAATTGTGAGGTATCCTTTTCGTTATCTTAACTTAGCAGGAAGTTAAACAAGCTTCGCTTAATTAAGTCCTTGATATATCACTTCTACACGACTTTTATTTCCAAAGCAAATTTTTTCCTCCACTAACCGATATTTTGCCTCCTAGTTTTCTTAAGGTTAATGTTTTTAGATAAATATCGGAGCAAGTTAATGTTCAGAAAGTTACCGTTGCAAGTTTAATGCATGTATACACATCCTTGCTTATGTGGAAATGTTTGTTCATTTGAAACGTAATTTGTGAGAATGTTTCAATCAGCTGTTTGGATCACTTTCCATCTGGTTATCCAGTTCACTCAAGGTTCTCTTGAAAATTAAAAAAAATTGTTATTTTTATTTTTTGGTTTGCTTAAGAAGAGACTAATCCAACCAGTAGATGTCAACTCCGTTACCGTAAAAATCGTTATCAACTGATTTGTGGTTAAATCTTGTTACCTGAAAAACACGCCGTATAAAACGTTTTAATTACATTTAGTTTTAACTGACAACATTACAACAAACACATACAGCAGTAGGCTGACTTCAACAGCCGTCCAACAAAATTTGTAGTCAAGGTTTCTAAAATCTTAATTGTAGGGATTGGGAACTACCCAATTGTAAGGATTGACAGCTGCCTCGTTTTCGAATTAGGTTTTTTGGTTACGTTTTTTGGATACGTTTGTCCGTTGTCGCTTTTATTGTTCTTTTTAGGTGTTTTGAACTTCCTATTTTCATTCTTACACGGGACAAGTCGCACTACAACACCTTAAAACATAGAATTAGAAATCAAAAAGTTTTGTTCTCTAAAGATGTGATTATCGGGGAAAATTTGAATTTGTTGTAAATGGGAAGATTTTTCCTTTGTGTACATGGCCAATTAAAATATTGTCACCTAAAGAAATTATTATTGCTGGCCAAATTGTTTTGCTTCAGAAGTTAGTTTTCATTGCTTGAACTACATTTTTGACAACGTCGGTGTAATGACTGCATTGTATATGTGTTAATTTTTGGTACTGATAAGGTGAAATTAAATAGTAAAAGTAGTTAAAATTAAATTTCCTTTATGGATAAGCCAGTGTACATGCTTGTATATATGTCACTGTCACTTTTATTTTACTCATATTGTGTTCTGCTCATAGATGCGGCCTCTGTTGTACTCTATCATACCTTCGAATCTCTGGCTAAGATGGATACCATTACAGTAAAAGATGTAGGTATTTACTTCGTTTAAATTATTAGTGTAAGAATTCAGTGGCTGTAAATGCTTTCTTGCCTTAAACTTCATCTTTCCTACCCATTCCAATGTTCGAATATTATATACAAAAAACATGCTTAGCATTATCTTTTGAAAGCAAGACTTCATTATTCAAGGTAAATAAAAAAGACCTAAAAGGTTGAAGTAAGAATTTATTTGTCTTTCTATGGACATTCAGGCTGTCTTTTACATACAATTTACTCACAATTTGAGGGTGAAGAATCGTGTTTTGTAAGAATATTAGGCCGCAAGCAATTTTTGCTACAATTTTGAAATGAGAAGAATGGCTGTAAAAGCTAGTGAATGGCCTTGAAAATTCAATCGTTCATTTGTGTATTTTTACCTAACATTAGTCTATCATTATTCATTAAACTAAGCTTGCTTAATCGTTAAAACTTGAGCATCAGGAAGACTTGTTATTTCGTCCATTATATTATCATCATCGTCATCATCATCGTTGCTGGATTGAGTACAGTCGGATATTTGTAATCCCACAGTTGGAATCTTGAATTAACCTCTCATCATTTTATCAGAACTCGTAATATGAGCTGAAACATGGTACACGCGTACTTAGTAATAATTTGTGATGATTGCAAAAGTCAGTTGTTATTTTTTGGAACTTCTTCAAATGCTCTTATTTTCGATTACGGAGTTATGAAGAAAAAGCCTGCAACAAGATCAGATAGAAAGCATAATTTTATCCGAGCAGCATTCGATCGGGCCATATGTCTTTTTAACCATCTGCTCTACCATCTAAGCTGTTATCGCCCAGTTAATTTTTTAAACTTGATGTTCCATGTGACTATGTTGCATATTTCCCAGGCTTTAGTGTTAATAACAGTCGTGGAAAAAGCCAACCAGCAGCGTCCACAGCAAAGTTGTTACCCCGTGAAGGTGGGCTATTGGATGCCATCCAGACTATAATGTGATGAAAAATGTAAATCCCTTTTTACCCGTTAGACCAGAGATTTTTAGAGAAAGAATGGCGACCGCGGCCGTGATTTCTGTTTTTTTGAGCAGTTGGGATCATACCAAAGAGCTCCAAAAATATAACTATTACGAGCTACGTAACGGTAGCTCTGACCTCCTTAAACTTGACGAGGAAATGTATACCTTTTAGAGAATGTGTATGTATAGTTTTCAATAGCCAATTAACAACTTGTTGATTGAGTTAACAACTACGTCAAATTTTAGGGTATTTAATTGGTCATACCTACCGTCTTCTTGTTCAGAGTTCATTGCATTAATAAGACAATGATCCACTGTAACATTTTTGTGTGACAATTGAAATGTTCTTACAACAAATTAAATAGATTATATTTTGAAGATAATTCCAGTGTGTATCATATTTGTTTTGTTTACTAGATTGGGTTAGCTTTTGTGTCCTTTTTTGTGGTGAGTCTGGGCGGTACTTTCATTGGCTTGTTATGGGGTCTGGCAACTAGTTTTGTTACGAAGTTTACAGAACATGTGCGCGGTAAGACTTTTTCATTCTTTGTATTTTTAATAACTTTCTTCAGTTTATTGTGAATAGTAAAAGTTTGAGCCCGTGACGTTGTGAAATAGCTCTATGTTTCTCTTCTACATAGTTTAAAACATTACTGCAACGCATTGAAACTACTTCAATTAATTATTCTTGCTTTATCTCTTTTAGCTTTATACCTACTTTATATATATATAGTAATAAGATAGGCAGGGTTTTTATTCACTACCTTTGTTAAACAATAATTCTAATGTATTATTCATTTTAGAGAGTGCCACATTCAGCAGGCCTAAATTTTAAGAGTTTTTTCCACAACTAGTACAGTCTCCAGCAGATTAGTTGCCTTCTGGGTAATTGGGCTTCATGTTACATGAATATTCACAAGCCACCTTTTCAATCCTTTTTCCATCGTTTCAGTGGCACGATAACTTTTCACGCTATTTCAATTTAATATCTTTTTCATTTTTCTTTGCAAGCCCTCGTGCTTAATTGTTTTTTGTTTGTTTTCCCTTTGCACTAACACTATTGATTTTTGCACTGAGCCAGAACATATCAATGACCACAGGCTGTAGAGGCATGCTCTACAATTTTTATGGTTAACGCTAGTTATATGTCGACTAAAAGGGGTCTTTCTGAGGATAATGGTAATCTCAAGCTGTGCAGCATTAGTATCAGGGTGATGCGCACATGGACACCCAGGTCATTACAATTACCTTTCAAAACTTTTGGAATTGTTCCTAATGCACTAATAGCAATAGCAATTTCTATTTTTCGTATGCCAGAGGGCAGATATTTTGTCATATTTTCTCAATCTTTCAGCCTTTTTTGTGGCTTTACTTTTATCTAATGGGATGGCAACAGTAATAGCGTGTCACAAGTTTAATTATTAACTTTTGCCACTTTACATTTATCATTATATTAGGTCGGCTTGCTTAGAATTTCTTGGTCGTTTTGGATCATAAAATTCCACAGATCATTTTCTAGCACAGCTTTATGTAATCACGCACTTTTTTCCTGCCGTCAAATTCAATCATATCAAATCTTTAAAAAATATATTTTTAGATTTTTAAAATTCAGTACTTATTGCCATTTGAGTACTCAGATTTATTGCAAAAGACTTGCCAAAATGACAGAAAAGCTTTCCTGCTGGGTAGTGTTAGAATTGTTAGAGAAGCTCTTAAGGCCGAAGGTTACTGGATATAACGTGTTGTTCCCAACCCATGCCCCGACAAAATAGTAAAGAAAACCCTCCAGCTTGCACAGTGTGAGAACCCTTTAAAATTATTGAAGAATGAGGAAATCTTTTGTTGCAACGTCGAAAAACAAATATAGGTCGTTAATAGACCGCAACTTTGTAATCTTTTTTGACAGTGAGTAGTTTTGCTTTCCGGAAGATAAAATTGGGTTTCATCCAGTTGGGTTCAATTTTAATACATAGCTGTAATTTCTGTTAGACTATTTTGAAATTTGTATTTTACAACTCAGATTTTCTTCTATTTTTAGTAATTGAACCCATCTTCGTATTTATTATGTCATATATGGCCTATTTATCAGCAGAGATATTTCACTTTTCTGGGATAATGAGGTACGATTTGCTCCGATGTTACAACGGATATTCTTCATATTTCATTTTAAAGTTTATAGCAGTATGTGCTGGTGATACTCGCGATAGTTTAAGGACTGTTTTTGAATTTTAGAGATGTAGTCAGTAATGGCTTTTGAATCATGGGAACTGATCTGTTGTTATACTTAGCATTCATAAGCTCATTATTTACATAAAGTATTAACCTTACTCTGTTTTCATCATCGTATTCATATTTATGACTAGAAGAGACCTGGTCCATAAAACTATTTTAATTTGGTCTTGGCTTTTAAGAATTTATGCCTTAGAGTAGGTCTGTACATTGCCACAGAGGGCGTTTGACTAAGATACGTGTACAGAATTGGCAAATATTTCATGTTAACCGTCGCTGATGGGCCTAGTAACTGGTATTAATTGGTCACGGCAGCATTTTTAGCTGTTTTCTCGCCAGTTTGAATAACGTTTAAGTTAGTCTTGATGCGACGAGCAAGCATGACCCTGTTTAGTAGATAAAGTGAAATAACGAGGATGCCATAGAACGCTCTCTTGCAGTCTAAAATACATACCTTTTTTGTGTTTATTATTATTAGAGGCATACTACATAAAACCAATAAAGGCTTTCTTGTTTGCTGTCGTTATTTGACAGGACAGACTGCTTACATCGCTGAAGGTCATCATGAGACACAGTAAAACCAAGATNAAATATAGGTCGTTAATAGACCGCAACTTTGTAATCTTTTTTGACAGTGAGTAGTTTTGCTTTCCGGAAGATAAAATTGGGTTTCATCCAGTTGGGTTCAATTTTAATACATAGCTGTAATTTCTGTTAGACTATTTTGAAATTTGTATTTTACAACTCAGATTTTCTTCTATTTTTAGTAATTGAACCCATCTTCGTATTTATTATGTCATATATGGCCTATTTATCAGCAGAGATATTTCACTTTTCTGGGATAATGAGGTACGATTTGCGCCGATGTTACAACGGATATTCTTCATATTTCATTTTAAAGTTTATAGCAGTATGTGCTGGTGATACTCGCGATAGTTTAAGGACTGTTTTTGAATTTTAGAGATGTAGTCAGTAATGGCTTTTGAATCATGGGAACTGATCTGTTGTTATACTTAGCATTCATAAGCTCATTATTTACATAAAGTATTAACCTTACTCTGTTTTCATCATCGTATTCATATTTATGACTAGAAGAGACCTGGTCCATAAAACTATTTTAATTTGGTCTTGGCTTTTAAGAATTTATGCCTTAGAGTAGGTCTGTACATTGCCACAGAGGGCGTTTGACTAAGATACGTGTACAGAATTGGCAAATATTTCATGTTAACCGTCGCTGATGGGCCTAGTAACTGGTATTAATTGGTCACGGCAGCATTTTTAGCTGTTTTCTCGCCAGTTTGAATAACGTTTAAGTTAGTCTTGATGCGACGAGCAAGCATGACCCTGTTTAGTAGATAAAGTGAAATAACGAGGATGCCATAGAACGCTCTCTTGCAGTCTAAAATACATACCTTTTTTGTGTTTATTATTATTAGAGGCATACTACATAAAACCAATAAAGGCTTTCTTGTTTGCTGTCGTTATTTAACAGGACAGACTGCTTACATCGCTGAAGGTCATCATGAGACACAGTAAAACCAAGATGTGTGTCTTATTTTAAAGGCATTTTTATTCATAGCGCTCAATTTTTTACAAGCAGACCACATTAAAGAGGTGGAATTACACTAAATTGCTGCAGGGCATTCCAAATACACTGCCCAGTTACTGCCGCTAAAATTAGGGCCATTACATATTGGCGGGGGCGCATTGTTTTTATTACCACCCGATGAAGAAAACCCATGACTTAGTCTATCATTTCTCAATTCCAGGTCCACATGTTTGGGTGTACATAAATTTGAGATAGAGGTGTACTTGGTCAGAAATGTTTATTCGGGAGTACAAACCTCAAGTCTAGATTTACCACGCAGTATTTTTGTTTATTTCTGGAAGATTTTAACATATGAATTTTTAATTTGGTAGGAGTTCGATTACCGAAAGCATGTCAAATGTACAGCATCTAAGATCAGTCCCTAAACTCGATAAAAAAATTCTCTTCTAATACCTTGAAACATTTTCCATCTTGGCAGTGTTACAAGCATTGTTGTAGCTCACACCATTAACCAATAATTTGTATTTTTGTGTTGTAGTATATTATTTTGTGGAATGGTTATGAAGCCCTATGTTGAGTCCAATGTTTCAAGAAAGTCTCATACAACAATAAAATATTTCTTGAAATTGCTAGCGTAAGTAATTTAATATTTTGATGATAATATTACATAATATGCTATTTTATTGATTAGCTCATACTTTATACTATTGGTTCTGGTTAATTATTATTAGGAACATGATATCTTGAAAGGAATGTGTGTTACGAAAAAGGAACTACATAGGTCACGAGAACCATCATTAGACTTAGAATTGTTATACCTTTAAATAAAAATATCCCCCAGATATTATACTGCAGTATTCTGTACCGGCGTAAAATACATCAGTAAATACCCCAAAGCTCCAATTATAAGCCGTGGACTTATATTCACCCATAAACTCTTTTGGATTAGCGTATATTCGGAAGTGTGTGTGTGTGTGTGTGTGTGTGTGTGTGTGTGTGTGTGTGTAGGGGGGGGGGCTATAAACGGCTTTAAACCCAAAAACCTTGTTTTGGGTCACGCTGCGGGATGCTGTTTTTAAGCGTAGATTTAATCCAGCTTTTTAAACTACTAATTTGGATGTCATTGGCAACTGCCACAGTTCCAAGTAGATCTGGTATCGAATGGATATGGAAGGGTTTTACCTTATACCGGAACTGTTTACTATCTCCCGAAAACGTTCTTATTTCTTTCGTCTGTCCCTACGAGATGGTTACCACGTAAAGATGAGGCCAGTTAGATAAGTCCTGAATAGTAGTAACAAGCCTGCAGAGGTTTGGAAAAGACTCCTTTTGATATGGTTAAGGAAAGTATGGGCAGCGAATTTAGCATGAATAGTTTTCATATACGCGTTGTGTTTACTGTGACATATTAAATATCAAAAGCACTTGTGTCAGATCGAATGAATTCGAAGTCTTTTTATTAGCATTGGTTTATTAGCTTTAATGAGCCGGTTAGGAACTTCTAATTCAATTAATTTTTCACTATCTTTCTTCTTGAATGGGATAGCCATTATAGTTCTATGTGATGTGGAGACTAATGCCCAAGAGACCTACAATACACTTATTCCATATTATAGAAATAATGTTCGTACCAAAGATTCTGATACCTACTAATATAAAAAATGTTTCTGCTTAGAAGAAAAAACTGCCATTGCATTTACGATTACATTTAAAGCATAGTACAATTTGAAGCTGTGGTGACAGTGTTTTTTGGTTTATTCAGTTCCCAAAAAGGGACTCACTGTGATGATTAAATATGGCTTGATGCAAATGTACAGAATACTAGATTTTCGTCTCTCATCCTCCACATCATTGATTCACTATTCATAAATTCTGAATCATATGAACTATTATGGGGATTCTTTGTAAGATTTGGCAGTTTAGCCATACTAGAAAAACGTTGATCGTTTTTAAAATTAATATATAATTACTGTGATGTTGCAAAGTAATCAAAATATTAAACAAAATATTATAGGTAATTTTTACACCAGCATTTCTCTGAGATGCCATCTGAAGGACTTTTTCCAGCAATACCAATTTTGTATTGTTTGCGGATAGAAAATTGAGGCACGAAAGTAAGTGAGGCACGACAACAGTGCTCATTATTTTTCTTTCATTGCTTGTGGCAGTTATTTCTCTGTACACTTTTAACATGATGAAACGGGCGCATCTTGGTCTTTTTAAAGATTGGTTAGCAGTGCTTGTAAAAAGGTGATTTTTGATACTGAATCTTGCTATGCCGAGCAAATTCTTAAGTCTCTTTCTTCTAACAAAACTTGGAAATCGAGATTTCTGGCAAGTCGATTATTTCACCACTTTTTGATACTGTTTGGCTTTCACTACCCTCTAGGTAAAGGTTAGCTAAGTTGCCCCAATCTTCTCGAAATGACACTGTTTTTGTCGGAATTTCCTTCCCAAATAATATAATAATAATAGCCTTTACTCGTAAGCGAGCATAAACTAGCGTAAATAATTAACAACAGATTCATTCGAGAAAAACATTAAAAAATATATATTCTATCTTTTTCTTCTTTCTTTTCTTCTTCGATATCTATCAGTTCGTAGAACATTCAAGCTTTCACAAACAGCCTGAATTTTCGAACGCCACAACGAACGGTTCTTTGCAACAATATTCCAATCAAGTAAATCAATTCTCTTCAAGAGCTGTTTACAGTTATCTTTGTATCTTAGTTTTGGTCGTCCAACTGAGCGTGAGCCATGTTCAAGTTCACCGAACAATATCATCTTAGCTGCTCTAGCATCATCCATACGGCCGACGTGGCCAAGCCATCGTAAACGACTCTTTGCAATTAAAATTTCAATGTCATCGATGTTAGCTCTATTCAAAACTTGTTCATTGCTTACGTAGTCGTCCCATTTGATTCGCATAATTGAGCGAAGGTGGCGTTGCTGGAAGGTACGAAGTTGTCGAATTTCGTATGAATATAGAGTCCACGTCTCACTTCCGTACAACAGAATCGGTAGTAAACATTGTTTGTATACTGCGATTTTAGTGGTGATCGTCAGATCGTGGTTATCGAATACTCGATGTCTAAGCCTACCAAACGCACTTGATGTAGCTTGGATACGAGAAGTAAGCTCGACTTGCAGTTTACAATCTTTTGAAACAAAGCTACCAAGATACTTGAAACGATCAACATTTTTCAGGGGTATTTCGTCGACAAAGAAGATCACTTCCGGACCCATACATAGTACTTCGGTTTTTCCAGCGTTGATGCGTAGTCCAAATCGTTTGGCTGCCGCATTGTAAGCATCAAGGAGTTCTTGTAAACCTTCAGGAGAATCGCTCATCAATGCAATATCGTCTGCATATTGAGCCTCTCGAATGAATTCGTACATGACTTTTGAGCTGGCTTTTAAGCGTCTCAAGTCGAAAAATTTTCCATCTGTTCGGAACCTTATCAAGATCGAACGACTGTGTTTGATTTCTTTAAAAGCAACGAGAAGTAGAACAGCTGCGTATATTCCAAACAGAGTCGGTGCAAGTTTACAGCCCTGCTTCACGCCGCTAGTGTATTCAAAAAGCTTTGAGAGGACACCATCGACAATTAAACGAGCATTGACGTTGGTGTATAAAAGTTTAATCAGTTTTAACAGCTTCGGTGGACAGCCGATCTTTTCCAAGATTGAAAAAAGCAATTGACGATTTACGGTGTCAAAAGCTTTGGTAAAGTCTATGAAAGCGATGTACAAATTACGGTGTTGTTCTCTGCTTTTTTCCATGACTTGTCGCACGGTAAATATTCCGTCAATGGTACCACGACCTTCTCGGTATCCTTGTTGAGATTCAGGGTAGATTTTACGAGCAAGCACAGTCAGTCTCTGCAAAATCATATCAGCAAGAAACTTTCCAACAACACTTAGAAGCGAGATACCTCGATAATTCCCACATTGGCTGCGGTCTCCTTTCTTGAACAGTATTGTGATATTTGGATTTACGAGATCTGATGGTAGAAGTTCTGTAATCCAGAATAGGTTGAAGAAGGTCAGAAGGTAGTTTTTCAAAGCGTTACCTCCATACTTTAAAGTCTCTGGAAGGATGCCATCTGGTCCTGGACTTTTCCCTGGCTTCATGTTCTCAATCGCCTTATCGAACTCTTCCTCATTGAACGGTCCATCGAGTGATTCGTCAACGGGCATTTGATCGATATCATTCAGAACTTCCATATCTGCATCAGATTCTATATTCAAGAGATCTGAAAAATGTTCAATCCAACGGTCGTTGATCTCTTTGTCAGTTGTTAAAAGCATACCGTTTTTCGAACGAATTTGGTGCAAGCTTTTCGACCTTGGACCATACACTTCACGCAGTATTGAGTAGAATTCTCTCAGGTTATTTTGATTGTAGAAAATCTCAGCTTGAAGAGCTTTATTCATAAACCAATCGTTCTTTATTTGTCGAACCTGACGTTGTATTTCTTTCTTGTTTTGACGTCGATCCTTAATGAGAGCATAGATTTCGGCATCATTCTCATCGAACCAGTCGTTTTGTTGCTTTCGTTTCTTTCCAAAAGCAAAGGTAGCTGCGTTTTGAAGACACTCTTTGAGATCATCCCATTCTTGAGAAAGTCTAGTCAAATGTTGGTCGAAATAGCTGTGAAGTCGATCAATGATTTCCGGTGTTACTTTGATTGATGGTCTAGTAGGTGGTTTTTTCCCTTTCTTTTTGCGTTTTAGGGAGAAAGAACATTTGCAAACGAGTAGTCTGTGATCTGTAAAACAGTCTGCAGATAGATTGACTTTGACTACATCAATGCATTGGCGAGCAAGGTGGTTTGCAAGGACATGGTCAAGCTGGTGCCAGTGTTTCGATCTAGGATGTTTCCAAGTGGTTTTGAGCGAGTTTTTCATCTGAAACATTGAACCCATGACTGAAAGATCGTTCTCAGTGCAAAAGTCGAGGAGCATCAGACCGTTCGAGTTCATCCTACCAACACCATGCTTTCCTAGTACTTTGGGCCATAGCGTCCAATCGCAACCAACACGAGCGTTAAAGTCACCGAGGATGATAAGATGGTCGTCACTGTTGGTTTTGATTGCGTTCATAAGTTGGCTGTAGAACAGTTCCTTTTCCTCTTGAGATCGTTGCATTGTTGGAGCGTAGGCGCTTACAAGTTTCAAATGGTTTCCAGATTTCAGTTTAATTCTGAGAGTCATAAGTCTGTCAGAAATGTTCGAGATGTCAAGATGAATATTGGAGAGTACGTTTGAGACTGCAAAACCGACTCCAGCCTCCTTTTTATCTCCTCCACTCCAGTAGAAAGTAAACTCCTTTTCAATCAGATTACCAGTACCCTCTCTCCTAACTTCGCTAATGGCACATATATCGATGCGAGCATTTTGTAATTCACGCGAGATTATTGCTGTTGCGCGTTCTGGACGGACTGAATCAACACTGTCATTAGTTGTTCTAACATTCCAAGAAGCAAGCGATAAGTTTTCGTAACGATTTGTCGGGTTTTGTATGTTTTCCACCACTACCGACGATTGTGGTGCATCAGTTTCCCCTGATGCGGTAACATTATCAACATCATTCAAATCTATCATCATTTCATTATACTATAAGGCTACCCCAATGAATGACGACATTGTTTGGGGTGAGAACAATGTCCCTTGGCAGGATCCCTTGTTGGTGCAGCGGCAAAGCGAAGCTAGGACAGCTACGAAGGATAGATCCTGTTGCGTGGTGCCAGAGTTACAACCGAGTTGATTGATAAAACTGCCAGGTGCCAGAAGCGATGCCGAGTTGACAAACACAACTGCCGGTGCCAAAAATGATGCTTGACAATCAAGATTGCCGATGTCGTTCCCTGACACGGGGGGCTAAGGGTGTAATATCACAGGCCCAACTGTGAACACTTGTCGGAATTTGTCGGAATTTCCTTCCCAAATTGATCAGATTTTGGACTCCACCATCATAAACCCAAGGTTGGTTGCAAAGGTTATTTATGGATTTGCCCCGCTCTTCAAATGTGCAAATGATCCATCTGATGTTGGGAAATATCGACCTGCAGTCTTCGTTCCTGTCATTACTAGGTTCTTTGAACGACTTACCGAGGATGAACTGGCGAAATTTTTGGCAGAACCTACGTCACGTAGTTAATGTTCAATACGGATTTTGAAGATCTCGTACCACTGGTGACCTTTTGAATGAAATCACGGAACTAATTTTTTAAGTTTATGGGTAAGTCTGGTGAAGGGCTTGCTATCACTCTAATTTTTAAAGGCATTTGATAGAAAGTAGCACGTTGGGTCAGTTAAGAGGCTATCTGTCACTGGTATTTGTAAAAGGGTCTTTAGTCCTTTCTCTCGTGTGGTAAAATGTTCGCTAAATGGAATTATATCTGATTAGTATTCCATTAATAATGGCATTCCTGAAGATTCTGTTCTTGCCCAGCTCTCTTCCTTCTTTATGCCAGTGTTGCTCCAAGTAACTTGCTTCAGTTCATCAACAGCTATGCTGATGAAAATGCTTTGCCCCCTGGTATTTCGCGCAAGGCCACTCAAGCAGTGAAAAGAAGGAGTGGGAATGAAGTAGCTGGTTTCTTGCAAAATTCTACTGTGGCTCAATAGAAAACCGGGTTCTAATCTCAGTCCAATATTCAAAAACAATGATTCTGATGTAAACCGTGGTGATGTTGCTTCTCCTCGTTTGCAATGCATATCAACGAAGCTACTGTTTTTGCATTTTTTTTGTTTGGTATTTTCCCCGGGTCTTTCTTTGGTTCTTGTAGTCAGTCTATTAGTTAGGCTGATTTTAGCAAGGTTGCTTTTTGTATCGTGGTAGAGAATATCTTAGACCCGAGGCCATTTTGTATCGCGATTAACGTTCCATACTTTCCATGAGTACAGTTGTCACATAAGAGCCAGTACTGCCACATCTCATCTCATGCCCATGCTTTACTGATACTTTTCAACCATTGTTTTGCCGACGAAATGTTGATTATCTTTGTGTTTTTATAAGTAAATCATGGAAAAGTGTTTTGTAGAGGTTTCCTCCTTGGTAAGAGCTCAGTTGCATCTCATGTGACTTGTTTCTCTAAACACCATCTTCCTTGTGTAATCGATGTGCCTTGTTGTAATAAAGTCTTTCTATGAATGCAGTTTCTTTCCTCGGACAACTAGTTTGTGGAACCCTTTGGCTTCTAAATATTTTCTTCCACTGTATGAGTTGAATGTTTTGACTGTTGTTAATTCATGTTAATTCACGTTGCCTTGTTAACAAATGGGAATATTCATAGCTAGGAGAGCCGTGAAGATGAGCTGGACTGGGCTTTTGTTAAGAGATTTTTGGAGTAGTAGTTTGCTGTCAAGGCTGGTGTCAACTCTCATCTCTTGGTGCAACCTTTTTTTTCGACCTTTTTTTTTCACAGTTCCATACACGTAGTGGCTCTGTGCCATGTGATGTGTTTTTAAGCACAAAGGAATATTAATAATGTTATGGCTTTGTGTGGTCTTCAATCTCATTATTGAATGGATACATGTATATTTTATTGTAACAGTGTATGTATGTAGGTTTCTGTACGTTTCCATAATTTATTTTATGTCTTGACAGACATTCGTATATTTATTCAATTGTAGGACCTCAAGTGAAACCATTATCTTCATGTTTCTTGGTGTATCGTTAGTAATTGACCACCATGACTGGAACCCAAAATTTGTGGTGTTCACCTTGTTTTTTATGCTGCTTTTTAGGACTGTAGGTAAGTGTACCTCAACTAACTTTGCATGCCAACATTACTTCGTTTCTGTTGTATGTATCAGAACATATGAATGCCCGACCTGCTCACCTGACATCACACAGGTAGTGCAAGTAATGAGAAGTCGCAAAAAAATATGTTAGGGAGGACGTCCTTTCTGGATAATGGAGAAATATTTCCCAGCATGAAGCTGCTTTTGTGTATTGTATAATCCGTGGAAGGAAAATGTTCCGTATATTCCTTAACATCCTGAATATACTGTACTGTTCGGGACATTCTAATTCATAAATTTCCGAAAAAGATTTCGTAGTAAAATTTTATTCACATTTTTGAGCAACAGGACTGACCGATTTTTTGAATAAGACGTTCTTAGAGATCATTAACCCATTTACATTTATATTAAAGACGATTGCAAAGCACCAGAATATTTTGAACCGTATTCATTTCACGATTTTGTGAGAAAAATTAGGCAGCAGAATGTCAGTGATTGAAATGGCTAACAATATGTACAAAGAAGCAAGTGATTCTACAATAAAATAGACACCTATACATATAACAAAAAACATTTTGGACGATGCAAGTAAAAACGTTTCGGTTTTATCCATCCCACTAAAAAGCCTAGCACTATCGCCTGGAATAAACGAGAAGACTAACCCATTTGTCAACGTTAAAATAAAAGATGAATTGTTTTGAGAAGTAACAGATAATTACAGGCCCCTCCATTGACCTCTAGCCATCCAGTATTAAATGTGTTACTAGTAAGGCGTCAATGCCGTCAGGAAAGATCGTTTGGTATATTTCTTGAGCATATTCAACTTCAAGTTCGTTTTTTAACGTTGCGTTTGATAAATGCTCCAACAAGTCTATTCATTAAGAGTATGAAGTTCTATTTCCTAAATTTTAGGAAGAAGCTGTTGTCATCCACCCCCCACCCCGGCCGTCTGACCTTTGATATTTGGTTGTGACTATGGTTTTTTATTTACATAAGAGTTTACGAATGCACGTACTAATACAAAATTTTTTTTTCCGTTTTCGAGGTGTCATCCTTCTTACTGCTTTTGCAAACAAGTGTGGTCGTCTGATCAAGATTAATAAAGTTGAACAATTTATAATGGTATGTTAGTTCACTTGATTTGTAGTATTCCCAATAAATCTTTTTTGTTAGCATGATCACATGATTAGAAAGGGTGGTACAGTACTTCTGTTATCCACCCCCAAAGTGAACATTGTTTACTTCAAACCTTATCCACCACGAAGATAAATAAACCTCGTGGGCCTGAAATACCATATGGCTACTGACGCGTAATTCCCAGCCCCTTGACAGTAAGGCTAAAATGCATTGAGATATGTTATGAAAACGAGAAGTAAATCATACCGCCTCGTCTATCGTGCGGGTCAACAAGAGGTACGGGTCAACAAGGGACGCGTCCTTCAGGAAGAGACCTAGCCTGAGGTCGAAAAATGTACGTCGCGGTCTAATTTCACCTCTGCGAATGATCTGCAAGGTAATAAGAACAAGGGTATCGCTAAGGCTGAACCTGCAGTGATGCCCACAAAATCGAAAAAAACTAGAGTTACATGGTCTACAGAGGATTATAGCAATTTTCTAAGAGTATTTTACATCCTGCAAAAGATCCCTATGACAAACTTGACTGAACAAACCTACTCTGAATGGAGAAAAATAGGAGAAAAAATCATGAAAAACATTGATGCTAATAAACTTGCTAATGTACGTCGGGATATTTTTAGCAATAAGCGGTTGATTGACGCGCGAATAGATTTTATACGGAATGAAACTCGAAATGAAACTACTGAAGAACCTGAGGCTGATAATGGACATGAAAGTCGAGAATCTATAGTTGAACTAGTAAATTTGACATCTGAACACATTGAGAATAGAATAAATGAATAAATAAATGAATTGAGTGAAGGAGGAAAAATAGATAGAAATGTTGATATGGTTGTGGTTGTGGTTGTTTATGATTTCTTTGAAAACAGGTAAGGTTTTTGTTTTCAAGTGCCACATTTTCTCAACTTCAATTTCAAGATCTTTATACTTGCTAAGCTTTTCAAAAACCTTTACTGAAATGTTCCTATCAGATGGCACATTCATATCAATAAAGAAGCAGATCTTATTTTTCTTACCTTTGATCACAATGTCAGGGCGATTTGCCTGAATTGTTCGATCTGTGTGGGTGGGAGAATTCCCACCAACCCACACAGATCGAAGAATTCCCACCCACACACCCACACAGATTTTCACCTACACAGGATTTCAAGTGGGCATTCTCAAAGATCATCTTGTTAATGAGCAACTAGTCTTTACCTTCATAGGAGCCCTTGTTACAGCCCTTTTGTTCAAGAGGAAAAATATTTTGTTTGTCTAGGTCGATAATTTTTATACGTCCTTTCTGTGAGAATAGATGTTAAGTGTTTATAGGTAGTAGAAAGGCAGGTAATAGGTCGATAATTTTTCAGGTTACTAGTATCTAAATGTTTTTCGAGAAGGTATGTAGTGCCTTGACATAGCCATATTGGTGCTAGGTTAAGATCTATTGTAATTTTGACGACACTTGCTGGTAATTTGGAGTAAGCAGAGGAGAGTGCATTCAGGCAAAAGTTAGATAATTTATCTAATCCAGGTGATTTCCATTTATGTGAGTTCCTAAGTGCTTCTTGGACTTCTTCAGTTATAATATCCTCCCATTCTTGCTCTTGCAGGTCATCGCTATCGTTCTCTAGCTTCTTTACCCATTCAGCGTCTTCGTTGTGTATTTACTCGCTTCCCCATATTGATTCCCAGAATTCTCTGATCCTCTGTTCTGTTGGTACCTCTTCAACAGATATAGTATCTTTGCCTATTTCGCAGTAACATTTCTTAGCGTTGGTTTCAAATATTTTGTTCTCTCTGAAAAATTTATTGCCTTTAGCAAATCTGCTTAATCGTTGAGCTTTTACTTGCACCTCTTGTTTTAATTCATCCTTTATGCTGGGGATTTGATCCTTATGTTCGATTTTATGCTTTCTCAATACCTTTTTAGCCTTTCCAGACCTATTTGCTCTGTCAGTTTGTATTTCCTCCAGCAGAGATATTTCTCTCCTATCTCCTTTTCAACCTTAACATGCCATTTTGGGTTGCGGCTTTTCCTGGTGTTATTTCTCTTTCTCTTAGTCTTAAGCCTACATTTTTCTTGAATCACTTTACCTGTTGCATACATCAATTGATTGTGTTGAGTGAAGTCAGGATCAATCTCATTGCATATTTGATTAAGAACAGCATTGGCTACTTCAAAGAGGTATTCAAATTTCAAAATTTGTGTGTATGTCTTAACTTTAATAATACTTCTCTGTGAGTCATGGGGTTGTGTTTCACTTTAGACAGTTCCTCAATAATCACAGTTTTCATCTCCGGTAAATTTTCTTTATTAATCACAGCATCAACCTTACCAGCCTCCCCATTTACCCCAACATCCTGAGCAATTGCTTCCATAACCACACCATAAACCTTTGCAAGCTCTCCTTCATCTTCATTCTCATTACCTATTACGTTTTCAATATTTTAGTTTGTAATCGGCACTCTAGTATCATTTTTTACTCGTTCCTTAATTTCTACTAACTCAGCATCACATAATGTTTTTAATTCATAATAAACCTAACGTTGGCTAGTTTGTTATCATCCATAATATCTACTTTGCCACTGTCACTGTTCCTTTCAAGCCAATAAAGAAAAGTATCTTCAGTATTATTAGTCTGCGGTCTTTCTGGCGCAAAATAAAACAGTACATCACTTCTTGATATTCTTCCCTGCTCCATTTCTTTCGTTTTTTCATTTGATTTCGATTTTGTTTTTGGGAGAGTTAGGAGTAATCCCGTCATGGTGACCATGTCGAACGGGTTCGGGGGAAGAATTAGACCTGGTAGCAGATTTTTCGAAATCGTCAGCCTGGTCACTCACTGAGGCACGCGCCCCTTGTTGATCCGCGCTACGGGCGATGCGGCATGATTTACTTTTACTTCTAGTTTCCATTTGATAAGGGGGCTGGATATTCCGCACCAGTCGCAACCTGGTATTTCTAGTCTACGCGGATTGATGGACTTAACCCCGCCGGACGCCATCCTGGTACGTTATGGTCTCGGGGAGATCTAACAAGTACTACACCTTGCTCAAGGATGACCTGGAAGTAGTTGTGGGAAAGGGAAATCTCGTTCGCCCACGTTGAAACCTCACAACCGGATGCAGTTTAATGTCAATACCCAGGGCATATTATTATTATTATTATTATTATTATTATTATTATTATTATTATTATTATTTTATTCAATGAATAAAGCTTTGGTACAACCAATAATACATAACTACCAAATATTTCCAGCTAAAAGTACAAAACATGTTCTGAAACAAGAAACAACCCTTCTTAAACCTAAGGCACAGCCTTACTCAACCCCC
>RDPX01000212.1:507016-518611 GCA_003991215.1 Morbakka virulenta
ATATATATATATATATAAGCTGGGTGGGCTCCGGCAACATGGCCGGAGAGTTATTGTGCAGAAACTCTGTGCTGCACTGATGAACCCACAAAGGGCGAAACAGTACTGTATGTAGCTTGAGTATATATATATATATATATATATATATATATGTGTGTGTGTGTGTGTGTGTGTCTGTGTGTGTCTGTGTGTCTCTGTGTGTCTCTGTGTGTGTGTGTCTGTGTGTGTGTTTACAGAAATGTTAAAGAGTGCTACGGAGAGTACTTGGACTATACATAAAACCCCTTTTTCTTTCCTCCCAGACCACAAGAGTTAAATTCTACAAAGTGAACTTAGACATATTAACAACGGATCAAAATGTTCTTTAGTGGGAAGCCAGTATTTTACCGTATGATCGTTATTAAATGACCGACATCTCGTGAGCTGTTCCATTATCAAATGTAACATTTTAAAATTTGTAAATAGTTTTTAACACCACTTGCTTAGGACTAACCTAAAAAAGTAGATTACCAAATTATGCTCGGAAGTTTGGTCGATTAGATGTTGCCAGCTGAGCCGTTAATTAGTTTATCGGCAAGTTACTGTTACGGCAGCTGTATTGCTTCGTAGCCATTCTTCATCATGCCAAGAAAAAATGAGGCTTGTTTTTTAAAGGAATATAGTTTCAAATTACTTATCAGCCTGTCAAGAACTGAGTCCTGCAGCTGAATATGGGATTTACAATGTCTTTAATGGTGGGAGACATGACATTTTGTTTTGTGCTGTTTTAGTTGTAAGCGGGTCAAAAATGGTTTTCACTACCTATTAATATGGACATTTGACTTGGCATGGTTGTTTGCTTCGATTGGTTGTTTTTACTGATTGAGTTGCCTTAAATGGATCCCCGTTACAAATGACTCCAAAACATGAAATAGAGCCTTTTGGTGTGGCAAGTTGGAACAAAGTAGATTTATATTTCTTTAATGCACGATTTGAAAGACAAGGCAGTTACTAGATTTACTGTGCATTTAAAAATTGTTAAACTTATTTCACGGTCAGTAGTTGTGAAAAGTGGTGAAGATAAATTATTTGATCACTGACATTTTATTGTTAGTACTGAAATTTAAGAGTATCTTAAAAGTCTGTTTCAGTTAATGGATCAGAAACCTTTAACAGTGTATTATGTAACAGAAGTTGGCATATTGTACTCTTAAAAATACATAAATACATTGGAGTGAATAAAACGCATTTTCACTAATGTATATATAAATATATATTGTGCAGTTCACACTTGGATAAATCATGAAAACTATACAAAGGATTACTTGACACATACTGTGTAATTTGTAGTACATATAAAATTTGTGATAATGAGCCATCTTTAAGGACACAAACTTTTAATTAAAGGATTACCTTTTTGTTGCCAGCAAATAACTTTTTTGGAATGCCAATTTTTCCCCCGTTCAGGAAACTGATTCTGGGGCTGCTTCTTACAGCGCAGCTGCACTGAAGACGGAGCTAAAATTTCCCCCTGTTTTCCACATTTCTATCGACTTCAACTTAATTCGACAACCGTCACTTGTTAATCGCCGTTATTTTATACCACTTCAATTGTACATGAATATTTAAGTGGAAAAGCTAAATTGAAATTGTTGTTATTTGCACCTCTATCCGCTCTGTAAATGCTACACTTCTGTTGACTACTAAGGACCTGTGTCACAAATCCAATCATCCAAGTAGCAATGCCTGGCTAATCAAGACTGGACTTTAATGCAGGCTGATTGAACGTATTGCTTATTTACCATTTATTTCTTATGTTTGCTTTCATATTGGTAATGTGATTAATTTTACTGTCACCACCATCATTTGATAGTTAAAGCATAAATTTTACATGGGTTTCCGAGCTGTTAAATCAGACCATCTTAACGCTCCTTATTCTCGGTTTTGTCAATATAGGCTTCGCCACTTTTAATTGGCTTAGGCACTTTTAAGCTATTAACAGGTCAATTTTAGCAGCACCTTATTTAATGACTTTGCTGAACTCTGTCTTTCTGCACGTTCATTGATCTAGAGAAGGCAAACGATCGTGTACCAAGATCGGGGGTCTGGTATTGTATGAGAGAAAAGGCGTGCCTGAAAAGTATGTCAGGTTTCTACAGGATATGTACGTAGGTTGTGATGTGAGACTGAGGTCAGGTGCGCAGCCGGAAAGACCAAACCCTTTAAAAAAATGACGTAGGCCTACATCAAAGTTCGGCTTTAAGCCCTCTACTTTTCGCAATTGTTGAGGATGAGCCGACACCGGAGGTGAAAAGTGACTGTCCAGCCAACATGATGTTTGCCGTTGATGTGGTACTGGTCAATGCGGAGAAAGCTGAACCAGGGGTAGGAAAGGTGGAGAGAGGCGCTGGAGAAAAGGGAGGGGGGGTGAAGGTCAGTAGAGGTAAGACCAAATGCGTGTGAATCGATAAGAAGGTGGAGTCACACCCAATAAAAATAGCTGAAGATTAGGTTTATGAGAAACAGAAGTTCAAATACCTTTTGCTGAAGGATACAATGTGATTGTGGGAGTGATAGAGAAGTGGGAAAGAGCATACAGTCCGGATGGTGTTGTTCGAAAAAAGTAATTGGATTGCTTTGCACCCGAAGAGTACCAGTGTTGATCAAGCGGAAAGTGTACAACTGTATGGTCAGGCCGGCCTTGATGTATGGTATGGAAACGGTACCAGTGACCAACAGATCGGAAAGCAAAATGAATGTACCAGAGAGGTGGATGCTGCGGTGGTCACGGGGAGTGACCGGACGGAATATGATCAGGAACGAGATGATCAGACAGATGATTGAGGCTGGAGAATCCTTAAGAAAGTTGCGTGAGGTCAGGTTAAGGTGGTTTAGGCATGTAGAGAGGAGAGACGAAGACTATGTTGGACGAAGAGGTTTGGAGATAAGGGTACTCGGTACGAGACGGAGAGGAAGACCGAAGAAGGGATGGTACGATTGCATGAAGAAAGATATGCAAGTGGTGTAATTTAAGAGTGACAACGCGTTGAGTCGTGCCCTGTGAAGTAGGAGGATTCGCTGTGGCGACTTCTGAACTGGGAGCAGCTGAAAGTAAAAGAAGCTGAACTTTGTCCATCATTCCACCTCCCATGTCTACACAGTATCTGCCTTAGTAGCACTCGGTCTACATATTCACAACGCTACTATTTCTGTGTGCTTGACCATGACAATAATGCCAGGCGTATTCTAGAGAACGTAATCACGCTATATAGTCTGGTGGTGGGTGAAGAATAGGTGATGGTAAATTTGTTATTATTATTCAAATGTCTGCAGCTCAATGGTTACCAGTCACCACTTGAAATGCTTTTCTTATCATGGGAGCAAGCTCTGTTTTCACTAGACTTTGTTGATTTAGTTCCTAAGATTTTCTTTTATATTGTTTCAGCTGATGGTACAGCCTGTGATAAAATGTTTGATTTTTATGATAGGGCATTACTATTAAACCACTGGTTCGGTGCCTACGTGTGAAAAGGGCAGAAAAGAGAGAAAAAACAATGAGCGAACAACTCAATGATAAGGTAAGAAGATACATTGCCAGGTATTGTATTAGGCCAACGTGTATAATCAGTTTTTTCACCGTAACCATGATTTTTCTAGCTAATGGTCACGGGAGATAGTAAATTGTTTTTATCGGTCATGAAAACTGACGCATCTTTTAACAATAAGTAATAATGTGTTTTGAAAGATATGAGTCTTTTTAAAACCTATGATGGAGAACCTACGAGATAGGTTGTATAATTAGGCAAAGAAACTGTCGTGAACCTTGAGCGAAATTGTCATCTACCATTACAATTTGCCATGAACAGTGTGATTACTGGTCCTCAAGAATATTCAAATCCATTTTAGAATGAATGGTGGTCGAAAGAGGTAAAAGAGGGCCTTCAAAAATCCTGAATGCTGATGGGCAACAAAGACGCTATACCACGTCCGGTGGAAACGCTGACAAGTGTCAGCGATAGAACTGGGAAAAGTTGGGGGCGGGCTGGGTTTTGTTTTCAGTTCTTGCCATACACGCTGCGCCGTAAAAAAGAAAGCTAACCTTGTTCATTGCGTATCCTGATAAGAGCTACAAGGGGTCATCATCAAGGAGACATGACAAAAATAGCGAAGTGACTCCTAAAATTTTCTCATTTATTGTATTGTCATGACAGAGCTAGAGTTGCCAGAAGCCATTATTTTGCCCGTTTGAATGTCCGTCGTTTTTTTGGCCGGTTACAACTATGTGTTCACAGAAGCAAAAGGAAAGGATAGAAATCCAATCAACAAAAAATCCAACGAGAACACTACTTAGTGGTTTTCTTAAGGAATTACTTTTACAATTTTAAACCTGATTTTTTCCGCAGCCACCACCACCCAAATTTAAAACAACGTTAAATTTTAAGAGCTACTTATAGGAAAAAAGTACATTTGATTGTAGTATTCTCCAGTTAGATCAAGCAAATAACGATAACATCGTTCACCTTTGATGGACATATTCTTATGCTATCTTAACTTTAGTTTTAACAAATCATGAGACTATGGTTACCAACTCTGGCTTACTTATTGCTGTCCACAAGCTTAGTTGCATTGTTGTTCACTAATGTGGTACCTAACATTGATAAAGTAATTTATTGTGTATGGTTAGTATAACAATGCATAAAGCCTCAAACAAGGCATAAAGATTTGGGGGATATTTATGAGGAGAAGAGTTAATGGCCAGGAACCATAAAAATACTTAGTGCACGAGACTGTGAAAAAAAAGTGCCATTAGATGAGCGAACATGTTCGGAGCAGAAAGTGAGATTAATCGTTGGAACGACGGCGAAGTTCACATTTCACGCACACATCTTACTTGGGAATAAATTGTTTTTTAATTTAATCTTAAATATCCTTGGGTTTTTTTTCAGCTTCTTGACCATTTAGTGGCGGGAATGGAAGAGGTTCTAGGTCACCATGGTCACGGATTTTGGCGGGTGAGTAAATGATACCTTTCTTGTTTATTCAGTACAATCATTGACTACTTAATTGAATAATTTGAACTGATATCGCACTGCATTAGAGTACCTCACAATACGGCTATATTTTTGACTGTGCATTAATATTTGCAAGACAGATTCTGAATGTTTATGTGTTTTATTGCTAGTGCACTTTAAATACATACTTGTACCGTACATCTGGTACTAATGAGAAGAATTAAATAGTTTTTAATAACTTCTTCCAACAGAGGTTTGTTAAGTGCTTTTTAGGGGGTTCTATTACTAATAAAAACTCTATTTTGTCATGACATGGTCTGATATTTCTGACATTTCTGACCTTTTTTATTCATTTATGTTATCCAGTTTAGCCAATGGGAACATGTGACGGCAACTTAGCGTTCTCTGACTAAAAATCATACAGCATGTCAAAAAAATACTGCATTAGTTTTTTTGTGGGTATTTTATGCTGATCTGTGATTTTTGAAATTACATTGGACGAGATATCTTTTTGGGATTAGTATCTTCAAATTTTAAATGATGTTGGTTATTCAAATTTTATTGCCTTCAAAATTTTTGTTAGATAGAAAGTCAGATCGCCAAACAACAAGTTATTACATGATGTCCAAATTATTCTATATTTTTGTTCTACACTGTTAGGACCTTATCGAATATTATAACAAGAAATATCTAAGAAAGCTTCTTGAACGTAACCCAGATGAAGGACTGGACGAAGAACTTGTGCTTGCTAGTAGACGACTAGCGTTCAAGTGAGTATTTAACCGTTTCTCACACGGTGTTTATAAGGAAATTACTTTAAAGTTTTATATTATGGGATGTACAAATCACAAGCAAATAGAAGGGTTGGGATTCGGACGGGATGTAAGCACAAGATTTTCTGTCAGCTACAGGTATGCTCGTCTATTTCTTGAAGATTGTTTAGAGGGCATATCAGATGAGAGTTATACGTGCTAACAGATCTCGTATAAAGTGTTGCTAGGGTTATTATGTGCTTTAAATATGAATGATACCCATGTGAATTGATTGTTTTCCATTTCGAGTTATTGCTTGAAAATCTCAAAAGGTATTCACAGATTAATCGAGGATCTTCCACTACGAATCGAATTGCCGGAGACATTCTGTCTCGCCGTCCAAAATTTGCGCATCCTCGCTTGAATCTAACTTTCCCCAAGATTAGAGCAGTCATGGTACTCAACCAACAATTCGAAAAGAAAAGACAGGGTTTTACGGGATCGTTACTGTCGTAATAAACATGGAGGCGAAGTTCGTAAGACTTGCAGAATTTTATGCGGTCGGTGACTTTCGAAATATGCCTATTTTTAACCATTGTCGTGACATTGTCCTTTGTCAGGCAAATAAAGACCCTCGTTTTAGATGAAATAGTATTTATACTTCAGGTTGTTTTTCATTGCTAATGTGGTAACAAGATGTTCCGTGATTTGTTATTGTTTTTGCCAGATACCTTGAATCAGTTGTGCCAAGTTTTGGCATTGCTTCTTCACTGGAAACAAACGGGAAGAAAAATAGAAAATAGGCCTTTTATCCAGTCGCTAGACCTTGGAGTATTTTGGAACTTAAAGTTTGTATTTAAGGTACGGTTTAGGGGAGGCATATTGTATTTCCGCAATGCGGGAATTTCCATAGGAGCACTGTTAAAACAGGATTCAATAAACCTCAAGTGCCCACATTTGTGATTGCAGTTGCTGAATCAAAAGAGCCAGACGTCTGAATAGCTCAGATACATAAGCTTTCATTGGCTAGTTTTCATGTTGGACTATCTTTAGACGGATAAGAAGGATCTAATCTGCATCGTCGTCATGTTTTTGAAATACCCACGGAAAAATTAGACGAAATTGCATTGTAGATCAAATTGCTTTAATATATGTTTTATATGATAGCCAGTACACTGAAGGAACTACAAGACCTTGTTGATAGAGTGAAAAGAAGCTCGGAAAGCGCTGGACTCTCATCGAATGCAAATAAGACTAAGATGTTGAAGATCCTTTGCGAAGAAAGCGATGATGAACGGAGTATATTTGTAAATGGTCNAGTTTGGTTACAAAAATCTAGATCATTGACTTTAAACGTCAATAAAGTTATAGTTAAATGCACTGAAACCTGAAGCTAATTACAATTACTAACTGAAACGCACCCATGTGAAGGGTAAGAGGGAGAAAATACAAACCTCATTCAACTGCACAAAATCTTGCTAAAGGTAAACAAAACAGTCATTTTTCCAGTTGTCTGAAGCAAACTTATACATTAACATTGTTTATTGCAGACATCTGCTGTGTGTTTGAAAAGGTACAACGAAAAGCGGTTTACTTCGTGTATTAATCTTTGCACCTGATTTCTTCATTTATGTTATCCAGTTTAGCCAATGGGAACATGTGACGGCAACTTAGCGTTCTCTGACTAAAAATCATACAGCGTGTCAAAAAAATACTGCATTAGTTTTTTTGTGGGTATTTTATGCTGATCTGTGATTTTTGAAATTACATTGGACGAGATATCTTTTTGGGATTAGTATCTTCAAATTTTAAATGATGTTGGTTATTCAAATTTTATTGCCTTCAAAATTTTTGTTAGATAGAAAGTCAGATCGCCAAACAACAAGTTATTACATGATGTCCAAATTATTCTATATTTTTGTTCTACACTGTTAGGACCTTATCGAATATTATAACAAGAAATATCTAAGAAAGCTTCTTGAACGTAACCCAGATGAAGGACTGGACGAAGAACTTGTGCTTGCTAGTAGACGACTAGCGTTCAAGTGAGTATTTAACCGTTTCTCACACGGTGTTTATAAGGAAATTACTTTAAAGTTTTATATTATGGGATGTACAAATCACAAGCAAATAGAAGGGTTGGGATTCGGACGGGATGTAAGCACAAGATTTTCTGTCAGCTACAGGTATGCTCGTCTATTTCTTGAAGATTGTTTAGAGGGCATATCAGATGAGAGTTATACGTGCTAACAGATCTCGTATAAAGTGTTGCTAGGGTTATTATGTGCTTTAAATATGAATGATACCCATGTGAATTGATTGTTTTCCATTTCGAGTTATTGCTTGAAAATCTCAAAAGGTATTCACAGATTAATCGAGGATCTTCCACTACGAATCGAATTGCCGGAGACATTCTGTCTCGCCGTCCAAAATTTGCGCATCCTCGCTTGAATCTAACTTTCCCCAAGATTAGAGCAGTCATGGTACTCAACCAACAATTCGAAAAGAAAAGACAGGGTTTTACGGGATCGTTACTGTCGTAATAAACATGGAGGCGAAGTTCGTAAGACTTGCAGAATTTTATGCGGTCGGTGACTTTCGAAATATGCCTATTTTTAACCATTGTCGTGACATTGTCCTTTGTCAGGCAAATAAAGACCCTCGTTTTAGATGAAATAGTATTTATACTTCAGGTTGTTTTTCATTGCTAATGTGGTAACAAGATGTTCCGTGATTTGTTATTGTTTTTGCCAGATACCTTGAATCAGTTGTGCCAAGTTTTGGCATTGCTTCTTCACTGGAAACAAACGGGAAGAAAAATAGAAAATAGGCCTTTTATCCAGTCGCTAGACCTTGGAGTATTTTGGAACTTAAAGTTTGTATTTAAGGTACGGTTTAGGGGAGGCATATTGTATTTCCGCAATGCGGGAATTTCCATAGGAGCACTGTTAAAACAGGATTCAATAAACCTCAAGTGCCCACATTTGTGATTGCAGTTGCTGAATCAAAAGAGCCAGACGTCTGAATAGCTCAGATACATAAGCTTTCATTGGCTAGTTTTCATGTTGGACTATCTTTAGACGGATAAGAAGGATCTAATCTGCATCGTCGTCATGTTTTTGAAATACCCACGGAAAAATTAGACGAAATTGCATTGTAGATCAAATTGCTTTAATATATGTTTTATATGATAGCCAGTACACTGAAGGAACTACAAGACCTTGTTGATAGAGTGAAAAGAAGCTCGGAAAGCGCTGGACTCTCATCGAATGCAAATAAGACTAAGATGTTGAAGATCCTTTGCGAAGAAAGCGATGATGAACGGAGTATATTTGTAAATGGTCAACCAGAGGAAAATGTCAGACAAACCGCACATTTGGGAGCCCTCTTTACTGATGATTATGACGATACCCCTGAAATAAAGAAGCGGATTGCTGTCGCGAAAAACGCAACATCAGCGCTCACAACAGTTTGGAAAGACAGATCAATATCAAGGAAAACGAAAGTGAGGTTGCTAAACACACTAGTCTTTACTATTGCGACCTATGGTAGTAAGACATGGATTGTTAAGAAGAGTGATAGGAGACAACTCTCCAGCTTCGGGCTGTATTGTTACAGGAGAGTTTTAAGAATAAGTTGGAATGAGAGGATAACGAACCAGGGCGACTACTGCAGACCGTAGTGAACCGAAGACTCTCTTACGTAGGACACATACCAAGAATCGGTACTCTGGAAAGAGAACTGATCATGGGCATAGTTGGTGGAACTAGGAAAAGAGGAAGGCCGGGAACAAGGTAAACGGACACCATCAAGGAAGAATAAGGACCCTCCATAGTACAGGCATACAGAGCGGCGCAGGACCGGGTCAAGTGGAGAGCCATGACGAAGGAAGCCACGGTGGCTCAAATATGAGGTTTCGGTACATGATAATGATGATTTATATGGTTTATATATAGATTGTAATAAAAATATGTTTGCCGAAAGATCTTTGGCTGGACGCAGATACGTTAGTTCCATTTCGAGAGCCCCGCTGAAACTGCTGAAGAAGATTATCCATTACACAAGGTATATTTGGGTAGTCAGGGAGTTAAAGCGTCTATAAAATTAGTCTTGTAAGAGGTAATATTATTTATAAATTATACTGCCTTCCAGAATAATATTTATTAATTTCCTTTGATTTACAGAAACGCTCTGTGTCTTGCACAAAACCCAAACCAGTTTTTCCAAAAGTAAGTTTTTCGAATGCTTTTGAAATGCAAAATGACTTAATACTTAAATTAACGCAACTGTGGGGGTGTTTTCAGCATTAATGCATTTGAAACCAGCGCATTTAGCAGTGTATTGTAGTACATGCAATTCTAATAATAGTTCTGCATCNAGCGTCTATAAAATTAGTCTTGTAAGAGGTAATATTATTTATAAATTATACTGCCTTCCAGAAAAATATTTATTAATTTCCTTTGATTTACAGAAACGCTCTGTGTCTTGCACAAAACCCAAACCAGTTTTTCCAAAAGTAAGTTTTTCGAATGCTTTTGAAATGCAAAATGACTTAATACTTAAATTAACGCAACTGTGGGGGTGTTTTCAGCATTAATGCATTTGAAACCAGCGCATTTAGCAGTGTATTGTAGTACATGCAATTCTAATAATAGTTCTGCATCTGACCTTTCGCTATGAGACCAAGAAATCCATTATTTACAGTTTTTTGGTAGGATATCAAAGGCCATACGCAACTTTCTCTCTTTCTTGTAGCAAGTGTATGTACTGCTAATACCGACATAGAAGTAGATAAATAGTTTGGTATCGTATTTTACGTACGCTCACTTCCTTTTTTATACTATTAGATTGTAGTTAGTTATGAGAAATGACTGAGGTCTTCTGGTTAGAATCCCTCACATTACAGGTTATGCACTGACCCCCTGACATTTTTCTTAGGCATCTTTTGCAAAACTAGATTAAATCAATTAATTCCTTGTTCACACAATATCAAGAAACAAGATGTTCAGTGCCGATTGATTTTTTTACCATATAAACGTTAATAACCGACGGATACCATGTGGTTTTTGGAGGGTGCTTCGCACCGTTTTTAAAGTTAGAAATCACATACTTGATGTATCATATTCCTTTCACTCGTGTGTTTTTTTTCATGCTGTCATGCCGCGAGTAATTAAAGTAATCCAGGACTCATTTTGAAATGTAATGGTATCAGTCTTATGATTTAATGTGATGAAAGTTCTAAAAACTAAAACATACCAAGTATTTAAGACAAAACTGAAATGTCTTTGTTTAATTTTGTCAGTAACAGGTCTTCTTTTATTATGTGTAATTTTTTCCGACAATTTTCAACAGCTTTGAGCGATGTTAAATTTAGCACTCGCCTTCTTAATTACGTAGATTTTCGCTTGTTTATCTAATCTGACGGAGATTATCCAGCCAAGAAAAGTACGCCTGACCGGCAGTATAAAGCGCTTGATAAGTGCCTTTTTGTTGTTGTGTGTTTTGTGTGTACTAGTGATTTTATGGATGCCTATTAAGCATTGTTTATTGTTTGCTTGGCAGTTGATGGCGTGATTATTTTTGTGCCCGGCACATATCAACTGATTGATTGACCGACCAAGTGAATGAATGAGTACGAGAGAGAGACACAGAGAGAGAGACAGAGAGAGAGAGAGAGAGAGAGAGAGAGAGAGAGAGAGAGAGAGAGAGAGAGAGAGAGAGAGAGAGAGAGAGAGAGAGAGAGAGAGAGAGAGAGAGAGAGAGAGAGAGAGAGAGAGAGAGAGAGAGAGAGAGAGAGAGAGAGAGAGAGAGAGAGAGAGAGAGAGAGAGCGAGAGAGGACGCGCGAGCGAGA
>RDPX01000212.1:542210-561738 GCA_003991215.1 Morbakka virulenta
AAAAAAAATATATAAAAATTTGGTAAAAAATAATTCAAATTTATAAAAAAGGACTATAAAAATAATAAAAATAATTTATATATATATATATATATATATATATATACATATATATAAAAGTAAAAAAGTGTTGAAAAAATATACTGTTTACATGGAAAGAGTTTTTCTGAGGATATGAGCAGTGCTGTTTAAGACAATCTTTTGGATTTCCTGGAGGGAGTGATTTCCTGGTATTTTGTCTAAGTGTTTTTGGGTGCCCTTTTTTATCATACCACGCTCCCATACTACCATGCATGATGCCCTTCTCAAAATGTTTTCTCTTCGATTTTTTTATCCAGAAATTACTCTTCCATCCATTACACCCACAGGAATCTACCTCGACCCTTAACTACACCAAATCCAAAATGCAGTGCACGGTGAAGCCGTTGCGCTATTTAAGAAAAAGTGTTAATGATTTTAGTAATTCCGGTTTGTGATCTCGATAACATAATGTGATAAATGAATCGGACTCAACGTAACCTTTACTTGACACTTCCATCCATTCAACATCCCCCCAACCCCCAAGCTGGTAGATAGTGTCATCATCATAATAAAAATAGCTTCCGCCACTTTGTTTTCCAATGTTTCCAGATATTGACCCTTATCCCCCAAAACTCACTCCCACTAAGATTTTTAAATACCTTGACTTTCAGGATAGTTTTACCCAAACACATATTGATAAGAATGAACAAACCTCCGTGTCACCGCAATCAAAATTGGTTTGAAGCTTTCTACATATTTTCCCCTCAATTATACCTCCTTAGCACAACAGCGCAGGAAATATCAAACTGTGATTGGAGAGGTGTAATAAGTGTAACCCAGGCTAAACCACATTCAAATTTAAGATCAGTGTTAAGATAAAAGAAGTCAGTAGCTCGATGTGGTAAAGCTGATGATACCGAGGGTCAAAGATAGTTTGTAAACACCCTGGCAAATAAGGTTTTATTCGAAGATGAAAGAGCACTAAACAGTTTTAGACTGTCACGATGGAGGTCGGAGAACAAGTTAGTAACAGAAGTGAAATTTAACAATATTTTTCAAGTAACAGGAGGAAAAAAAGTCTCAAAGAATACACATCTTGACATCAAATCACCAAGAGCCAAAAAGGGTCGCGTCACAAAAGAAAGACGCAAGAAAGAATGTGAAGACAGCTACAAACAGACACGACAGCAAACTGAATAACTCGCTGGTGTGGAAAGGCTAAACCGGGATCACAGATACACACTACCAAACAGCCATGAAATTCAAAGATGAAGTGTGCAACATAGTCCTCGAGTGAAAGCAGCATAAAGGAAGAACATAGCTAGGAAATAAGAAAATCTAAACCAGGAAACAGCAACCTACTAAGATGGTACAGGGGCTGGGCGTGCTACAAATTGCGTAGATACATCTTGCTGAATGTGTCCTAGAAATCAAATTCAGTCAGAAGAATATTAAAGAAATATACTTCTATCCGTGGAATGAACAATAAAAAAAAGCATCAGATGCTAACGCAGTATGAGCCGAGCTGCTGAAATCATAAAATGAAGAAGCGCATTGGATCTTGATTTGACTTTCAGTTCACAATATGCAAATCACTTCACAAAAGCTGTTTTAAACCATTAATAACGCTTCGTGTGAGAAGTCTTGATTTTTTCACTAGTCCAGAAAAATCTACTTACTGAAACCACACATTTGGTCAAAAAAATGTTTTTTTGTCAACATGAATCTATTATTTAGGATGACTGGAAAAGGCATTATACTCACCATCTCCTTTTTAACACAAAAACTGAATCCAATGTGGGTAGATAAAGCAAAGCAACACGAACTGCAAATGACTCGCATTTTATTCTTTGTTATTTGGAATACTTATTTTAGTATGATTTAAGGGATAGGAGCTCTGTCTATCGACCACCTACAAATATACATAGTATGCACATGCTTTAAATGTCATGTAATTTTTTCTTACGTTACTTAAACTAATTGTAATCTTCTGGGTCATATAATTCACTAAGTAGACGATACATATATGAGGGCGAATTCCCTCCTATATCAGAAATGAACAAATTTACTAAATCTGGTGGAACGTAATCATAAACTGGGTTAGGTATTAAAGCTTTGGTCACTGGGCCACTTTCTGAATACTTAATAACATCATTTGGTGATAAAAATCTATTGACGCTATCCTGATCGTAAGAACAAACAAACTGAGGTGACAATTTAAACAATCCTGCACACACTATAAGAGGCACGGAATGATGTTTCGCTGCTAAAGCCACTGCATGTGATCCACTTAAGGCCTTCAAACCCCCATCCGCCATCACAGTGTTTGTGCCAATAATGACTTTGTTTACCCTAGCCATAATTGCAAACACAGCAGAATCTGTTATAACCGTAGTATCGATGCCATCCTCTGCCAAGCTCTTTGCAAGTTCTTGTCCCTGATAAAATGGTGCATTTTCTGCAACTATCACACTGAACTTCCTGTTGGCATGGGCTGCATTTTTAAGGAAACCTTCAACTGTCCTTGATCTCCCAAACGTCATGATAACTTCATTGGAATGAATATTTTCAAGTGCCTGGGCTGCGATATTATCTTTACTAGTTTCAAGTTCACTGAGTAACTCATTTATCGCATCAATAATGGCAGATTTCAGTCCATGAGCTGGTTGTGAAAAATCTACTGAAAGTCGTCTCTCCCGAAGCAATGAACTCTGCGCAGTGTCCTCTATTTAAAGCGAAAAAAACATAAAAGAAATTGTGACAGTGAAAAACGTTAAAATCATTTTAGTATACAACATTGTGAAAATTTTAATACAGTACCAAATTGTTAATGTCATCAAATGGAAAATCAGTGGTTTCTCTATAATGGCTGACCAATAACCTGTATTTTTCCTACAAAAAACCCAACCACATATATTTAAAGGCTACAACCCCTAAAAGCAACAACCATGACCATTCTTGTATAACTCCTGAATAATAATAAAAGAGTTTTAAGGGCCTGGATGTGGTTTTGCATACAGCAGAAACACCACATTCAAGTCTTTGTGTTAACTACGGACCTACAGAAAAACGAACTCCCCTCAAGCAGCCTCCCGACTCTACAAAGTGTTCCACAATTTGTTGGTGATGTAAACATACAATAGCTGGGCAGCCACAAAACTATCTTTAAACAAATTACATACATTACATGTTGCTCTCTCTACAATGGTCACACAGCTAATATCAAAGTTCCAACACATCCTAACCATGTCTGAAAATACCCCTGTTCGAAGAGCCCCACATTTTTAGTACAATGAACAAAGAAATACAAGAGCCATGCTTAAAAACATGAAACAGCTAAGTAGACTGAGAAAAGAGTAGGGCCCCATATGTCACCCTGTCACCCTGCTTCACACCATTATCAATTGCCATTGGCTCTGACAGTGAAACATTGAAGCTTACTCGGGGGTTCATGTTGTGGTGTAACTGTTTAATAATCTCTACAAAATTTGCAGAGCATCCAAGTTTCATAAGAATCTTCCAGTGTGTACTATGATTGATGGTATTGAAAGGTTTGGTCAGATCAATAAAAACTCTTAATAATGGTACCCACTGCTCCATACACTTCTCCATATGTCGGCAAGCAGTGAATTTCATACCCATTGTGCCATGTCCAGCTCGGAAGCCACATTGAGTCTCTGGAATGATAGTAGGACAGATTCAAATCATCAGTCGATTCAATAGAATATTTGAAAAAACTTTTCCCACTGCTTCAAGCAGGATGAAACCTCTATAGTCGCCACACTCAGACCTCAATCCCTTCCCGTTATAAATAGAAAGCATTACCACATCTACCTAATCTTCAGAAACAGTACTGCCATTCCATACAACAAGGATGAGTATATGAATTGCATCAGCAAGGTAATAGTTTCCAAACAGCAATAGTTTGATGGAAATGCCGTCGAATCCTGATGCTTTTCCTGTGTTAATTTCTTTCGTGGTGCTTTTCTTCTCGTCAATGCTGGTATCTGTTATCATCTTCTCAATGATATCCTTTTGAGGTAGATCATTAAAAACTAATTCATCAATTTTTGTTGTATTATCAGCCAGATCCATAATGCTTTTAGTATCTATTAGCAATGTAGACCCAGCGTTAGATCACAAGGGCACCATTCTTGGAGGTTGCTGTCAAAACAGTCTCTATGTTAAGTCTTTCTAAGGCTAAGTACATCAGTACCTATGGTGTACATTTGTGATTTGAACTGCTCCCGAGTTCCGTCAAATGTGATGTTATTAAATTTGTTTCTGAGAGTTTCACGTACTTCCTCATTTTGTAACGTATAAGCATCAGTGCGCTTAGCCACTTTTAATCCAGTTCCTCTGACCTTCTTCCTGATACACATCTTAATTTTAGCACGAACAAGTTAATGATCAGTACCATAGCCTGCACCCTACAAACTCCTACTGTACACATGTCTTGAAGGTCACACTTTTATGTGATGATGTAGTCTAGTATATGCCCATGTTTTGATCTAGGATGTATCCGTGTTACCTTGTGGATAAGCTCTTGTTGACAGAAGCTGTTACATACTACTAGTTTAAATTTTATGCACAGCTGGAGAAGAAGACAATTATCATTTGCCAAGACCATATCTCCCTACATATGACTACATTGGTTTTACCTTCTGGGTGCAAACTTTCTGCTTAAACTCATTCCAGTTCACTATAGCTTTTCTCCACAGCCCTTTAGCCTCTAATTCAACTTCTCTCAGTTTCTGTCACATACAACAATGCAATCTACAATAACATCAATCTCCAAGCTCTTCAGTGATGACATCCATAATAACAATGAAAAGCAGTGGTCTGAGAGGTGATCCTTGAAGTAACCCTACCTTTATCTCGATATTGTCTTTTCTTCCAACTTATGTTGTGAAGTCCTTGCACATGTCTTTGATGATGTTAAAGTTAATTTATGGGACTTTACGTCATCTAAGAAAGTACCATATCAATTTTGTTGGGGTCTTATCATATGCCTTTTCAAGACCGTATGACAGTTACCAGATATTTTTTTACAGAGCTCTCAGAATGTCATGCAGCAATATTCAGCAGAACATATGTTTTTGTTGTGTATTTACCTTTCTGGGATCCATTTTCACTGTTTCCATTAACCTTTCTTTCATTCTACTTTTTTTCTCATTCGACTTTAGTCCAAGAAACCAAAAATTCCCAAATTTTAGTAAACTTGGAAAGAATCAAAATATTAACAGACAGCAAGCTGCCATTAGTAAGCAGCTTAAAGCAGGCCCAAAATCATTGTGAATCATTACAAAACTTTAAAAGCTGGTAAATTATAGGAAAAGAACCACACTATTATATAGTTTTAGGGTAAAATAACAATAATCAATATGTATGCATTAAATTATCAGCCCATTATTTTTCATTCCTTCATCCTCTCTTGGTGCTCCTAATATTTACAATTAGTAATACCATTGTTGCGAAGAACATAACACATTTACTTCGTTTATAAGGCTTTAATCAGCGAAAACTACATGCTAATTAAAATTCAAAAAACATGGCGGCTCGATATGAGTCTGCTGACATGTGGTGACATGTGGGCGCACCACAGGCATAGAATAATAACTAATCTAGATAATGGTTTTAATTCGACTGTCACAACCATCAAATAAAAGATTATGATCCTTTCATACCTTTTTTAGTAATGGTGATGTATTCATCCCTCACAATTTTCAGCACCCTCTGAACCATGTTTGTTATTGATATTTCTGAAGGTTGTGAATCGGAAACTCTTTTCCCAACAGACTTGATAAACTCTAGTAAATCTTTTGCTGTAACCCACCTTGTGTTTCCCACTAACTGTCTCAAAAGTAGGACTGTTTTTTCAGCTATATCAGAAGAGACTGAGGTAAAAAATGAGTTAAATCCCTATTCATTACGTTAGTATTATTATTAATATTTCTATCTTCACAGAGGATGATACAGTTCGGTTGTTTAAAATAAAAATATAACAAACACTGCTGTCAACATGAGAGAAAAAGAATATAAAATTCAAAACTTCATCCCCAGGCTTCTCTCTCACTTCCTGACATTCAAAAATGTCAGGAAGGCAGAGAGAAGGCAAATTTTATTAAGGCCAAGTTTATTCATTGTTATCAAAACAGTATGTCCTATCCTCCAGTACAGATGAAATTATCTAAAATCAAATATTATAGCACATACTCACAAAAATATATATTCATGTAAGTGAATATAATTATAAGCTGTAGATGATGTAATATGTATGTATTTTACTCACTGAATATCACCTTTGGCAGAGCTATGGCAGGTCTGGCCACTGGAGGAAAGTGATAGCTTGTGCTGGCCTTCACATTTCCCTCACTGGCTGAGACTTGAATTGAGGAGAACGTTGATCAACGAAGGAGAGATTTTGAATATTTGAGACAATTAAAAATCCATGACTGTGAGATGCTATCAAAAGCTTTCTTATAATCAATCCAGGTGGTATGCAGATTCCTATGCTTAGATTTTGAGTTCTCTATGATCATCTAATTGATAAGTAATTGGTCTTTACACCCATATGACCCCTTCCGCAAACCTTTTTGTTCTATTAGAAAGATATCATGCTCATCTAAATGTGAGTATGTTTTTTCAGAAGTATTGAAGTTAACAATTTATAAGAAGTAGCTAAGCATGTAATCGGACATTAGTTTTTGGGGTTTGTTCTGAAGGACACAGTGGATATTAGACTGCAAGTTGAGTCATGCATGCTTGCATAACTGTGGACCAATTAAGTTAATACCCTGTGTAGGAGGACAGATTGCTTTGTAAATATTTTGATGTTTTGGAAGTGGGTGATATAGTGAATGTAATCAAAACTGTGAAACTTGTTATTATAGTGAGTGGGCAATTTTAGTGTTTTGATCTATGTGGGAGTGTTTGTGTGGGATAGTTTGTTGACACTTGTAAACATGTGATTGTATAAATTGTGCTGAGATGCAAGAGAAATATGAGCTGAGTTAAGATGAACTACTGAGTAGTCATCTTGACTCTTGTATGAGTTTTTGCCCTCTATCCTCGGCAACAGGGTTCGCAATATCATTTGTTTTTGGAATCAAGTAAGTTGTACCTAGACAAAACCATTCAGGTATTGACTCAGGGTCTGAAACTAGTTTATTTAGTCATTGAGTAAGTTTTGAATGCAAAGATTACAAAGTATCTAACCAAAAATTGGGAACTTGATCTACACCAGGTGATTTCCATCTATGTCAATTCGTAAGTGCTCTTTTGATCTCTTCCACACTATTCCTGCCTCCTATTCCTGTTCATCTACATTGTTCACCCTGTTCTCAAAATCTTCTAACCATTTAGCATTTATGTTATGTCTTTTCTTACTCCCCCAAGTCATTTTCAAAAAATCATGCACTTCTTCTTCTGAAGTAATGTCTTTGAATTTTATCTTATTTTTGCCGATTTCTCTATAGAATTTCTTAGCGTTGGTTTTAAAAACTTTATTTTGTCTAAAAAATTTATTTCTCTTCGTAAATCTAAGAAGTCTTTGAGCATTAACCTGTAACTTGTTTAAGTTCTTCCTTGATAATTTTTTTTTCTTTATTTTAAATTTTCTCAATATCTTCCTTGCTTTTCCTGATCTTATTTCTTTGTCCTTATTTAGTTCCTCCAATAAAGAAATTCTCTTCTGAAAGCTTCATTTTTTTTCTCAATATTCCTTTCCATTTGAGGTTTACTAGGCTTGGATCTATCGTTTTTCTTTCTTTTCAGTTTGACGTCAAAAATTGTATTAGTTAAATTGTATTAGTTTTGGTGTTGCATAAGTTAATTGGTTCAATGTAGTAAAGTTGGGGTCCATTTCTTCACAAAGTTGCTTTAATACTTCATTTCCTAGTTGAAAAATCTCTTTGTATTTATGGCTTTGTCTAATCTTTATAAGAGGTTTCCTTGCGTGCATGCTAGTGTGTTGTGCTGCAGATAGCTCTTCTAAAATTTCATGTTTCATAAGGATGACCATTTCCTGGTTGATTTTGTTTTCGTTATCATTTTCCTCATGTTCATCCTCCTGTAATTTACCTTCACCTAGAAGTCCTTCACCATCAACTACTCCTTCGCCTCCATTCTCATCCCTCCTACCTGCAGCATCAACTTCACAGTTACCTTTGCCTCTACCTAGTTCCAAATTCTCAACCATACCTTTGTTCACTAAAGAATCACCGTTACTTGAATCAACATCTCTTTTAACATTCTCCCTAATATGGGCTACTTCAATATCTGTCAGACTGTTGTCACGGAGGATATACCTTCTGACATTAGCTAATTTATTTGCATCAAGACTGTCAAATTTGTTGTTTTCGCTATTTCGCTCACTCTATATCAAATAAGTATTCTTAGTGTTGTAACTTTGTGGTCTTTCAAACGCAAGATAAAAACAATATATAATTTCCTTGTATTCTTTCCTTTTCCATTTCTTTCTGTTTTTCTTTTGGTTAACTGTAGGTGGTGAACCTGGTGGTCAGGGGTTGGGAGCTTGCCCTTCCTGGTAACCATGCAGGTTTTCTTGGTGCAAAGAATTTGACCAAGTTCCTCAGGCACACATCTCTTGTTGACACATACGATGGACAAGGGAGTATGTTTTACGTCTTGTTTTCATATCATTTCGGGGTGTATTTTAACCTTACTGCCCGGGGGCTGAGTATTCCGTGTCATTTACCATCTGGTACTCTGACTTAACAATGCTGGATGTCAACCCAGTATTTCAATGTCTCGGAGTAGCCTAACAGGTGCTACACCTTGCCCAAGGGTGACCTGGAGGTAGTTGTGGCAAAGGGTAACCTCATTCGCCCACGTTGAAACTCCACAACCAGATGCAGTTTATTGTCATACCCAGGTCATTTATTATTATTATTATTATTATGATTCACACAATATGGGTGTTAACTTCCGGTATTGTCAACCTCAGCAAATAGGTCCATTTCATTGGACTTGAGACACTGAAGGTATTTTAGATACTAAGAACTTTTCGAAGAAAGTGTGCAGTTTCCAGTAAGGCAGACTTTTGGGGACTACCAATATCATACTCTATGTTCAGTTGCTACAGAAATCATTTCAATCTGGGTGGAATACTTCCCAAAGCTCCAAATATGATTGGGATGACAGTTGCTTTAACACTCCACATACGCTGGATTTCAATTTTCAGACCAGAGTAGCTTAGGATCTTTTTGCATTCATTTTGTATGACCCTGTGGTCACGTGGACAAGCAACATTAATAATCAGACATTCCCAGTTATCTTTCAAGAGGACCGTGATGTCTGGTTTATTATGTTCAAGTCGAATGTCGGTCTGTATTTTAAAATCCCACGGAATCTTCAATTTATCAGTCCCAATGACTGCTTCAGGTACATGATTACACCATTGATCTGCCACCTGGATTCCATACTTCCGACAAAGGTTCCAGTGAAGTTTCAAGCACACTCTGTCATGTTGCCTTTTGTACATGCGTTGAAAAAGCGATGTGCACTCACTGAGAATGTGCATGATTCCCTCTGGGTGTTGGCCACACATTCGGCATACGTTTCTCTTGACAGTCCTATAGTATTTCTTTTTCACAGAGTTTGTGGCCAATGCCTGTTCTTGCACGGCAATCAACAACCTCTCCTTCTTCCCTTGAACTTGCCACGTGACAACCACAACCAAGAGTCATCAGTTTTTACATGTTCTGTGTCCTTTTCAAACTTGCCATGCATATCCATTGCTTTCCAATGTCTTATCTGTTGTTCCTCTATCCCTGATTTGCATTCCTGCTTTTCTTTAGTGGCACCTTGTTGTAGATCTTCATCGCTGTTCTCCAGGCTTCGTTTCTCTGCTGCAATACAATCGGTCACACTTATGAGGCCTCTCCTGCCGTGCTTTCTCTTCATGCAAAAGGTGGTCTAAGGTCGACTTGGGATGATGCGCCTTATATTTGTGTAGAATCTTGCACGTCTGTCGGCCCAACTACTGAGGGTCGTCTTGCCCCAAGTCAAGTATAGTTGCACTGTACCTCAAAACACCAACAGCATATACGTTAATGGCTGAAATGAGGTGTTTTTTTTCAGTTTGGTCTTCAACAGTTTATGCAAGCGTTCAAAATAGGTATTCTTTACCCGGATTTTCATCTCTGTTTCTAGAATATCCTCAGCTTCCAAAACGCCCAGATATTTATTCCCCCCTTCTTCGGGATCACCAATATACTGGTCACTAGGCAATTTAATGCCTTCAGTTGCCACACAAAAACCTTTTTTCACAGCTATTACAGCACATTTTGATATCACAAACTCCATACCTATATCATTACTGACAAATCTAAGTCTTAACAATCCACAAATGTGGCAGCATGTCGCAGGCTTTTTTAAAATCAATCCAACCCATAGATAGATTAGTATGGTGCTTTTTACAGTTCTTAAGCAGTCTTGTCTATGATAAGATGGTCCTTGGTGCCTTGCGACTTCCTTCAACAACCCTTTTGCTCCACAGGAAGCAACTTGTGTTGTTCCAAGTGTTCATATGTCTTGTCAGCAAGTACTCCAGTGAAAACTTTCCATAAAAGGTTAAGGCATGCTATTGGCCTGTAGTTCCCTACTTCAGGGCCCTCAGCTACATCTTTAACTATCAAAGTTGTTCTACCTTCCACTATCCATGATGGTTCATTGCCTTTCGAGAGGCAGTCTTTGGTGATTCGACTCAGCAGTGACCTGAACCTTTTCAACGAAAAACCTTGAATACCATCGGGTTCTGGTGCTTTCCAAATCAGTAATCCTGTCAACTTGTGTTTAACACCTTCTTCAGCAACCTCAAAGTTTTCCTGACTAGGGATGTCATGCAGCTGCTGTTTAATACCTTTCAGCCACTCAGCATTTTGGTTGTGAGTAACTGATTTACCCCAAAGGTCAGCCCAGAATTGGGTAGCTTCCCCAGGACTGGGTGATATGTTATATTTATGCGTTGGGTTCAATCAATACATCAAAAACGTGCAGCTAACTGAAAGACATTTTTTAATTGGAATCACAAAACTGACATGCGCAGACATAACAAACCAAACCCATTACAAACAATACCGAATCAAATTATACAATAACAATCGGTCTCAATGTCATGTAAAATACACGAAAACTACACTTTTCCCCTCTTTAAAATGCTTAACAGGATATCTATCGTATGTTTTCAAACCAAACTATCAATAAATCAAAATTGAACTTAATATTACTTCCTGGTAATAATATTGTCAATGTCCTTAAAAATCAAAACTAACACAACTAAATTGTTCAAATAGACTCAATTAGTCTCTTTGGTCTTTTAAGTTCACGTCTTGGATAACGCATTTCTACTACTTTGGGTGTAATCTGAGTAGTAGTCTCTTTTGGTTTACAAGTAGGTGTTTCCACATGATCTGTGCACTCATTTGTACTATTACTCGCATTCACTGAATCCATAACAGATGGTAAAGCTATAGGTTCAGGTGTTTGTTGCACTACGGTTACATCACTTATATTTGGTTCTTTAACAATAGCAGGTTCATTCGACATAGATTCAGGATGACATGGTCGAATTTGATCTATGTGTCTTTTCCATTGCATATCTCCAACTTGAATTCTATAAGTAACTGGACCTAGTTTTCGAATAACAAGTCCACGAACCCATATTGGTTTTCTAGTTTTTGTACGATAATCATGTACCATTACAATGTCACCAATTTCAACATTTCGACTTTTGTTGACATCATATTGCATACGCTGTCTAACAGACTGTTCCAGATTTGGTCGAATCAAATCTAGACGTGTTCTAAGCTTTCGTCCTAGGAACAATTCAGCGGGAGTGACTTTTGTAAGAGTATGTGGTGTCGTACGATACGACAGAAGAAATGAAGCCAACTTTTGGTTCAATGTGCCACGTTCATTTTGCAAATTTTTCATTCCAGTTTTAAAAGTTCTAACCGCACGCTCGGCTTCTCCATTTGAACTTGGATGATAAGGTGCAGATTTGATATGACGGACACCATTGTTCTTGAGAAACAATTCAAATTCAGCAGCAGTAAATTGAGGTCCATTGTCTGAGATGACTTCTTTCGGAAGACCATATGATGAAAACATGTAACGAAGTGCATTTATTGTACTTTCAGCACTTGTCGAAGACATACGCACAACATCCAACCATTTTGAATGAGCATCAATCACCATCAAGAACATTTCGTTTAAGAAAGGTCCTGCATAATCAATATGCACTCTCTCCCAAGGTTTGTTTGGCCATAGCCATGGGTTTGAACGTGATTGAGGCAAATTTGGAAGTTGCTTTCTACATCCATCACACTTTAAAACTTTGTTCTCAATATCCAAATCCAAGTTTGGCCACCACACATAAAGTCTAGCTAAAGCTTTCATCCGAACAATTCCTGGATGATTTGTGTGTAACTCCTCTAATATTTTATCGCGATAACGATCAGGAATAATTACACGGATACCACGAAGCAGACATCCTTCTTCCACAGTCAATTCATCATGAACACGACTAAAAGCAAGTAACTCCTGTTCCAATGTATCATTAGGCCATCCGTTTTGAACAAAATGTATTACACGTGACAAAACTATATCGTGTAAAGTTGCCTTTGCAATCTGAGAACTGGTAATTGGTAATTTATTTAACTGTAATTTATTCACTTGCATAGCTTCTTGGTCAGTATCTTCATTATCAATCATGCTGATTGGAAAACGTGATAATGTGTCAGCATTTCCATTTCGAGAAGTAGAACGATATCTAATGTCAAATTGGTATGAAGATAATTGTATAGCCCATCTCTGTAATCTTGATGTAGCTAATACTGGCACACCTCTCTTTGGTCCCAATATCATAGTAAGAGGTTTATGATCAGTTAATAATGTAAAACGTCGACCATACAAGTATTGATGAAATTTACGCACACCATATATAATCGCCAGAGCTTCCTTCTCGATCTGTGAATAGTTACATTCTGAAGAATTTAAAGTTCGAGATGCGTAGGCAATTGGTCGATCATCACCATCAATATTGTGAGAAATAACTGCTCCAAGACCATATGCGGATGCATCAACTGCTAGTGTAACCTCCTTTTTGGGATCATAATGAATCAGCACTTTAGAAGAAACAAGTAACTCTTTAATTCGAACACATGCATTGTGACAATCTTCTGACCAATCCCAAGTTGTTTTATCCTTTAACAACATAGTAAGTGGTTGAACCACCGTAGACATGTCAGGAATAAACTTTCTGTAGTAATTTACAATTCCAAGCCAAGATTGTAACTCTTTTTTGTTCTGTGGTTCTTTCAGTCCAACAATAGCTTCAATTTTACGCGGTGATGGTTGAATTCCATCCTTATTTACCACAAAAGCAAAATATTCAACCTCTTCTTTCATGAAATAACATTTGGCTTTATTTAATTTGATTCCATAATCATTCAAACGTTTTAAAGTAGCATTAAGATTTTGTTGATGTTCAGCATCGTTACGTCCAGTGACAAGGACATCATCAAGGATACAACCAACACCATCCAATCCTTGTAATACAGTTTCCATGGTACGTTGGAACACTGCAGGAGCAGATGCAATGCCAAACGGAAGTCTTGTATATTGGTACAAGCCAAGGTGAGTGTTAATAGTAACATATTTCCTAGATTCCTCATCAAGTAGTACTTGATTATAAGCCTGAGTCAAATCTAATTTGGAAAATTTCTGACCACCATTAAGCTTTGTGAAAAGTTCCTCACTTGTAGGTAAAGGGTATTCAGGGACATCCAACACTGGGTTTATGGTAACCTTGAAATCGCCACAAATACGAACATCACCCGAGGGCTTCATCACGGGTACAATGGGGGTTGCCCACTCAGCACTATCCACTTTACAGAGTATACCTTCGGTTTCCAACCTACCAAGTTCAGTTGCAATCTGATCTTTCAGTGCAAAAGGAACAGTTCTAGGTTTGAAGAATTTAGGTTGAGTTTTGTCCTTAAGCTTGATGGATGCAGTAATACCTTTCACTGTGCCCAATTTATTCTCAAATACAGAATAATTCTCAAAGTTAACAGACAACATATTAATGTATTTCCAGTTCAAATTAATGTGCCTTAACCAATTCCTGCCAAACAAAGCTGGCCCATTACCTTTCACAACAAGTAACGGTAGAAGTTTTGACTGTCCTTCATACGTAACGTGGACGTCAGCCTCACCAAGAACAGATAAATGTTCACCAGTATATGTTTTAAGCAAAACAGAACTGTCTCTAAGCTTAAATTTATTTTTAAAGCTTGTGTTGTACTCTTTCGCTGATATTAGCGAAACAGGAGAACCTGTGTCCAACTCCATTTCCTGTTTGAAATCCTCAATTAACAACGTGATCCTAATTTCGTTCTGCCCCTTTGATTTCATAGAAAACATTGGCCATGCAGATGCACTTTCACTTTTCTGTTCAACATTAGAGTCATTCTCTGGTTTCTCTTCCATGAAATGTAATTTTGAACTTTTCTTGTTCTTTTTCCCTTTGCCATGCCATTTAGAAAACTTTTTCCCACCGGAGCCTTGGTTTGTTCCTTTCTGGTCACCATAATTACGGGTTTTGGGACACTTCCTGTGAATATGACCAGTCTGTTTACAATTATTACACTCAGTGTTCTTATAATAACATCTGTCTGGTGTATGATTAACTTTACCACAACGAAAACACTCCTTCGAAGCATGAAATTTGTTTACCTGCTCAACAGCATCGCCTTTCAGTTTGTGAGCTTCGCTCTCAGCCAATTCCATACTGACAGCAATGTCCTTGGCTTTAGACATGGTTAAATCTGATTCAGTCAATAGCTTTCGTTGAATCGCGACCGAAGATAAACCAGACACAAATCGATCTCTCAATGCATCGTCCAGGAAAGCTCCAAAATTACAATGTTCACTCAAACGGCGTAGTTCAGCAATATACTGACTAATCGTTTCATTGGTAGCCTGATTACGTTGGTAAAACTTGAAACGTTCGGCAATTACTAAAGGCTTTGGCATTAAATGTCCCGATACAAGCGTTTTCAGTTCTGCATATGTTTTCGTTGCCGGTTTTGCAGGAGTCGTTAAGTTTCTTATTAAACTATACAATTTCTGTCCCACTATGGTTAGGAATATAGACCTTTTCTTGTCCTCATCGTCGATACCATTTGCAAGAAAGTACTGTTCAATTCTTTCTGTGTACTCATCCCAGTTCATTTCAAAATCAAAACATTCGATTTTGCCAAAAACCGCCATTTTTTTCCCTCTTGTGTAACATGTGTTTACAGTGGAAGTTTTTGAAATCGCAAACGGTAAGTCAACAAATAGTTCAATAGCCACAGTTTTAACAGTTCGTGAATATTATCACTATGATAAACAAAACATTTCATTCACAAAATAACTATGAGGCACCAATATCCTCGTCGCCACTGTTATACTTATGCGTTGGGTTCAATCAATACATCAAAAACGTGCAGCTAACTGAACGACATTTTTTAATTGGAATCACAAAACTGACATGCGCAGACATAACAAACCAAACCCATTACAAACAATACCGAATCAAATTATACAATAACAATCGGTCTCAATGTCATTTAAAATACACGAACACTACATGATACATTATTTTGGATATCACTTTCTAGCTTTCTGAAAAACTGCCTTTGGTTGGTATTAAAGTGACTATACTGCTCACACTGGGCAATACGCTGTGTATCTTTTAACTTTCACTGCTTTACTGGATATCCTCTGTTTAATCTCTTCCATTACCACCCTAAATCCCTTGTCCTTGATCTTATACTTCCTTTCTAAATCTCGCTTCACTGATTCCTTCACATTGACTCATATGCCTCTATACCAGCTCTCAATCCTCCTAAGGTGTTTTCTAAGGATCTTGATGCATCCTTCAACCCTCCTTTTCCACATTGGCTCATGAGCATTCTTTCTTTCATTCACTGACTACTACAGCTGCAGCATGTTTCAGACCCCTTAACTCTGTGATGTTTTCAGTGCCAACATGCTTGAGCGCACTATCTACCTTCTTAGTCTCCGATTGAACTTTTTGCTTATCTACATAGCATAGATTCGGCAGGTCAAGCTCAGGGTTTACGATCACAACCTCTGTTACCCTGGTCAATATGTTATTCTTCTCATCACTCAACTGTGAAGATTCTTCAGAGGTCTGGTCATCACTGCCTACTCTAGGAGTATCTTGCACTTCAGTAGATGGGTTGATCTGGCTGTTGTCCTCTTCTCCTGACTCTAGATGCTCACTTTCATCATTCTCAGAAGAACCAATCGACCCTCTAATCTCCTCAATCTCCATTATTGTGAACCACTTCTTCTGCCTTATTGTGCAAATCTGGGTCATCACTTTGTTTTCAGTAATACTGAACATTCCATGTTCCTTCCCTAGATCTGACACTCTCCTGCCAATTCCTCTCTCTCCACCTTTAGAAGCTCAAAAGAAGCATTCTAATGCAAACCAATTCTCATTCTTTGTCCACTTATGTCTCCCACCGGGAGTCTCTTCACGACTCACAGGGTCTCGTTTGCAGTATGTCCTGGGCTGCCGTATGCAACTTGCATTTCATAACTCAGGTTGGCCAGTAGTTTGATGATGACCAAGGGGAGCCTGGTTCTCTACACCCCCCAATTGCTAGGTGCAACACCTTCAGCATTACCTCCAGTCCCATTAACGATGTTATCTGGTTCATAATTATTTTGCATCATTTTTGGTAATGAGATGGTTTAAGGCTTTCCTTCCTTGGTATTCTTATTGCAATACCACTTCTATCATGTTGCCTTCACCACAGCTAAAGAGAGTTAAATGATTCCCCTGAGGTAGCACTATCCCTTGCCAGACACCAACGAGGTATTTCTAGGGCTTGCAGATAATGCCCATGTGGACAGACTTAACTCCACTGGATGTCAACCCGGTATTTCAAGGTCTCAGAGTAGACTAACTGGTGCTACACCTTGCCCAAGGGTGACCTCGAGGTAGTTGTGGCAAAGGGTAACCTCACTTGCCCACATAAAAACTCCACAACTGGATGCAGTTTAATGTCAATACCCAGGACAATTATTATTATTATTTACGTATGCATTTCAGTAGAATTACCTACCAGGTCACCCCAGTGACCTGGGGCAGATAAAGGTCCTATGAGGCATCGCATGAGCATAAAAGGGGTGAGTGACATATTACAAAGAGTATAAAATAATCATGACAAGGAAGTAAAAAGATTATTGGCACGAAAATTAAAAGACGATTGTTATATTACTGCAAACTATGAAAAGTATAAAAAATTTGTAAAAAGGCAGTATGAAAAAACCCCCAGAAATGTTTATGACTTTTGCAGTATCAAATTGAGAGTGCTTTTTGAAGAATATAACCAGTGCTTATAAGGGCAATTTTCTGAAGTTCTTGTACTCTATGCTTTCCAGGTATTTTCTCTATATGTTTTTGAGTCCCCATCTTAATCATCCCTAGTCCTTGACAATGACTGGAACAGTTCTAGCTTTGACATTCCACATTTTTTGAATTCTATCTCTAGGTCTTCATACTTGCTTAACTTTTTAAATTCCTTAACTGAAATATTTTTATCACTTGACACACTCATGTCAATTAATGTAGACATTTTGTTTATCTTATCTTTAATTATGATGTCAGGATGATTGGCTTGGATTGTCTGGTCAGTGTTGATTGGAAAGTCCCACAGAATAGTGGCATTTTCTCCTTCTGTGACTGGTAGTGGATGGTGTCCATACTAGTTGGGGTTGGTTTCAATACTAAAGTGTTTGCATATACCCCAGTGAAGATACTGCCCAGCAAGGTCATGGCATTTGACATACTCATTTGGCACAAGTACAGGACATCCAGACACAAGGTGGTTAATTGCTTATGTGTGCTGGTCACAGAACCGGCACTTAGGGTCAGCTCCATTCTTCAGTATGTTTGCTTGGTAATTTTTTGGGAAAATAAGCTTTGGTCTTGTGCTGTGATCATGAAACCTTCTGTCTCTGCCTTAAGTCCTGCACTCCTCAGCCACTGATGGGTTGCATATTGATCTACATCAGCATCTTGGCTTTGGAGAGCATACTGTCCATGCAGAGCTTTCTGGCTCCAGTGATCGGCAAACTGTTTCTATGCTTTCCTTTTAGCATTCATTTTAACTTTCCTCAGTTTCTGTGGCTTCACGTACATCTTCATCTTCTTTGGTTATTTCTACACCTAATTTGTTTTCAAATTTTTGGGATTCTTTGTAAACCAAGTGCAGTTTTTTACTCCTTTCATGCCTGCTTACTAGATTTAACATCCAATCATCTTTTGATTCAAGATATTGTTTCATTCCAATTGTTGTGGTTTTATAAGACATTTCAAGTTGTATAAGTCCACATCCCCCTTCGCATCTAGGCAAATAGAGTTGATCAACATCTGCTTTGGGGTGGAGCATACCACTTGACGTGAATAGTTTTCTAGTTTTACAGTCCATAGGTTTACTGTCACGAGGGTTCCAGTTTACTAAGTTGTAGCTGTATTGTACAACTGGTACAGCAAGGGTGTTTATTGCCTTGATTCTGTTTTTTGAGTTAAGCTTGGTTTTAAGTACTAACCTAACTCTTCAGTAGTATTCCTTATGAAATTTCTCCTTTATTCCAGTATGGTTAATCCCATCACCTTCATTTACTACTAAATAATTGTACGTTTCCCCAGGTTCCAGTTCTCTAGTTGTCCTGTCTGGGTCAAGATCTATGGATGAGTTTTTCACTAGTCTTCCTCATGAGAATGTAGCTTTAGTGCATGTATCAAGGTCAAATTCCATAAAAGTATAATTACTGAACTGCCTAACGGTAATTAGCAATCCTTCTAGTTGTTGATCACTTTTTGCAAAAAGTTTTAAGTCATCCATATAAAAGTTTTAAGTCATCCATACAAAAGAGATATAATATACATACAATATATAATATATTATTGTCATTATTATTTTGAAAAGTTTTTAACTGGCTGATCTTTATACCGTAATTCTCCTTATTAGGCAAGTCACAACTAATGACCTAGGGCTAATAAGGTACTTTCTCCTATCTTTAACATCTCAAGAACTTTTCTTAGGATTCTAGCTGTTCCTAATAAAGCTGTCTTCTGCATGTCCACTATGTTAGGTTCAATATTCAATTTTTGAACCCAATATTTAAACCCTTTGCTGACACTTCTCAATGCTCCTATCACAACAGGAATCACCTGCACCTTCTTCAAACCCCAAAGCCTTCCCATTTCCCTCTTCAAGTCTTGATATTTTTCAACCTTTTCCTTTTCCTTGTCTTCGATTCTTTTATCTGCTGGAACGGCAATGTCGATTATGAAGCAAGATTTCTGCTTTTTATCAATCAAAACAATGTCTGGCCTTCTTGCCTCTATTACATTGTCGCATTGAATATTGATGTCCCACAGAATCTTTACTTC
>RDPX01000212.1:563471-637201 GCA_003991215.1 Morbakka virulenta
CATGGAGCGGAATGACATGAGAATGATAAGATGGATGTGCAACGTAAGTCTAAAGGATAGGCTCAGTTCTAATGAACTCAGAAGGAGATTGAATCTGGGCAGTATTGGCAGCTGTATGCAGAATAGGAGGCTTCGTTGGTTTGGTCATGTGGAGAGAATGGACAAGAATGCTTGGACAAGTAGATGCAGAACAATCAAGGTGGCAGGAACCACTGGCAGAGAAAGACCAAAGAAAACATGGGAGGAAGTGATAAGGATGGATCTGAAACAAAAAGGTGTCAACAGAGACCTAGTGAAGGATAGGATAACTTGGAAGTCAATTTCAAGAAATCGTCCAACACATGCTAGCATGTAAACCGGATGTTAAACCGAATATGATGATGATGATGATTATTATTATTATCATTAACATTATTATTATTATTATCATTAATATTATTATTATTTCCTGCAATCACTTACTATTAATAACTTACTATTCATTGTTATTTGTTCATTTAACTATTTCCCCCTAGGCAATGGTTTCCCTGAAAAAGCAACAGGCAGTTCCCCGATTGTTGCAATTAGTCACCAATGAATTAAATTTTCTGTCTGGTTTATAAGTATTATGGTTCTGATAGGTCACAAGGAAAATTCTTTAAATTTCCTCTCATTTATATATTGCTATTATATTTTATGTATATACTGTCATCATCAACATCATCTTTGCTCATAAGGCCATTGTTGACAGATGATCTCCCAATCTTTGTCCACACCTGGTAGTCCTAAGCAATTTACATCCACCCATTGATTATCTTCTCCTTTATCTTGTCCCTCCACCTATGTTTTGACCTTCTAAAACTCCCCCCGCCTCTATGTATGTCCACTGTAGATCTTTTTGCCCACGTTGTTCTGTCCATTCTGTTGGGTTGTCTTGCCCACTCTCCCCATGTACTCAACTTTTTGAATAATACCCATCACTTTGGTCTTACGTCTGATGATCTCATTTCTAATCTTGTCCTTCCTAGTTATATTCAGCATCTATCATTTTATGATTCATTAGGCCTCAACACGCTTTCTCTCTTGGTATGTTGTGAGTGTTCTTGTTTTTGAACCATGTTATTATTGGCAGAAAAGCTGTGCCCATACTTCTTTTCAAACATTGTAGTACATTATTTTCCTTTAAAACAATATATATCATTATGTGCCTTCTTTTTGTCGAAGATTGTCTCTCATTAGCGTTCACCTACGTCTACCCTGTGCGATTTCATCAAAACGCTTAATGTTGCGATATCATCTATCCACTTGGTCCTTGGACTCTCACTCTGATAATTAAAACCGTTTCCTTCTTACTGATACTAAACACAATCTAGTGTGGACTACATTTTAAAGTTACGGATTTGACATATGATTTAATAGATTTTCAATTACGATACGGTATATTGTGCTTTAATCTGTCATGCAGGTACACCACCAAGGTACATATTGTCTATCAAAGTAATACAAGCTTACTACTCTGCCCATCGGTTAAATTATTAAAGTAGTACTAAGGATGAAATAACATACTTTGTAACTCGTTTCTCTTCAGGTAATTCACCAACGCTTTAACATTTTCATTAAAATCTTCATCCATCCTTTTAAGCATCTGCAACCGTAACCTCAATTTGTCAGTACGAGCTGTGGTTGGTTATACGGTGTCAGTAAACAATCGTTGGTTGCGTTTATAGTGTAACAAAATCCACTGTTAAACCTTGATTACGAAGCTCAACTACTTTACTTCTGGAAAAAACTTTATATAAAACTATTCCACGAAGAAAGACATTAAACTCTGCCAACTTCTTTAAAGAGCATCCACTTTCTTCTGTCAGAAATATTGAATTTGTCTCACATTCGTGTCACTGATTCCACTTCTCCTGTTGGTGATAATTTTGTCTTGAAAAAAAAGCATTTCCAAACTTGTTCCAAACCTCATAAACGTCAGAATAATTCATTCACGCCAACTCTCCTGCAAACTGTGCGAGTCTGCACAATTTTCTTCTACACGTAACAATAAAATCAGACAGGATCTCCCGGAATTTTGTCGTCAAAAACCAACGTTACAGATTACAAGATCATGTTTAAGCACTACGTTGGGCTGGATATTGGCAACCTCCTCGTGATCCAGCCTGCAAGTACCAGTTTAACTTTGGGAAACTAATACCAATACATGAACAACAGAGACAAACTAGACAATCTAACGACATGTCAAAGATACATGAACCATCTGATCCAGCTATCCTTCAATTAAATGCAGAAGGCCTTACACGACCAAAATGTGAAGTCATTAAAAATCGCCATGGACAATTCTATTTCCGTTATTCTACTACAAGAGAGACATGCCACCAATGACGATAAAATCAAGATATATGTCTTCTCTCTCCTTGGTTCAATTAAACACTCTAAGCATGGTATTGCCACTCTTGTACGTACGTAACGACCTTCCTTCTGTTCAAATTGGCCGCAGAATTGCTGATACTGTAGTGCTGTTGAATGGCTAACCATCTTGATCAATGGAGAAATTACAATAACAAACAACTACAAACCACCTAATTCTCTGTTTCAACCACCACCCCATTATGATCACCCAGCAATATACTCTGGTGCTTTCAACTGTCATCATACAACTTGGGGATATTCTAGAAAGATTCTGGATGGGGACGCTCTTTATGATTGGTCCAGCAAATTCGATATTAAATTGCTTTTCGATCATAATCAACCAAAGACGTTTCATTCTGGTGCATGGGACACCTACACGAATCCAGATATGACTTTCTTCACACATGATGTTAACAGCTCTCTGCCTAATCCTGTACAGACTCTTTTGGGTAACTTTCCAAAATCTCAGCATCGACCTACAATCATCCATCACCCGGCTTTTATCGAATACACGCCGAAAACCGATAATACAACTAGAAATGTGTGTGACGATCTTCCATCTTCAAAATCTGATTTAAATTTGTGTTATACAGCATTCCAGAAGAAACTATTGAAAATAGCTTGAGATACAATTCCAAGAGGCGTTCGAAAGAACTACATTCCTAAATGGGACACCAAATGCAATGAACTTGCTTCTGAGCATGAAAAACCTCAGTCTCTAGAGGAAAAGTTGTCTTCGTCTTATCGATCATCTTAATACTAAACGGAAAGAACAATGGGCTACCACTGTTGAGGGCATCAATATGAAACGGTCCCCAAATCTGAATTCGATTAGTCTAAATGCAATTGCTTCATGTCTTCTAAACAACGGGAAGTACAAAAACCCTAATCGCCAATTTACAAGAGAAAGTAAATCGACAATTGAAAGAAGACTGGAATTCCCCATCAGTAGATCAAAACCTTTGCGATGAGTTTTCAGGCGATGAAATAATATCTGTTATTAAATCACTAAAAGCCGGTAAAGCCCCAGGCGCAGACAGCCTACACCCTGAGTTCTTTCTTCATATTCATGAGAACTGCGTTCAATGGCTACGATCTTTCTTTAATGTCTGTCTGCAAACAAACAAAGTACCCCAAATATGGAAACTTGCAAAAGTGGTTGCTGTGCTTAAATCCAAGAAGTCACCAAATGCTGCTAGTAGTTACAGACCAGTAAGTCTGTTTTGTGTCCCCTCTAAGCTTTATGAAAGATTACTTTACAATCGTATACAACCAATCACTGAAACGATATTATCCAAGGAACAAGCAGGTTTCCGGACAGGTCGATCTTCCCAGGATCAAGTTGTATTACTTTCAAAGGATATTGAATATGCTTTTGACAAGAAACTTAAGGCAGGAGTTGTATTTGTTGACCTTTCTGCCGCTTATGACACTGTGGAGACTCAAACTCAATATCACCAAAACTATTATATATATATATATATATATATATATATATATATATGTATACATACAGTGATATATATATATATATATATATATATATATATATTTATATCACTACGTTTGCCGGTGAACATCAAATGAGTATCCCTTGGTTGTAATTATTGCCCTGTCACGTTATCTCCACTGTGCATAACAGAATCAACCTTGCCAGTTGTTAAAATTGTGCGTCAAAGCTTCGTGTTTAAAATGTTAAAAAATAATGAGCTATGCAAAATATATCTTTGATTGAGCGTGCTGTGTTAAGCCAGATTGTAGGCTTGACTGCCATATTTTTAATGAATAAATAGCATTAAATACAGTAAAGTAGCAGCTACATTTGGCTATAACTCCATGAATTATTCTTACACCCAGACAATGATACTAAATATTACATCACCTGAAATAGAGGTGTCTAGTCAAAAGAATTGTAAATGAATAATGCGCAGATTTTGGTTTTCAGACTATCAAGATAACACACTCAATAACGATGTTTCTTTCAATCTGGAATTAGTTTTTGAGCCCTGAAGATGGCGAGGCCCTATGCTACAGCTTATTTAGCTTGTACCTAAATCCTGCACTGAGTAAATACCATATACTTTCAATGTTAAATATCCCAACATGTGGAAAAATATGTCTATATCCCCTTTCTAACCTTTCGTAGTTATATATATTCAAAGAGAGTTAGTTATAACATAGTTATCATAGTTAAAATGTTTTATTAAATTACAAAGAGAAATTCTTTTTGAAGCCAAAATATTGCTTAAATATTGTTTGCTACTCTGCTGGCAACGTCGGCTAATTTCTTTTGGAGTGACTTTGCCTTGTTCTGTTTTTTTTAGAGCTTTAAACTTCATCTCTTGCTCGTGCAAAAGCTCCTACTTGAATTCATAAGTGATTGATTAACTCCAAAACATTTTTGTTTACATAACAGTCAACTTCCAATTCTGCACCAGACGGTATCAAATCACAGTTTGATGATAAATCAGCATCTCCAATGGCCTTTTGTTTGATAGAGTCAATGGCTAATTTGTGTGGATTGGATTTTGATTCAACCTGTAACAATCTGAGGTAAAATTCTGCTTTCGTGAGAAATTTCTGTAGACATTAATTATAGACCAAAGCCCACCAATCCGTAGCGTTGCAGCATTCCCTGAAAGGCCTTTGAAGAAGGTTGCTAAATTCAGTTACCTTTACGTGGTATTTGCTATGAAAATCTTTAATATTCCCTATCTGCTTAAGCTCAGAGATTGCCTGCAGTAACAGTGGAAAATATATAAAATGAGAGCCGTTTTCTCTGTGTTGGACGCATTACTTAAGAGCATGTAAATCAACAGGTTCCTTTTTATTTAAGTGCAGCTATTCTCAGTGAGAAAGTGCACAATGGAATCTCAAAAATCACACAAAGCAGGGTTTATGCGAAAACCCTCAGGAAAGAACTCAGTTCACATCGTTTTGAAAACCAAGGTGAAAAAATTTATGAAGGGTTAAGGCTAAAATTTTAAAAAATATTAGCATGAAAGCGATGTCGATTGGGTAGCCATGCATAAAAATTGATTGATGTGTCTCCATGGGGATGGCGACTAAAACGACTAATAATTGTCCTTTGATTTGTGGAAAGGGATGGTCTTTGCAACTGTACACTTAAAATGTAAACTTAGTTGTCTTAGATAAATTTCATCACAACGACCTCTCCATAGCTCAAAGTGCTCCATTTCCCAGTGTTGTCTACTCAAAAAGCTTTAGGTCGTTCTTTTCCTCTTTTGCTTGCTACTTGAAATTCCAATTGTATTCATTGCAGATCTTAGTAATTTTCGTTTCTCGGTGGTTTTAGTTAAAATCCTTTGACTTGGTATTCTTAGACAACACTATTTTATTCCATACTTTATCTTTTCGCGATGCATTTAACATTCTCCTCTATGCCTGTAATTCAAAAACGTCGTTTTCTTAACAGATTTTTTTCGTTGAGATTCACGTTTCAGTTCCATAAAATAAGGTTGTTACACACAAGATTGCAAAATTCTTTTCCTTGTCATGAATCCTATATATCTCTTGCACTACACATTCCTCATCTTACTGCCCATCCCTCTTGAAATCGATTGTCTTCTTAATATATCCTTTTCGTTTTTTCCATCTTCACTTAGTAATTGGTGCAGATATACAAAGCCTACGTTTGTTGAATGTGGTTACCACTATTTTGATTTCAAATTTTGTTGGGTCGTTTCTCATTACATCCATAATAATTGCTTTCTTAGAATTCATTCTCATTATGTATTCTTCTCCAGAGGTATTAACTTGGTCTTCTATTTTCTGTGAGTGTTCTTTATTTTCCATTTGCCATTAATGTTCCGTTTGCCGTTTCCCATTTGCCATCAATGTCATCCGCGTATCTTAAATTTTTTATTTTATATAATCCAATATTTGAGCCTTCAAATTCATAATTTCCGCTAAAAATTAATTCTGTGTATAATTTGAGCTAAAGTGGGATCAAGAGATATGCTTGTCTTACACCTCTTTTGATATTTTTAAAAAGATATTTTGCAGCATTATGAATGCTCTTTCATCCCCAAAAAAGTTTCGCATAAAACTTATATCTTTGCCCACCTTACCAACGTCAATCAAACGTTCTTTATGTTATTAATTCTGTCAAATGCTTTTCGTAATCTATGAGGAAGGCAAACACATTTCTATTGAAGTGTGTTTACCTCTCACTGATCGTATGTAGTTTGAAAACCTTCCCCTTTAATCTTTCCTCCTGAAAAACCCACTATGACCTTCATTGATTTCATCCACAAAGAATTTATTCCTCCAGAGTATTTTTTTGGCATCAGCTTTAGGGCATAACTCATCAAAGTTAATATTCTGTGTTCTTCACATTTTAAAGCTCTGGCCTTTTTTAGACATCTTTTTAACTTATGGAAGCATTCATATCATCAGGTCTTTTTCCATGATCATAAAATCTGTTGCTGAAACCTGTTAGGACTTTTACTAAATATTCATCCAATGCTTGTATCATTTTTGCTAGTATCTGATCCATACCTGGTACTTTCTTTCCCTATTACTTTCTGAAACCAATATTTCTTCACCGTCCTTCTCAGTGAAAATGTTTGGAATATCCTCTCTTTCATCATCATATAAATTTTGAACATACTCTTCCCTCTCCTTCAAATTGCTTTATCATCAAACAAAATACTTCCATCTTTATCTCTTACAAGTTTATTTCCTTTGTTATGTTTATCATGCATCTCCTACGTGTCATATTGCTTTGCTAATTTCTCAAGGTCTTTACATTTGGTATCCTGGCATTTAATTTTTGCTTTGTTACACATTGAGTTGATTTTCTTATCAATATTGCTATATTCTTCCCTTTATTTTTCTTCCGCTCGTTAATGAAATTGAGAATCTCATCTGGCATCCATTTTTGCCTCGGTTTTTCCTATGTAGTCCTATCTTGTGTCATCATACATATAAGATTCATCCTTGAATAACAGTTCAAAATTAGTGTTCTCAATTTCTACATTATATTTTTGTCTTACTTCATCCTGTAGCATTTAGCATTTTTATTTCATACTTCAAAACTTCTGGATGTAAGAGCTTCTTCATTTTGTACATTTTTCACGTTGTTCCCAGACCTGTAATTTATCATAATTGGAAACTGACTGCGGTTTAAATGTCTCGGTGCCTTCCATGTAAACAAGGTTCTTTATAGGTGCTTGACCATGGAATTCATCATGACTAAATATTTGCAAAACTCAACCAGCATTGCTTAACTTTCATTTTCCTCACCAACTATTGAATACATTTGAGAGGTGAAGTCCACCAATTTACCAAAATGTATAGTAACATCATTCAAGATACCATGACATCCCAAATTCTATCTTCTAAAACACAGTCTTAGTAGCTCATTGGTAGATTAGAAACAAGGACATTTAGAAATTTAGAGATTTAGGGGCAAAGACATCCACAGAGAATAATTGAACAGAAATTTAATTCGTTGTGTGATTGGTTTTTGGAAAACAACCTAAATATTTTTTTGGGAGCAGACAAAAAAAATCCATATTTTTTAGCCAAAAACTCAATGGTCAAATATCTTGGATGTGTTTTGGATGGAAGTCTCTCTAGGTAACCAATGACAACCAAAATTGTCGGAAAAATAAGTGGCAAGCTGAAATATCTATATAGAAAACAAAGACTTCTAAATAACTCCTTTCGTAGGTTGTTATTAAATGCTCTTATTCAACCTCACTTTGATTGCGCATGCACTTGCCAACGTTGAATAAGAGGATATTAAAAGAAATATGATCTGCTCAGAATAAATGTATACACTTCTGTCTAAACTAAAAACCACAGCCCATGTTGGAGCTACGAAATTCAAAGCAAAAAAAGAGGTACCCACAAAGAACAGAGTATATCAACATGAGTTCTTCTAAGTCCATGCAATCTCTCTCGCATTCATGATTCGGCCTAACTAAATTCTGCTTTTCCCAATGGTGCGTACTTATCCATTATTTAATTATTTGTAACCGTTGTCCACGATGTTCGGCTTCAAGTATGGTTCGCCTGGTGCGGGAGTTAACATCACCTTTGTTCAGACCAAAGGCAGTGCAGGATTCGGCAAGACAATCTATTATATGCTGTATATCAGCTTTAGTGTGTGACAAGAAAATAGCGTCTTCTTCAAACAGAAGCCCTTTATCTAAGACATGTTGTAACTTGGTTTTGGCATTAAACTTTCTGACATTTAAAGTGCTACATCTGGTAAGAAACCTTAACATGATATCCTTGTCACAATCTGGAAACGCAAGAGCAAGTAGAGCAGCAAAGAATATAGAAAAAAGAGTATACAGCAATATCACTTTGTCTGACACCGTTGTTAACTGGGATTTCATAAAATATTTTGATCAAAGAAGACGAGAACTTTCATGTCCCTGTGTAATTCCCTAATATTCTAACAAAGGTTGGAGGGCACCCTAATATCTCTAAAATCAAACAGAGAGCATTCCCCATTGACAGTGGTGAAGATCCTTAATCGGCTCCACAAACACTTAATACAGTGCCGTCTGGTGTTCAATGCGTTTCTCCTGGATTTGCGGGCCGAAAAAATTCTTTTCCATAGTCTCTCTACCAGATCTGAAGCCATTTTGTGACTCCGGAAGAGCTTTAGGACAAACATATTTAAGTAGTCTGTTTAATTAGAAGTTGTCCAAGATCTTTTCCAACAGCTTCCAAAAGAGTGATCCCATGGTAGTTGTCGCAGAGATCTTTCTGTCCTTACCTTTAAACTAGGTCACAAAGACACCATTGATCCAGAACAATCTTGAGACATCAAGGGACATTTGTGAGAACAGGAGGACCAAATACTTGGCGCAGGAATCAAACAAATTCCTTCTAATTCTTTCTATCAAGCGCCCTTTGGTCTGCTCTGCTCTGTCATATTCATCCACCATTAGTTTTCATTTTTCTTAGTTCTCGTTGCAAAATGCCTTTTACTTCTTTGTATTGCTGCAAATTGTTGTCTTTTGACTTTAGAGAAACCAAGCAAGATTTTGGAGGGCCAAATACTTCACGCAATAGACCATAAAACAGCTTCATGCCCTTGGCGTCATATAGTCTTTAAATTTTTGACGAAATCTGTGACCAGCATTTATTCTTCATTCCTCTAAGGTCGCGTTGCAAAGCTGCTTTGTGTTCTTTGAAGGCCGTTTCTGTTTCAGAATGAACTAAGTTGGTATCTTTATGGATCATTTCATACACCTTTCTCTTACTTTCTAGTAACTGCTTGATTATGTGCTCACTGTCATTAAACCAGTCCTTATGCTTCTTTTTTCTATGCCCAAGAACTTTTCCTCTCACTGAGTACACTTGGTTCTTAAATTCTCCCACGTTCCATCAAATTCAATTTCATCAAATTTTTTTTTCAATATTTTGCACACATCCAGGTCTTTCAGGTACCCAATGTTGATACGCTTTGGGAGTTTCACCGCATTTTTCCGAACTTTTTTTACGGAAATACAGCTTAAAGTTCCGACAAAAAACTTTGTGATCAATGTCATATTCCGTACTTCTCAGTACACACATCACAACGCTCAAGCCTCCTAGCGATGATAAAGTTGATCATATGGCCATATTTTGGTCTCGAGTGAGTCCACGTAGCCTTGTGCTTAACTTTCTGGTGAAAAGTTCTATTGCCTATAACCAAATTGAGCTCGTAACAGAACTAAGTAGCTTCAAGCCATTTGAATTCATTTTGCCAATGCCATGGTGACCAAGGACATCCCAAGTTCCAAAATCACTACCGACTCGAGGATTGAAAATACCCAGAATAATAAGTTTCTTATCAACTGGAACAAAAATGACAGGATTAAGCAGATCCTTGTGAAAGATCATAATAACTTCTTCACTAGCTCGCATTGTTGGACTATAAACTGAGAAGATGGTTTCATATCTACCACAAGTTAGAGAAGTTCAAAGTTTCATTATGTAATCAGAAATGCTGCTGGAGCACTCTACATGACCTGATAAGGTTGTTATGACTGCGAAATTTACACCATCGGCACGACATTCACCCTTATGCTTGCCAACCCAGAAGAGTGTGCAACCAGATGCTATATCAGTGAGCTGATCTTCACCAGAGAGATGTGTCTCCGACAGAGCTCCAATATCAATGTTCAAGCTCTTTAGTCACAAGAGCTGTTTTTCTTTCTGTTCGATTAGATACTTTTTATCCAAACAAGATCCTTACATTTAAAAAGCAAAAATTGAGTTTTACTTGATTACCGGAGTATGCCTCTGTCACAGTAAGCACAAACGCCATGTTAGGATAAGATCCCTGTCACCTATGTGCAGATTTGTGGTTACATCTTCACAAGTCACCATTCGTTCATCGCCTTAGGACTTTCAGTACACGGAATGAAAACCTTAATAACAAGTAAGAGGCAGCTGTACATCAAGGTATTTAAGTGACATAAGCTTGTACAATAGCTATAGCACTCTCTCGGCAGCCATATAGAAGGCGACAGGCAATAGCAAGATGTCCAACAAGCTTCTCTGTCTGCAGGTTTTAGGATCACGGAGTTTGTACCATTCCGGGCAACAACAAAGGAGGCGGGATGGCATCCACTTGCTACAAGAGTACATACCTATGAGAAATACCTGTAATACTTACATTACATCTTGTTTGCCATTTATGTCAGAATTGTGCTTCTCCTAGAATGGCTACTTTCAACACGTTTTACCATAGCACATTTTACCCCCTATGCCATTTGACCCATAGTTGGGGCTTAGGTTGCTGGCCACTAGAGCATACTCTAGAGGTCGGTGGATAATGCGTGCCTCATCTGAGAGGGCCTATGTTCCATTGGAGGTTTCTTTTAGGGTTACCTCACCATTGGCCTTTGGTTAAAGATCCTAGTCCACAAGGCAGTGGAGGTTCAGATTTAGGGCGCTCAAGACTCGCATCACCAGAGCCCAGTTGGAGAAGCAGTGCTCACGACGTACACGTGGGATTGATTTGTCTAGAAGAAGCTCTGTATTCCGCTAGGGCATTTATGTGCTTTTAACACATGCCCACACCATTCCCTGAGCACCGCATACACACGCATACATACATACATACACATACGTACATACATGCATATACAGTATATACATACATAAGTTCGTACAAAAGACATAAATTATCTGATTACCAATCAGAACCCCGTAGTTTCGATCCAGCTCAAGGTCGCGTTGCTTCTTATATTTGTTTTTTAGAAAATAGGAAAGGAAAAACCTTGGGTAGTAGCCGAGGTCACCAAGACGATATAGATATTAACAGAGTAGTTTTGAAGTGGTTTTCTAATTTCCTTGTCAAAAATTATTTAATTTGTTTGGTAAAAACATTGTGCAATTTTGTACAACTGATATATAATCAAGCCAACAATGTCACTCCATTAATTTTGCAATATATTTCGAAGTTAATACTTCATCTTCAGGCTGTAAGATAAAAATACAATGAGTAATGCATTACTCATTCGGGAAATAAAACCAACATTGAATACAAAGGGTGAGTACAAAACCCGCGAATTAGTCATAAAAATTTAACTTGTCAACAAGGTCCCTCAAGGGAGGTTTCTCAATTATCATAGTTTATTCAAAAAAAAAAGATTGAAGATTTGAATTCACTGTGTTAGAGTTCGTTAGAACTGTGTATACTGCAGAGAGATGTCGACATGAGATAGGAAATATTGTATTCAGCAGTTTTACTGTTTTTGTATTTTTACCTTGTAGCCTGAAGATGAAGTATTAACTTCAAAATATATTGCAAAATTAATGGAGTGACATTGTTGGCTTGATTATATATAAAAAATTATTTAAAGAGCCAAAACATACCTAAATTCCAAGGCATAAATTTACTACCCACAGGTTGTTAAGAAGTCCAAATTCCCAACACTGAGGTNCATTACTCATACGGGAAATAAAACCAACATTGAATGCAAAGGATGAGTACAAAAACCGCGAATTAGTCATAAGGGTTTAACTTGTCGACAAGGTCCCTCGAGGGAGGCTTCTCAATTATCATAGTTTATTCAAAAAGATTGAAGATTCGAATTCACTGTGTTAGATTTCGTTAGAACTGTGTATACTGCAGAGAGATGTCGACATGAGATAGGAAATATTGTATTCAGCAGTTTTACTGTTTTTGTATTTTTACCTTGTAGCCTGAAGATGAAGTATTAACTTCAAAATATATTGCAAAATTAATGGAGTGACATTGTTGGCTTGATTATATATAAAAAATTATTTAAAGAGCCAAAACATACCTAAATTCCAAGGCATAAATTTACTACCCACAGGTTGTTAAGAAGTCCAAATTCCCAACACTGAGGTTCGAGTGAAAAGAAAATGAAGAAAGAAGGAATTGAGCAAAATCTGCAGGGAAGGTATGGTGTCACCAAACCCTCCACGTAATCCAGGAGATTTTGCTTGATATTTTCTTTTCTTTTATTGCCAGCTCCCTGTGCAATTTCCCATTTTCACATGACCAGAAGGAAACCCGACTTGGAGCAAAGATGGCTGTGTCACTTGATTTTGTTATCAGTCGAGTATTTATCCTTTCTGTAGCCATTTTCTTTGTATTTACGCAACCAGTATCAGCATTTGATGCTGGTGATGCAGCTGCTTTGGTGATTGGATTAATGATTGGTATTCTTGGAATATGTGCATGTGTTGGAGCATATGCACGAAGGAAGGGCTCACAGTACTAGGCAAAAAAATAATAGAAAAATGTTAACTTTCCTTTTGGTATTTTGTTGCAGTTTACTGTTTTTCATGACATTTCCTTCTCTTTTTTTAACTTTAATGACATTGCTTAACGATCGGGGAATTTTATTGGTGCGAACTTAAATCCGAAGAGGAGTCAATGGAGCCCAAGAGATTTCTTCGTTTGGAATTGATGATGAATGGATCTGTGAAGAATAAAATTATTTGAATCTTAATGCAGCGGTAAAGAGAGAAAACCAGCTGGATATTTACTGTAACTGTTTCTTTTTTTTTAACACCGAGGGTTAAATGGAATTTACACGAGAGGATTAATTGCCCGGCGGAAGCTACTGAATTGGAAATAATTTTCACCTCGAACCTCCAGAATTAGAAATGTCGGGATTACGTTACTTCTTAGTATTAGTAAGAATACTATGAATAGCAAGTTCAGAAGCTTAAATTTGTTTCCACCCGGATAAAAAATTTTCCAGGAAATACAGGGCTTGAACTCTTCAGACAAGTTATGATTTACATGTTTAATTGCAGCAAGACTTTTTAGTTTTACTTTATTTTTGATGTAGTGTAATTAAAATACTTCCAGTCTTTACCATAGCCCTTTTTTCATGTTATTTCAAAATGTCAAACAAGGGCATTCAGGGTTTTTTTCATACACCATTAGATATTTCTTTAGGGGGAGTGGGTAAAACTGGGTTAACACTACGGGCCGCTTTCCGGTACTGGTGGTTTAAGAAGATATTAATATGTTTAATGGAAGTAGTTAAATACTATAAAAATGTGTAAACTGCTTGCTGTCATTTTTTCCAAAAGAAATCAATGCAGTTGTATTTAAAGACCCTTCTTTACCAAGATTTATCGTCTCAAGACCGGTGGTAAACGAGTACTAACTTGACAAAGTTTAAGTGTATGATAAGTATTCACCTGTATATATTCACCTGTGTGCCACTCATAAATGAGTGGCTCTCGAGGAAGGGAGACTATTTATCTCATATACTGCTCACTCATCATGTGCAACTGTTCATTTGTCAGATGCCCCTTAAATTGATTGACAGTAGTACATTTAATTGCTTCTTCTGGGAGCTGGTTCCATACATCAACTATTCTATTGCTAAAAGTATATTTGCGGATATTGAGTCGTGATTGGTGTTTAAATAGCTTCAGTGAATGGCCTCTGGTGTGGTGATGAGTGTGGCTCTTGGTGAACATCTCAGTTGGGTCAATGTCGTCTATGCCTCTCATGATTTTGAAAGTTTGTATGAGGTCACCTCTCATTCTTCTGACGTTTAGTGTTGTGAGTTGCAGCTTACTGAGCCTCTGACTTGTTGTGTATGGTTGGTTGTGTCACTGTAGATGTCGTTGATGTATTTGAGGAACAGGACAGGGCCAAGGACTGATCCCTGTGGGACACCACTCGTCACTTCGGACCATTCAGATGACATGTCCCTAACATGTACTTGCTGCATGCGGTCTGCTAACCAGTTCTTTATCCACCGTGACACATTGTCTGTAATTCCATGGGCTTCTATCTTAGCTATCAGTCTACTGTGAGCAACCTTGTTGAAAGCTTTAGCAAAATCTAAATAAATGACATCGACTGGCCTTCCTTCATCACACAGTTTGGTGAGTTTCTCCATGTAGATTAGTAGGTTGGTGAGGCATGATCTTCCAGCTAGAAAGCCATGTTGTGAGTTCCTTATGAGTTTATACTTCTCCAAATGTTGTACTATATGATCCCTTATAATGGATTCCATCACCTTACACAGGACTGACGTAAGACTGACTGGTCTGTAGTTCTCTGGCAAGCTACGTGATCCCTTCTTGAATAGTGGTATTACACCTGCTTTTCGCCAGTCTTCTGGAACCTCTCCTGTTTGCATACTGTTGTTGAAAATTTGACATACAGGTTTAGCTAGTTGAGTTGCCAGCTCCTTGAGTAGTAGTGGATATATGTTGTCCAATCCGGGTGCTTTGTCTGTCTTCAAGTTGGTTAGTTTCTTTGTCACTGTTTCTTCGTCGATAAGTATGGTCTTTAGATTCTCATCGTTATTACCATGAAAGATTTTCTCTGGAGTGGGTATATCACTGCTGTCTTCTTTGGTAAATACCGATGTGAAGAAGCTGTTCAGTATGTTTGCTGCTTCCAGGTCATCACTGATAGTGTTTCCATTTGCATCCTTTAAAGGTCCTACTCTGTCATTGGTCTTCATCTTGGAACGTGTGTAAGCATAGAAGGACTTTGTATCAATCTTGATGTTCTCTGCTAGTTTCTTTTCAAAGTTCCTTTTGGCTTTTCTGACTTCCTTTGTTGCTCTGTTAAGTCCTTGTTTGTATTTCACATAGTCATTATAGCACTGGGATTTGGTGTATTTCTTCCATAAGTGGTATTTTGTCTTGACTGCTTTCTTTGCCGCTCCTGTCATCCATTTTGGCTTGTTTATTGTGCTGGATTTTTTCAAAGGTATGTACTTGGCTACTGCATCAGTAATAATTGTCTTCAGGCTATTCCACATACCCTCAGTTGACTTTCCTTCAAATTCCTCGTCCCAGTTTATTTCTGCCATGTGACTTCTCATTTGCTCATAATCCCCTTGTCTGTAGTCATATCTTTTTCTTGTTGATTTCTTCACATCAATGCTCACATTGAGATCAAATGATAGGATACTGTGGTCACTGCCAGCTAGGTGTTCCCTAACATCCATGTTCTCTATCATGTTTAGCTCAGTTGATAGTATCAGGTCTAGTATGTTGCCATATTTGTGTGTGGGTTGGTTGACGTGTTGGATTAGGAAGCAGTCTTGTACGAGATCCAGGAATGTAGCTGCTGACCCTGATGCTTGTAATGTACTCCAGTCTATTTGAGGCTGATTAAAATCTCCCATAATGATGCACTGAGATAAGCTTCTTTGTTGAATTTCCCTGTATATTGTCTTATCTTCTTCCTCTGTGTTGCTTGTACTTCTGTAACATACTCCTACTGTGACTTTATTCTCTCCAGCTTTTATACTACACCACAGAGTCTCTCCACTTACAGATGCATATTCATCTTCTATTAGTTCTGCTTCAATGGCATTATTTATGTACAGAAGACACCCACCTCCTTTTTTCCGTCTATCATCTCGTCTATCTCTTCTGAACAATGTATAGCCACATATGCTCAGCTCTCCGTCTGGAATTCTATCATGTGCCCATGATTCCGTGATTCCTATGATATCAGGTGACTCATTGTTTGCTATGGTCCTCAGCTCATCCATTTTTAATACCACACTCTGAGCATTTGTATACATACATGTTACCTTGTTGTGTTTATTTGTTGTTTCTTTGCTACTGTCATTGTTTTTATATCTTGTTCTATCTTCGTGGTGTAGTCAATGTCCCTCTGCTTGTGATTGTTCCTGTATTGCTTGTTGATTATTGACTTCCTTGTTTGTTTGCTTTATGTTATTACTCTGCTTCTTGTCACTCACTATCTCATTCTTTCTTATCACTAGGTTGGTCTCCCCTGCATCTCTCCTTTGTTTAAGTGTGTCCCTGAGTTTCTTCCTTTCATTTCTTTCAGCTGGGGTACGATCAGGTGTAATAAATATATTAGACCAGTCTTGTCTGTCCTCTATGTGTCGTAATGAGCTAGCTGAAGCCAAAATGGCTCTTTTCCTGTCCACTGAATCTAGTGTTACCAGTAACAGCTGCGGTAGTGGTTTTCCATTTCTGTCCTTCCTCTCCACAGGTCCTACTCTTGTTGTTTTAACCACCTCAACCTCCATATTAAGTCCCTCATTTAGAATTTCTTGAACTACAAGTAAGTCTTCTGCATCTTTTTCTGGTTTGTTGACTTTCTTACTCACCGGCACATTATGGAAAATTAGGTTTTTCTTCCTCTTCTCCTGCTCATTGTACTCATCTATAACTTTTACTGGGTTTGCTTTGGGGAAGTCGATCTTGTGAATTTTCTGTCTGTCGTCAGTAACTACTTCTTTAGTGGCTTGGGCTACCTGGGCATAAGTAACTGTCCGTACCTGTTCTTGATGCTGTTTTATCGATTCAGTGAGTTTTTCCTCCAGTGATGTCATCATGCCTCTCATTTCCTGTGAGAGTTCATTTCTTATCTGCTCTAGTGACTTTGTCATAGTTTCCTCAACTTTCTGCGAGTTTTCCATCTCTTCATTTCTTGACTCAGTAAACTCTATCACTTTATCTTCACACCTGTTACAGAACCAGTGTAGGTTGTGTTTGACTATTGTCTTCTGCACTGATGCTGGCACAGTACAGTCAGGACACCCTCACATTTTACATAGTTCACACTCTATAACATTATTGACACCATCACTTGAGCAATACTCACATTTGAATGATTTGGTCTTGTTTTCTGTTGCTTTCCTGCTTTTTTCTGTTGTCTTTTTCACATTTTGATGTTTTGGTCCTGTCGACGTACTTTCTCCATCTTGCTTTGCGGTATTTCCATGACTGATGTCGTCAATGACCCCATTTAAGAATTGTCTCACAGGGGAAATCCTCTCCAATAACTTTCTTTCCTCTTGGTTTGCCATCAGACTTTTTATTGAAGAAACACTGTTTGACCAGTCCTATATCATTATCCTGTGTGAGTTTAGTTAGAGTTGTCAATGTCGTAATATTGTATGTAAACAAGGAGTTGATCAAAATGGCGGCCACGTCCCTGGTTACGATGATGCCACAACTTCAACTGACTCAAACACCTAACCTAATCTAATCTAACCATACGTAGGCATGTATAGTGTGCATATATGCCATAGAGGTATGTTTGATGAGAAAGCACAAGGAAGAACGTCTTAACAGAAAAAAAAGGAAGGGTCACAGGAAAAACATGTTAGGGTGATAGTCAATAATAAATGTGGCCTAGAAAATTTCTGGCAGTCGAATGCAAACCATACCAAATGAACAAGCTCATTAGGACAGTAATAAGTAAAGGATCGAATACCTGACAACTATGTCAGGTATTCTCTAAAAGACCTAAACCATGTTGGAGTTGTGCATCACTTTGGCAGATTTAAACACACACACATTTACAAGCCACCCTTGTTACTAAAATATGTGCAGTGTTTGCCAAAATACATGAAATGTAGTTTGTGTAAGTATGCATTTATTTTTTAATTGTTTTGATTAGTTATCTCATATCTCAAGGTGACCAGGAATTTGCAGTGAAATTTTAAAATTTTAAAAACGAGATTAGATCTCATGGGTTGCCCACAAAAAGCTGGTTTTTAAATCCACAAAAGTGTCAAGGTCTTACAGGCTACTGGTGTTGTAATGTATGGAATATACTTGAGGGAGAATGTACTGAGCAATGTGCTTGAACATAGTTGCTTTTAGAATGTACTGGAGTTTTGAAATTACTTTCATAATTTTTTTTGGTTGGATTCCTTTCATTAGTTAGATAACTGTATCGTGAGTATCACTTCCAGTATTAGTAATTCTTTCCATCCTTAGGAGCCTTGCATGAGGTGGGAAAAAGGGTGGATAAAATGAGTAGAGGCAAGCTAGAGTTAAAACCAGTGTGTATTTTCTTTATACAAGCAGCTTGTACTGGAAAGTTGAAAATGTACTGGAAAATGTACTTGGATATACTGGAATTTTGCACAGTTTTCTATATAACTACCCAGTTATATTTGTTAAAATATAAGGGTGTTTGTGGTTGTGCAAATGAAATAATATGTGAAAAAAAAGATATGGATCAAAAACACATTTCAAAAGTTTGAATATTGAATGGTCATTGTTAAGACTCCTTTCAGTTGTGCTTGTGCATGGGTTCCACAACGTTTGGGCCTGTTGTGAATGAATTCAAACTATTGTGGTATGGTATGTAGAAAATTGGGTGAACAAAGTAAATTCTGGAAAAGCATTTTTTGGGGATACCATAGGTCACTTTCAAGTTTTGAACACTTCAGATATGACACCAACTTATGGCAGCCATCCAGCTTTTGCAAATGGTAACCTTTTCAGCCCATTTGATCTTTTTGTTTCTTGGAGGTATAGTATTTTTAAATTGTATGTGAATGCTGGAGTGCTTGGGTTTTTATAGTAATTCTATTTAACTAACTGCTGTTGTGAGAAGTGTTTTCACAGAGTTAAGGGGTGCTGAGATAGCTCTCTTCTAAATGATTGCTATATGAATGATAGGTAGCCTTTTGGAGTAAATGATAGAGTTAATACAGGTTATTCGTTAGATGGTTTTGATCATCTATGATAATAAAACAGCATGTATTTATTAAAACACTTGCAGACATATAGAAATTAAGGATTAATTCTGCCTTTGTATAATAATTTGTAAAGATATGCAAAACTCTCTTTCACACAGCAGCTATTATTTCTAGGCCAGTACTTAAACTGTCCAACTATCATTACATTACTCTAATTTAAAAAAATTAATCAAATTTTAGATTAGAATTTGTTCACATTTAAAGAAATTAAGTTCATCTTGGTAATCAGATCACCTCTGAGCTCAAATGACCAAGATGATTGGAATCAGAACCCAGTTTCTCTTGTGGATATAAAATTAGGGAGGCTTTTTTGTTTTTGTAAGGTTTCTCTGTGATTCACTAAAAAGAGGGTTCTGCCACTTGATATACAGAATTTTTAAAATCTTTTTTGGGTGTTAACTTTTTTATGGCTGATTATACCCCATTCCCAACCTTTGTTTTTTACAATGTGTACATTTGCCAAATGCTAACTCCTGAGAAACAACTAAAAAGAGGATTCTGTCATAGTAGTGTGGCTGTCATCTGGTTTAAATGACAGACACACTACTGAAGGATATCATTTTCAACATTTTTGACATAATTAAATAGATATATACATTAAATGTTTCTTTGGATTTGCACTGTTATGGAACATAAAATGAATTAGATGTAAGAGCTTTATCATGTCATGAGTCATAAGCTTTTTCTGAGCTATGTTTCAAGAGATACTCCCATCATCAGCCTAAATATGAGAGAAATATCTCTCCAAACATAGCTCAGGACAAGCTTATGACTCATGACATGATAAAGCTCTCACATCTATGGCTTCCTCTGAGTCCATAAAGTTCAGAATTTTCAATGAAATGAATTGTTTAAAGTTTTCCTAAGAAGACAAAATTGTCAATTCAAAAATTTACACTATCTAAAGAGTTTTATTGCTTGAATAACAGTATCTTTACACTGTGATGACGTATATGTACTGTACCAGATCAGGCAGATTGCTCGGCTCTCTCCAATTTGTTGTCTCCATAGGTCTCAATCGATCATTGCTGTTTGCCGTTCTGTAGCACTTAGTCCAGTGACAAATCGCATAACAAATCCACATATGCTTTGCAAGGTCTTCCCCTATACGTATGACCATGCATTGGCTTCCAAAGTAGCAGAAATGAGATTAATTCATCATTGCTATGTTAGCAATGTCCAGCAAATTTCATTCGTCTTTCCATTATTGTGTTGCTAACTGCTGGTATGTTTCCAAACGATTCTGCTAATGTCAGATACTAAGTCAACGATTTATTGAGAGTCACCCTCAACGCCCTAGTGTAGGTACCATCTTGCTTTTTCATTTGATCTTTCAGAAGAGTCCAAATAGTCAATCCATAAAGTAAAACTGGCTTGACCTCAGCTTTGAAGAAGTACCTTTTAAGGTTGTTAGGTAAGGTGGATTTCCAAATACATGTCAATGACATATAAGTAATTCGAATAATATTTCAAACATGAAAATAATAATTTTGATCCAGTTTAAATTATATGGCCATATATTAATTTTGCATGGCAGAAAAAAATTGTTACTGATATTGGTGCAGTGGATGCACTTGTGGGCTTTATTAGGAACTGAAAAAAACACCAGATGCAATAGATATAGACACAGACACGTGTTTTTGATGTTATAAGAATTTCAAAGGCAAGAACAATGAAAGAGGATCCGAAGGAAGACTTCCAATACAGTGGGAGTATCATGTTAAGGTTTTGACGTGACAGTCCAGTAATTGTATGGAGGGTTGTAGCTGATAAAAGGCCCTAGTCTAAAATGTGTATGCAAGTGGTAGTGTGCATTAGCTGACTGGAAAAATGGAGGAAAAGAAGGCTTTATAAATTGGGATTGTTAAAAAAAAAGTATCAATGAAATGATATTGCTTTTAAAATATAAGCTCTTAAGTTATGATTTCATAGATTTTAGCCAATTAATTAAAAATAGTGGTATTGATATTTGGAATCTTGGGTTTGGTTTTTATAATTTTTGATAATTTTGGGTAATATAGGACACTATGACTTATGATATTTAAAGAAGACAAAATCATGGGGAAGATTTGAGTTGGGTTTTTTTATACACTAAACAAGGACATTGATACTTATTTAGCATATACTCTGCTGCACTATGAAGTATTTTTGTTGTGTGAAGAGTGGATTTTGGTTGTATATTGCCAACAAAATATTTGGGTTTTTTATCCTTAACAGTTAATTCCAGTGATTGTAGATGTGACTTTGCATCCACACCACATTACCTAATGTGAATGAAGAGATCCTGTACCCCTTATGCAAGACAACATTTTGGAAAAGCTGACCTGTTTACAATACAAACTTACTAAATGTAATCCTTCAAAAAGAACTATCAGAACATGTCACAAAAGACTGGTGATTGGATGCCAATGTGGGAAAGTGAAAAAGATGGACCAAGTCCATTAGAGAATCACCATTGAACATTGTTTGGAGGATCAAATGACACTGTTGAACCAGCCCAAAGTGACAATGGTATTCCATCCAAACACAAACTGTGGGTTTGTGAAGATATAAAATAGCTTCAGTTCAACCTTCCAGCAACAGTCTTAATTCATACATGCCTTTACTATTTTGATAACATCAAGTAAAAAAATCATACATTGCTACCAGCTTTTCGTTCTGATGATTTTGATATGGAATCCTTCTGACTCTTAATGAGTCTGTTTAATTTTCTCATTTGGTTAATCCTTTTTTCTACATTTTCTGCTGAAAGCCCTTTTCTTTAACAACACAATATATGTACCAAAAATTTCTAGTTATCTCATTTTACATCAATGTTGAAATGATAAAACATCTCCTTAGCTAAGCTGCCTTCTCATTTTCATTTGTATTTAATGCAGCTTTTGGTGTTTGCTTGTAAAAATAGCCTAGTTATCAGTGTTTAATTGGCTTGTTTTTAAGGAAAGGCCCTGCCTTCTCATCAATTTGAGATGTTCATTTTGCACAAGCAATTTTTGTCAGATCCTGACATTAATCCTTGTCGAATAAACCAACATGACATACAAATGGGATACCTGAATTTAACAATGGTCATATTTTCAATTGCAAAAGGTCTTCCAGATGTAACAGTCAAACCAGACTAAAATTTCCATGATTTTTTTCAAAAACCAATATTTTAGATTACATTTTGTTTCAGCACTAGATGAAATGGCATAAAGGCATCCATTAAACATTTGTGGTCTTGTTTTAAAAACCAATTGCTGTTTGGTTATTTTTTCTGTGTACTTAATAGGCTTTATTTTGTTTATGTTCTCTTTGTATGTTTTGAAACTTAATTCTAAAAATGGCAAATAACATTAACAGAGCTGCAGAACTGTAAAAGAAAAAAGCACTTTCCCCTCACATAGCCGTACTCCAAATTCAACTATGTAATGGGGAACTTTTATTATGAAATTTTTACCCCACTGACATATTAGTACTGGAAATGGGGGAGGGTGGATGATAAAAAAGACAAAAGATACTTAAAATTAGAAAAACAACAATTTTAAATTTCTTCTGGGAATTTTTCTGGCCTTGATTAGGTGATGAAGGTTGAGTTAATGTCTTAAGGATTCATCTGTGAAAACAGTTTTCCCATGGAAGGAGCAGATCGGAAATATTTTTGCAGCAAAAACAAAAATGATACATTTTTCTTGGGCTGTGGCCTAAAAATTACTGAAGTATCATACATAGATAATGTCAAAATTTGAATTTTTTGGGACTGCCCTCACCTTAACCAAACAACATTGTTTCAACAAGATCCCCTGTTCTGGTGATAAATGACATCGAGTTTTGATCTACCTCCATTCCCCCATTCCCCCAGTCTTGCAAATGTCTTTAATGAAGAACAAAAAAGCATTTACAAGGTAACAACTGTTGAAGGTTCTGACTCCTAAAGAAACCCAGTGATTTTCTGTTTTGTTGTCAACCCAACGTTATTTCCCTTTTGCCAGTTTTCTTACAACAAAAGAATTGAAAGCAGCAAAGCAAACTCAAAATTTAATAGTAAGTCAGCCCCCCATGTAAAAAGTTCATTACCAAAAACGCGACTTTGACAGAAGGCAGTTAATGAAATCTTGTGCCCAAAAAGTAACATATTTGGTAGGCCTGTTGTGCATTGGGATTCAATTAACATCCCTGAGGGATCGTTCACAAATAACGTCAGCCACTTTTCACAATCTTGAACTCCCCCCTCAACTTTTGGATTTCTGATCCCCCCTAAAGTTGACGTCAATTTTGGGCACTTTTTCCCAGAACTTTTTCTGCAAACAAAGGTAAAATATTGACACTACATTCTCTGTTTATGGGTTTCCAACTATTAGGGGGTTAGACGTTCGGAGCAGGGGTGTTAAAAGTACCTCCAAGTGAAATGTAAAACTTAAGAGGAAAAACAAGTGCGTGAAATTCAATTGAACCTCTCTGTTTTTTACACTTTGAAGAAACTTCCAATGGCGTCAAAAATATTCACATCGAATTCTACTTGCGAGGTAAAATCGTCATCATCTCTGCTCTGTTCATCCTCTGTTTCACTCATCATTTTCACTCACATTTAGATTCCTCAAGATCTGTCCGTCATCAGGCTGGTCTGTTGTTGAATAGGCACAGCAGCCAACAACAGAAAGGAGGGTACTGACATAGTGAAAAGGTTGTTTATGAACTCCCGAGTGAGTAAAGAGAAGGTTTAAGCTTTTAGAATTATTGAATTTTTTCAAAGAATGACGCCAACTTTCACCCCCCTACCCAAAATATTGTCAACTGTCAACATTTAGGTACCCCCTCCCCCTGTACGTGTTTGACGTCATTTGTGAATGATCCCCTAAAGTAAAACCAGAAAAATCCTTAACAACTTTATTATGCTTCGGTCTCGGCAGATTCATCAAAGGGGTCAAGGATTGGAAAATTTTTAAACATCGTTTCGCCCTCCAAGACAATCACTGGCGTTATATTCATTGCCCGTCGAGTCACTGTCGGTGCTGACCAAACTGGTTTTGTGGCAAAAATATTGATGAACATTCACCACTGGTGCGCCATTGAACGGCTCCTGTGACACCATGGCAAAATGTGTTGCGCATTTCCTCTGCTAAACCCGCGGCGTTTATTGCATGATCTAACTTTTGGATTTAATAGAGGGCGGCGTTTGATACAAAATGAAAACTAGGATAAAAAAGATGAAAACAGATTTTGAAAAATGTTTTCCTTTCCCAAAAATACTTAAGAAAAGGTTGTGTTAAAAATCCTTTCCACTGTCTACGTCAGAGCCCACGTCTTCACAGGTTTCGCTGACGTCAGACTCAAATATTTTAAAGGGGTTGTCAGAAGATTGATCTTCATCCAGTGCTCTTGTTGCCTGTTTCAATAAAGCAGCACCAATCAAACAAGACGAAGAGTTTTTGAAACAATGGATTTGACTCTCCTCTGACCCATATTTAGCCAAGTTTAAACCACATGACTTGAAAGATTTTATAATTATTTCACTGCTCAATCTACCCCACGCTTGCAAGATCCATTGTAAAGGTTTCGTATTTCTCCCATTTGTGAACTGGTATACACCTTCCACCAACCATTTATAAAAATCTGTCATGCGACTCTTGAAGGGTTTGTTCCAGTATACATTTGGCGCCTGTATGTTGCTTGTGCAACTACCTGGAATTGTAAAACTTTAGCTTTCGACCATTCTAATTTAACGGAGACCATCATATGGCATTCGAAAGAATCTGTTTCCACAAAGTGCAAGGTGAGTTCTTAATTCATCCATGCATTTTTTGATGACACAACGACACATTTATTTCTAAAACCAGTGTTGAGTTCTATACACTCCTGCTTGGCACCACCAAAGACGATAAATGGTTTCAATTTGGTCCAGTCAGCTTTTGCTATCAAGCAAACAGAATTTCTGATCTCTTCATGGTCAATTGACTTCAGCATTACTTCAAGTTCACCACGTCGCTCTATTGTTGTTGGCGCAGTCATATCTGCGCATACAGCTGTTTCATCCATTGCAAGTATCAAACTCGCATTGAATATGTGTTTTCTTGACATTCGTCGGACATGAACCACATGTTGCACTAACCTGTCCACAAAGTATGCCGGATCTTTTTGAATCGCTCTGCGCGGTAATGAAAGACAATTCCGTTTCATGAACTTCTCTAACCAACCACAGCTAGCCTAAAAGCTATTCTTTAAAGCTGTTACACATCAAGTAACATTCATGCGAAAACTCTTTTTTTGACGAACTCTTAAAGCGGAAAAAACAAGCGTATTTATCTTTAGTTACAGAAGAATTTGTTGATAAAAAAGAAGTAAGACTCATGTAAACTATTCGTTATTTCTTGTTTGGTCTGTTTTATAATAAAAGCTGCTTTTAAGGATGTGGCTTTTAACAGAGCGTTTTTTCCGAGGAAATACGGTACATAGCATATTCCCAGCCTGTCTGACTCCCTGGGCCCGAATTGCCTGGTGCGATGATCTTTCACAGATTGACAAATAGCTCAAGACTCCTTGATGTCACTGACAACGGTAACAACTGGACCAACAAATGGTAGTCCGAAAAATCCGGCTGTGATTTGCAACACATTTCTCGTTGACTGGAATTGGTGCGTACTGAAAGACGGATGAGGTGAGGTGATGGAATTGATAAAAGGGAGACATCTTTGACGTACTCGCAGAATACAAAGAAGTTATCAAATTACCTCACTCAATATTTCTGATAAGATTTCTCCAGGAACTTGGAAATCGCGCTTTTCCAATTCAACGCCTGTTGTACGTTGTTAGAAATCTATGTGTGAGAGGCATGTGTCGTGTGGAAGAAGACCACCTGCCACTACCTTGCTGAGAGAAGCCATTTACCATTCCTTATGATTGTTGGGAGACATTTCTGGGGGAATTTTACAAGTGAGCATTTCTTCGAGAGCGAATTCATTAAAGTTCTGAATGGCAACAACCAAGGTCTCCGGAAATCTAGTGTTTTGATTTGTCCCGTCATAACGAAAAAGGAAATCCAATTGGTTTTACGAGGCCTTCATTGCCGATGCTTGCAAACAGATGAATCACTTTGCTTTGCGTTTGTCATGGCCATTAGAATACCCGGTGGAAGAGTAGTACTTGCCACTCCGTACATCAGTGTCTGTTGAGCCTGAATATGAAACCTCAGGTTCATTATTAGCAGAGGAAGACCGAATCTTGCAATTGGTCTATACTGAAAGATTCAGTTTGTGCTTCATTGCTTTAGCCAAGTTGTGATCTGGAAGACGCACTTCATAGGAAATGTGCAAGATGACTGGGGCTTGTTTTGTTGTAGGAGCTACACAGATTAGTACTTTGGCCCTCTCCTCCATTGTGATGGCGAAAATATATTTTTTACCAAAGCAGGAGACTATATCTTTAATCTGCTGTCTCCTTGCAAACGTAAAGTCGGCGTCGATATCCCGATGTTAATTATCATTCTTTCCATGGTGAAGATTTACAGGAGCCGTTCTGACGTGAACTTTTCCATAAATACTGTCACTTATTCGCGGAACCATTCAAAGATAATGCGCCTGTCTACTCGGAGAGTATCCTATATTCGTCGGTGAGCTGTGTAACTCATCCACTGCCTTGCAAGCATTCAGAATCTCAGTGCTTCTATACGAGGATCGGCACCTTCATCAGCAGTCATTGAATCAAAGATGGCTTGATGAAGGCCAGATTAGTTTTCTTTCCAAAGGAGGCCGACCAGACTTTTTATGCATGGATGTGTGAAATTTTCCAATGTTTTCTTCACTAACAGTTGTCAGCTGGAGCACGGGCTTTCTCTTCTCGTCATGTTGCGTTTCCTGGCTCTCAGGGTCATTTATGACGTGAGCGAGGTTTTTTTCCTATTTCAATGTTTAATGTCCCAAATCTGGGTACTAAAAATCCTGGACTCAAGGCGTTACTTTCCGCCGTACTTTGTTTTGAGCTGGTATTTCTCAGGTAAACTGGCGTTTCTTTTGTGTTAACATGTAAAGGATAAAGTTTGCGGATGGACGATGCTGTGTCAACAACTACTAGGATGGTGGTTGAAAGCGAACTTGGGGAATCCGAAAGAGGAAATTTAATCCTTCTTGGTCAGCATCTTACTTTTGTGCATAATCAGGTAGTTGTATTACCTGTTTGATTTGCAAGGAAGCGATTACCGTTTTCAAAGAATACAACGTTAAAAGACATTATGTTAGGCATCACAGCAAAGCTTTCAAGCACTTGTCGAATGAAGACCAATTGAAAACAATAGATTTCTTGACAAATGAGTAGAAAGCGCAAAGGGCTGCACTGCTTCGACCGATCGCCACAAATGAATCAGCCATCCGAGCAAGTTTTCGAGTGGCGTGCATCATCGCTAAAAGGGGAAAGCCGTTTTCAGGTAACAACATACATGTATACGCTTTTAGTCGCATGAGTTGATTAAACTATATTTATTAATGAATTTCAGACTACCATACATGTACCTCGCTTTTGTAAAGTCCTTGCTATACTGAAGTACTAGATATATGGGCCTACTAGCACATAATATTATTGTTTGCTATTTATTTTCGAAGGCACTGCAGGTCTACTCAATGGATTTGTTTTCGTTTCAGATGGATAATTCATCATGGACTGTATGCGTGCAATTGTTGATGAAGTCAGTCCCAGCACATCCAAAGATTTTAAGGCCGTGAGCTTATCGCGAAATACTATTACACGCAGAATAGAAGATGTTGCCGGTAACCTGCAAGGACAGCTGTCGAGTTTATGTCAACATTTCACCCACTTCTCCTTGGCAATCGACGAGTCTACGGATACTAGTGATACAGGGCAGCTGCTTATTTTGATTCGAGGCGTTGACAATTCATTCAAGATTACTAATTAATTGCTTTATGTGCAATCATTGAAAGGCACTACTACTGGTTATGATCTATTCACTGTTGTCTCCTCTTCTCTAGAGATTTTCAGTTTGAATTGGGATAAACGTACGTCATTAACAACAGATGGAGCTCCCAATATGACCGGTAAAAAGAGCGGCGTCGTTGGAAGAGTTAGTGGCCATCTTCGGGAGTCTGGGGAAGATGTTCAGCTTCATATATTCCTGCACTATCTCATACATCAACAAAAGTCCCTCATATCTCGAATATTTTTAAAGTTGTAAAACCGACCACCAAATACATTCGTTACCATGCGTTACACCACCGACAATTCATTGCACTACTTCAGGAGTCTACTGTCTTTGACGTTGACACTACTGCCAAAGATGTTCTTTATCACTCTCAAGTTCGTTGGCCAAGCTCAGGTTCCTCACTGGAAAGGTTTTTCGATTTACGGAAGCCTATCTCGGACTTAATGAAGTCAGCAGGCAGGTCCGCAGTTGAACTATCTGATGATACTTGGGTATGGAAGCTAGCAGTAGTAACAGATCTGACTGGCCATATTGATGATCTGAACAAGCTACTGTAAGGGAAATGTAATCTAGTGTGTGTATCAGTTCGTACTAATCAAATCTTGGTTTCCTTGTACGTTAACTGAAGTCTGGCCGTTTGACTCACTTCAACTGTTGTGCTTCACTAAACACTACCAGCCCAGTAAAGTGAAATCAACTTTGAGACTCGTTTACATGATTTAGTTTGCCTGATGATGGCAGCAATGACGAAAATTATAGATTTTTATCGATTGTGATAACACATTTTGCTTAAAATTAGTTTTGTAACCACGTCCCTTTTCAGATCTGCCTGTCATAGACAAAGGGTCAGACAATGTTTGAAATATGCAATTCTTTGTTTATGAATGCATCTTTTACTTTGGAAAATTGTTGTACCTATCTATCCTTTAGAAAGCACCAGCTCAATGATTGGTAAGAATAGAAATATTTTGAAGTCGACTAACGCTTTTCATGGTGTAAGCAGTTGCCCGACGGGAGCTGCGACTGATATTCTAAGGTCTGTAAGGCGAGTGTATTTCCACATTTAGTTTTACCCAAGCAACATGTGGAATCGAATGAACGCTTGGTATTGCAAAACACACTTGGGGATCGTTCACATATTACGTAATCCAGGAGGGGAGGAGGTTATCAAAATTGATTATGCTTGATTATGGGGGAAGGGGTCAACAGGTTTGATGGCATAAGCAAATGAAAAAATAACTAATTGCGTATTTTGTTTTCTTTTGCTCTTTTTCGTAATCGCACTCATGCATATCGTGCAAAAACAATGTAAAATCTTTTTGTTTTTTTAAAATTGTAATACATAAATTTGAATAGAGCTTGACCTCGCTATAAAAGAAGCCTTTCCATTGTTTGACTTGGAATGGAATTCGGAATTGCAATTCGAATTTCCTGAGAAAGCAGAGAAATGATGGAAGAATAGTTTCATTTTAGCTTACACAATCTTTTCTAAACATAAACAATGGACCCGGATTCCAAAAGGTATAACGAATTAGTTATTGCCTGCAAGAAGGCATATACTGGTCTGAAAATGGCATTGTAATTATAGAAAGTACAGACGCTTTGGAACGATGTCAAAAATGATAGAAAAAAGTAGGAAGAAACCTCAGTTGATTTGCAGAGAAGAACACAACGCATACAAAGTAAAAAGTTATCCTTCTGGTGAAATTTGAAGTCAAAACCTCCACAAAAACCAGCCGAACGTTTAACAACATTACCATCCAAATCATCCAGCGAAAATGAGAATCACTCAAATGTTGGCAAACCTGTTCAAGGAAAAAATCAATAAAAGTTTAAAGAGTAGTACTAGGTCTCTTGCTATCGAATTTTGATTCTGAGCGTCTTTTTCTTCAGGTTTTTTGGACAAATCAAAGAGGAAAGATAACCAGATAGATTTCATGTTTACTTCCAGATACAGAAATCGTTGTTGGTGACGAGAAAAGTGGTGACAAGAAAAAGAGCAAAACACCAGCTCAAGACAAATATAAACGTCTTGAATCAATCAATCGCAAGCTTTGCTGATTTGGAGAAAAAAAAAAGGTTTAACATCAGAGAGTTAGCACCGTTTGAAAGCATTGATAGTGCCCGCTTCACCAGATGGCTCACCAAAAGTCTTTGTTCGATCATGAAACTACAAGGAGCCAGTGTGTTGTAATATGGGTGGCGCGAAATTCTATCAGAATTTAAAAACGAGAACAGAAATGTTTTGGGAACTGCAGTAAACACATCGATCAAATGGCTCGAGCGGGACTGATATTCAGGGAAAACAGAAAGGTTGAAGGTTTAAAGCCGGATAGAGAATATGTGTTCGAAGAATTTCTTGGATCATTGCAACAGGTAAAGTTGCCATAGTAAGGAAAGGCCTGCGAAGTTGGCTATTCCTTGTCTTCTGTCAGACCGTAATTTTGATGTTTAAGTCAAGGTTAGTGTTGTTTTTTGTTCAAAGCCCCTGAGCTCTAAGACCATATTAACTTGATGCTAAGCTGAGGAAATAGTGATGGATACTAAGAAAATATTAAATTGACATTTTAATCTTTTTACCCCAATAACCGAGTCACCCGGGTTTGTTGAGGCCAAAGGGACAGGGGCATGTGCTAGATGGTTATTAAAGAAACCAAGGAGCATCAAACTGGTACTTGCACTGCAAAGCATTTTTTCTTCACATATGTGAAAAATTTCTTTGGTTTTTGACGTATAACCTGGATATGTGTTTTATATATGGACAGATATATATAGATATGTGTTACATATATCCTGGATATGTGTTTTATATATAGACAGATATAGATAGATATGTGTTACATATAGCCTGGATATGTGTTATACATGTTCCTGAAGAGCATGTATTTTTGGATTTCTTTCCTGCTTCGTCCTGCTATATCTCAGATTTTTTTCTTGTTTTGTCTAGTCATGAGACCAAACATGGAAATAGCTAAATGTTTTTGACATTGGGAAAGATTAGTAAAACGAGACCAAATTAATCGTAGTGTGACTATGTTTTAAATGATATTTAACTAATGAATCTTTTCAGTTTGTACAAGAACTAGGATTACTGAAAGAAGATGGAAACAAGCTTGGGTTAGGCCTTAAGAACATAGACCAAAGGTGCCAAAAAATAGCATAAACTGAAGCATTAACTCTGATGTAGATGAAATGCCAAACCATCAGTGGCTTTGCAGTTCTGGTTTGGACTGAAAGGAAATACTGAAGTCTTCATTCTTGCTGTCCATGACGAATTTCTTTACCAGAAATTACCATACTAATTTCCTACATAATTGTGCAGACCCTAAATCCTGTTTCTGTGAAGAAAAAGCTGGCCATTCACAAACAGTAACAGAGGGGAAATATGTAATAAACATATGGCTTTTTAGCATCAATACTGACCATACTAATAAGACAAATGTTCCAGGTATAGTTATCAAGGACAAAAAAGGCATGACCCTCCTTTTGATAGATATGAGAGTGCCCTCAGATAGGAATGTCCATGCAAAGGTGTTTGAGAAACTAAGTAAATGTGAGGATCTTGAAATAGAGGTTTGGAAAATGTGGGACCTGAAACCTAAAACTGATCTAGCTGTTATTGGTAAAAATATAAAGAAATGAAATTTGTGATTATTTTAAAACTATATCTGGTAAGCCATTCAATAATGAAGTATAAAAGGTGGTCTTAAATAGAAGAGCACATAATTTTATAAGAGTTTTATCTGTTTGAATTTCAATCTTCATTTTCATAAATTGGTACAATTTGGCCATTAGAGTGTGATTGACTCATGTATTTTAAGTTAAGATCCTTAATAGCCTATTGAAGTAAATTTTTTTATGAAGACAACAAAAGTAATGTAAACTTGAATCATTCAAAATTTGATTAAGTTCTGAAACACAAAAAACATACTTTTTGACTCAACTATATAATTGATATGATAATGGTTGTAATATAATAATAACAATAAAAATTAAGTAGTACTAATTTTAATACTAATTAACTGGGTATTTAATTACATAAAAAAGATATAACTATATACTCAAATATTTTCTAGCATTAGGTATCTGTCAGAACTATAAAGGTAGGCAAACATATAAATGAATCAATAGATTATCAATTACTTCACAACATCACCCAACCACTTTCATATTCCCAGGCCACTGGAAATAGTCCATTGTATGATTATAAAAATGCAAACCTAATAATAAAAAAAATCTCTGGTGACATGGCAGAGTAAGTACAGTTATTCTCTGGGTTATGTGCAAAACCAAGTAAAATGAACACACACTAGTGAGGGTTCTATAAAATGAAAATGGAAATATATTGTGGGACTTTTCTGTGGAGCCAGACTGAACACAAAATGGAACACATTAAACCTGACATCATTATTATTGACAAAGATACAAGAGAATGTTATGTAATAAGTGTAGCATGGGTGTTTGACATTCAAATAAAAGACAAAGAACAAGAGGAGGTGAAACAATGACAAGATATAAAGAGATAAATTGTGACAATTTGGCAATGCAGAAAACTAACATAATTTTATTAATTAATTATTGGAACATTTGGAAAAATTAATAGGAGTTTTACAACACAGATGAAAAAATTGCAAATTGAAAATTATTGTGATATTCAGAAAGTTTTTTGTTCAGAACAGCTAAGATCATCAGAGGGTCTTAGATGCCTGAGGTTATGTGCTGTAACTTGATACATAAGAAATATCAAACACCTAGTTAAAACCAGATGATGTGATGTAAAGCTCAATACCTTTTTTTAAATAATAAACATACAAAAACTACATATATTACTGGTTTATATAACAAACCTGGTTTGAGATGCACTGCCAATAAGAAAACAAAACTGTTTATTATAATTGATTTTCTTTCTTATACAATATGCATTTTTCTTGCAGAAAGTGAGGTCTCTTGCTAATGGTCTTCTGAATTCTAATGGTGGAGTGATATTCTTTGGAATTAATACAAAAGGTTAGTTATTAGAATAGGTACAATGTAAACTAACAAATATCTGTGATACAGTATAAAAAATGTAAACTATTTAACATTTAATTTTCAGTTTGATAATTATGTGACCTCTCAAAGTAGACAAAACCATGGGGTTGGACAGCATATGCATTTCTGCTGTTTGCATCTTCTTCTCAAGACTCTTGGTTAGAGGAGCTGTCTCTCGTCCATACAGCATCGTAGGCCTTACTACTGTTTTGTATAATTTTGACTTTCACTGGTACTCTCCTGTCACACAAAATTCCAGTCGTGCTCTTCCAGTTGCTCCACCCTGCCTGGATTCTTTTCTTCACTTCTTTTGAACAATTGCCACTTTGCTCCATTGTGGACCCGAGGTACTTGAAATTCTCTTTCAGACCACGTTTCTCAAGTGCATTTCACCATCCTTCCAGCTCTTCTTCAGCCTGGCCTTTCCCTGTGTTCATGAGCACAATATCATCCACAAACATCATATTCCATGGCACCTCCTTTCTTACTTCATCTGTCAACACATCCATTACTACAGCAAAGAGTAGTGGACTCAGGGCTGACCCCTGATTCAATCCTACTTTTACACTGAATGCTTCTGTCCTTCCTGCAGCACATCTGACCTCCGTCCTGCACTCTCTATACATTTCTTGAACACAGCACACATACTTTTCTTAGACTCCTTTCCTTCTCAAGCAATACCAAATTTCCTCTCTAGGTACCCTGTCATATGCCTTTTCGAGGTCGATGAATACACAATGGAGCTCTTGTTGGCCTTCCCGATACTTCTCTGCTGTTGTTCTGAGTGCAAAGATGGCATCCATTGTGCTTTTCTTGGGCACAAAGCTAAACTGTTCTGGGCTGATTTCGATCTCTTCCCAGACTCTCTGATCCTTCACCCTCACCCAAACCTTCATGGTGTGACTTAGCAGCTTTATTCCTCTGTAGTTCGAGCAGCTTTGCACATCTCCTTTGTCTTCCAGTTTACTGGCAAGACCTCTCCAAGTCTTTCTCTGATCTCATTCTTGAACCTTTCTCCCATCGCTGGTTCTTTAAGCCTCCACCATTTGAGTCTTGGCTCCACTTTCTTAGTCCGTTGTAATGGCGTTTGCAATGTGACCTTGCATATCACCAGTCGATGCTGAGGTGTAACACAATCACTTGTTAATACTTTGCAGTCTGTGACTTCCTTCAGCAGTCTTCTTCTGCAAAGTACATAGTCAATTTGGGTACTATGTGGACTGCTTTTGTAAGTCACTTTCTGTTCCCCGGCCTTCATGAAGAATGTGTTGATGATAGCTAGGTCGAAGCTTTCTGCAAAGCACACTACTCTTTCTCCTTGCTCATTTCTTGTTCCTTGTCTATGCTTGCCCATGTTCCTTTTATTTCCCACATTACCTTCTCCAACATGCCTGTTGAAATCTTCTCCTATATACACACGTTCATTGCCAGGGGTCTTGCTCACTTAATCATCCAGATCATCCCAAAATTGTTCCTTTTCCTCTTCATTACATCCAGTCTGTGGTACGTAGGCACTGATAACTTGCATGATAGTACCACCAATCTCCATCCATATTCCCATGATTCGGTCTGAACATCTCTCTACCGATATTACCCTCTCAGTGAGCGATGGGTGGAGGATGNCATTCTTGAACCTTTCTCCCATCTCTGGTTCTTTAAGCTTCCACCATTTGATTCTTGGCTCCGCTTTCTTAGTCCGTTGTAATGGGGTTTGCAATGTGACCTTGCATATCACCGGTCGATGCTGAGGTGTAACACAATCACTTGTTAATACTTTGCAGTCTGTGACTTCCTTCAGCAGTCTTCTTCTGCAAAGTACATAGTCGATTTGGGTACTATGTGGACCGCTTTTGTAAGTCACTTTCTGTTCCCCTGCCTTCATGAAGAATGTGTTGATGATAGCTAGGTCGAAGCTTTCTGCAAAGCACACTACTCTTTCTCCTTGCTCATTTCTTGTTCCTTGTCTATGCTTGCCCATGTTCCTTTTATTTCCCACATTACCTTCTCCAACATGCCTGTTGAAATCTTCTCCTATATACACACGTTCATTGCCAGGGGTCTTGCTCACTTAATCATCCAGATCATCCCAAAATTGTTCCTTTTCCTCTTCATTACATCCAGTCTGTGGTACGTAGGCACTGATAACTTGCATGATAGTACCACCAATCTCCATCCATATTCCCATGATTCGGTCTGAACATCTCTCTACCGATATTACCCTCTCAGTGAGCGATGGGTGGAGGATGATGCCCACTCCATTCCTGTTATTTGCTCTCCCACTGTAGTACATCTTGTATCCATTTCCAATCTTCCTGGACTTTGAGCCTTTCCATTTGGTTTCTTGCACGTGTAGAACCTTCAGCTTTCTTCTTTCTATCAAAGCTGCAATTTCATTTCCTCTCCCTGTCATTGTACCAACATTGAGAGTACCAATCGTGAGCTCCTGTTTTCGATCTTCCTTCCATTGCTTTTCCTTTTTACTTCTTACCCTTCTTCCTCCACATTTCCTTCTGCTTTTGTAGCCAGTCGCATATTTTCCATTACCTCGCTGGTCTCCCTAGGCAAAGGTGGTCATTGGTAACCTGGGCCACGACCGATTCGGTATGATATTATCTTGTTTAGTCAAGGGTAACTGGAACAAACTAATGTATTCTTCACAAAGTTAAAAAGAGGGGAGCATAAGATGACTTTCAAGATAAATCAACTTGCTGGATGCTAATTTTTATTGTCAGGAACACTGACTTGGAAGTGAGACACCAGAAACACAGTTTCATTAGGCATTTGACATGTAAAAGGCAAAGTAACCCAGTTTCAATTTATGTCCTACAGTCATCATAATAAAAAGTTCAAGGACAAATTTTTGTGATCTGGAGCCTCAGCCTGATCAAGAATTCTTGGTATGGTTGTGGATTTAAAGCATTTTCTTATGTTATTTAAATGTTATTTAATATTTACATTACATTTTTAATTCATGCACAAATATCCAAAATAAACATTACTTTGTTGTCATATTTAAGTCTTTATTTTTATTTACCATGAATATGTTTTCTGTCAGTAAATTTGAATTTCTGTAGATACTTTTTCTTTCATTGTCTTTGTAGCAGCAATACAGCAAAAACAGTGATTTAAACTAGTGCTAATGATGCTCGAGCACTAGTCAGACTTTCATACACAAGATTTTTGATGCTACTTTTTTGTTGGTATTGATGTCAAATTTTTGTAAAGGTTTTTCTTATTATTCTTTATACCAAATATTTGGCAATGGCAGCACTTCATGTATACTTTTTAAATCCCATTAGGTTGTTACAGTAGTTAATGGTATTTTGTGGACATTGAAAAAATAATATAAGCTGTCATATTACAGCATATATGATTTCTTTTTATAAATACAATCATTTTGATGAAGTTTGTTGTATTCCAAGCACTAGTCATTCCTGCATGGCTGCAATCCCATCCTGTTACATTTATGCACATCTAAAACATATGGTGCCCCCAAAAAGCTAGGGTGCTTGAAAAATTTGGACTTTTGGATATACAGAATTTGAGTTTTCATTCTGTTAAAAGGCTGCAAGTAGTTGGTGGTGGTCAGAAGATGCCCAGACTGCAGTGAGGAAAAAGAAGGAAGCATTCAAGCATATAAAAAATGAAGGTTGTAAGGAGTCTATTCAGGAGTATAAAATCAGCAAGCGTGAAGCAAAGTAGGTGATTACAGTAGCAAAAGCACAAAATACTGAGAAGTGATACAATGAGCTTGAAACAAAGAGGGGCCAAGACAAGGTATTCAGAATTGCCAAAGCAAGAGCAAAGAGGGATACTGGAGAATATTGCAGTGATACAGGATGGTTCAGGGAAAATTATGGTGTAGAAATATCAGATATGACCTGGGTATGACAATATACTGCATCCGGTTGTGGAGTTTCGACTTGGGCGAATGAGGTTACCCTTTGCCACAACTACCTTCAGGTCACCCTTGAGCAAGGTGTAGTACCTGTCAGCTCTCCCCGAAACATTGAAATACCAGGTTGGCGTCTGGCGGGGGTTAGGGTATTTGCCTCATGGGTAGGAGGCGACTCTTTAGCCTTGGTTGGCAACGCTTCTAGTGATGGTACTCTCAGCCTTCTGAACCTTGTCGTGGTAGAGTAGTTTGTGTGCCTTGTTTTGATTCTGAGTGCTACGCTGGCTGGAGCTTATGCTCCTGATAGGGCCACCCATGCCAGACATTATGAAGAGTAGATGCCAGACAAATGCAGGAGGAAAAATCCAAAAAGCATCTGCACGGTATCAGTCGGCTCTTTGGTCGGAGCAGCCCTTGCGTCTGTGGATAGTCTGCGGCAAAGCTGTCATCTGTTTATCTCTATCAGGATACCTTTAGAAAGTACCTGAATAAAACTTAATCTTAAAACAAACATTCCTTATGATAAATACAAACTCAAATCGACCCCTAGTCCGGGTGAATCAGGGGTGCGTCAGTAATCTGCCTGAAGGTTGCTCTGCAACGAACATTGGAACTTGGAATGTTAGAACACTAAATATCGATGGAGATGTTGATGGAAAACTACAAAACATTTTTATGAAGATGACACGTCTAAAAGTTGATATTCTTGGTCTAGCAGAAACCCATCTCGGAATAGAAACCCCAGAATCCTTCGATACCGAATCCGTCATTGTAATCCACTCTTCTAGGATAATAGAAGAGTGGATTACAAAGGATAATATCCACCGACAAGGAGTAGCATTTATAATATCGAAGTCAATCTCCCAAAGCTTGATAAACTACCAACTTGTCTCGGAGAGAATTATTAGTATTGATATTGAAACTGCTGATGGTATTCTTACACTATTTCAAATCTATGCGTCTGACTCCTCTTACTCTGATTCAGATAGTGACTCTTTCTACCATAAATTACAACAGGAAATAAATTCTTTGCCTGTAAACAGACAATACATGATACTTGGCGATTTTAATGCAAAGGTTGGAGTAGATGCTTATGTAAACTGGCCTACAGTAGCTGGTAACTTCGCTGTCGGTCAAGGAAATGCCAGAGGTGAAAAAATGTTACAGTTTTGTGCCATTAATAACTTGTCTATAACAAACACCTTGTACAAACAAAAATCCAATTCCAGACTGTACACATGGATCTCCCCAGAAGGTGGTACAAGAAATTAAATTGACTACATTGTAACAAGAAAAAAAAATCTTAAAATAGTCAAGAACTGCAGAGTATACAACTCTGCAGATATTGGCTCAGATCACTCTCTCTTGCTAGCAAATGTAATTATCCAACAGAAAAAGTCAACATCTCGGAAAGCAGTGGTAAGGAGGTATAACATCGAACAACTAAATCAACCTGATATTGTAGACACTTTTCAGCAAAGAATCGGTGGTAGATTTGAACCACTTCTGATGTTAGATTCAGATATCGATGACCTATATGATAAATTTAGAGATACTCTAAATGAAGTGACAGAGGAAACATGTGGTTATCGGAAAAAAAGGTTTGTTGATGGCCTTTCTCAGTCGGAAATTGATTTATGTCACAGACGAAGGGAAGCTAGAAAAGAAATGTTGAAAAATCCCTCTGATCCTGCAAAGAGACAGGTTTACTCTGGTTTAAACAAAGAAGTGAAGAAAGCTGTAAAACTAGTAAAAGCAAAAAACTTTGCTGATAAAGTAAGACTACTGGAACAACAATACAATAAAAATGACAGTCACAATTTATTTAAAACTGTGAAGGAGCTCGAAGGAAAACCGAGAAAACATTTATCAGTTGTCAAGGATGAAGCCGGGAAAAAACACTTTCAAATAGAAGAAGTATTAAAGCTATGGGAGGAGCATTTCCAAAATCATCTAAACACATCCTTCCCACATGATGAAAATGCCATCTTAACCATTGAACCCATAAACCCTAATCTAGATGAAGAAGTGCTTCAAGTTGAAATTGAAGAAATAAAATCAGCACTAAAGAAGATGAAAAATCGTAAAGCCCCAGGAGCAGACAAAATCACTATCGAAGTGATCAAAGCTGGTGGAGATAAAATGATCAAAATGCTCCAAAAAATTTACAACTTGATACTGACATCTGAAAAAACTCCAACTGATTTTTCCAAAATGGTAGTTAATCCCGTCTTTAAAAAAGGAGATAAGCTTATTATGTCAAATTACCGTGCCATTGCTCTACTGTCGATTCCAGGGAAGATATTTTTGAAAATACTTTTAGAGAGGATGAAAGCAAAGGTTGATAGAAAACTGAAAGAAAGCCAATATGGTTTTAGATCAGGTCGTGGAACAGTTGATGCTATATTTGTGGTAAGGCAGCTGATTGAAAAAGCGAGAGAGAAAAATATCCCTCTACACTTCAATTTCATTGATTTCAAATCAGCATTTGATACAGTGTGGAGGAATGCACTATGGAAAATGCTATTGAAGATCGGAGTACAACCAAAATACGTGAACATTATCAAGTATATGTATGATAACACCAAGTGTGCTGTATCGATAGAAAACACACTTACTGGCTGGTTCGCAGTCAAAGTTGGTGTAAGACAAGGTTGTATCTTATCGCCTACTCTATTCAACATAATTCTCGAATTTGTCATGGACGAAATCTCAATGCTTCAAGAATTTCATCTTATGCAAGACCTATCAATAGACGTGAGATATGCGGATGACACTACGCTTATTTCAACGTTGTTTGAGAAATTAGGTTTTTCCACCCAGGAGTTAGAGGAAGCCTGTAGAAAGTGGGGACTCAAAATCAATACCAGCAAATGTAATGTAATATCTCCTGATCCGACTTGTAACATTGAAATCAATGGTGAACCGATCGAAAAGGTGGATAGTTTTGTCTTTCTTGGATTAGTTGTGCCTGAGACCTCTGACGATGTTAAAAGGAGAATTGCTCTAGCTAGCAGTGCTTTTGGAAGATTAAAGTCAAACATCTGGTCAAGAAGAGAAATCTCGAACTCAATCAAAATGAGATTGTTCAAGGCATTGATCATCCCCATTGCCATATACGCCTCTGAATGTTGGACGCTAAAAGCTGAAGATTAAAGAAGTCTACTTGTTTTTGAAAATGACTGTTTAAGAACAATGGTTGGAAAATCCCGCTGTGGTAGAGTTAGGCTGGTTGATATTAGGAGAGTATTGGGAGCAAAAGATACCATCTTGGACATGATCAAGAAACGTAGAATGAACTGGTTCGGACATGTGAATAGACGTGATGATTTCAGCCATGTGAGAAAATCATATAAAGAAGAATTCCCAGGCAAAAGAAAACGGAGCCACACAAGAAATGGTCAGACCAAATTCGATGTGATCTTGGCATCGCTCTACTGACAATTGAACGTAAAGCCAAAGACCGAGCAAAATGGAGTGAAATTGTATCAAGGAAATGTGCGAGGACCCGATAACTAGGGTTATGCAACTAAGTTAAGTCAAGTCAATATCGGATAAGAGAGAGCTTGAGTGAATATATTGGGCAGCTTCTGAATACATAGAATGATAGAGAAGAACTTGAAGAGGTGGCTAAAACTGAAGGGCCAGAGCTTGAGATCAGTGAAGGAGAAGTGAAAAGGGCATTATATCAAATAAAGAGATGTCAAGCAGCTGGACAATCAGAGAATCTCACAGAGATGTGGCAGGCATTAGAGTGGCTTGTCACTAGCTGGCTCACTGGTTGACTGAACAGGCTGTGAACTGAGGACTTTATCCCAAAAAACCGGAAGAAAAGAACCATGATACTGATTTACAAAGGAAAAAGGAAACGTCTTGGAGTGTGGGGACTGCAGTGGGAATAAAGCTATTGGAGTGTAGGGTGAAGATATTCAAGTGAATATTGAATAGAAGACTGAGGGAAGTGATCAAGGTAGATGAAATACAGTGTGTATTTATGTCAGGAAAAGGAACTGTGGATGCCATCTTTGTACTGAGGCAGAAATAGGAAAAATGCTGGAAGGAAATCAGAAACTGTACACTGTCTTTATTGATTTTGAGAAAGCAGATGACAGGGATCACAGGGATCTGGTTTATTGGTCCTTGCAAAAGAGAGGAATAACAGAGAAATTGCTTTGAGTGATTCAAAGTCTTTACGACAATGCCAAACCATCATCCAAAGCAACCGTTGAGAAACTGACCCATTTCCAGTAGCGGTAATCCTTCACCAGGTCTCTGCTCATAGCCCATTTCTCTTCTCAGTGGTCATGGATATGATCACCAGGAAATTCAGGAAAGAGGTGCCGGACAAGCTGTTGTATACTGATGGCATTGTTGTATCAGCAGCATCAGAGAAAGAAGTACAAGAAGGGATCTTGAGATGGCAGAAAGTGCTGGAAAGGAAGGGATTGAAAGTGAACAGCTGGAAAATGGAAGTTATGGTAGGAGCAGAACCAGAAGACAACAATACAAGTAAAAGATCAGCATGATGAAGAAATAAAGCAAGTGGAAAGGTTTTGCTATCTTGGCTCAGTCGTAGATTCAAGAGGAGGAGTATATGAAGAAGTGAAGACTAGGGTAAAGAAAGCTCGGGCCAAGTGGAGAGAAGTAAGTGGGGTTGTGCATGATAAAATAATGACCATCAAAATCAAGATATACAAAAGTGTAATTCGTCCAGTGTTGCTGTACGGTATTGAGGCTTTAGCAGACAAGGGTAGCAAAGTTAAGGTGGCTAGGGCATGTGATGAGGAGGAAAGGTTGCCATGTTCTGAAGAGTGTACCAAGCAAGAGTAGAAGGAAGAAGGAGTAGAGGTCGACAACGGCTGTGATATAATGACAAGGTGGAAAGAGACATGAAGGTGCTGGGACTGCAAGTGGGAATGTGAGAGGCACGTAGTGAGTGGAGACGAAGGTGCCGAGCATCTGACCCAACCTAGCATTGGACAAGGCTGAGAAAGAGAAGGATTATCTATCTACAGGGTATATGGATGAGTAGTGTACAGCTACCCTGAAGCAAGATAAATTGGTCTTTTTCTGAGTTTTAGTTCTCCAGACCTCCCATAATTTGGTCATTGGAAGCTAACTTTATCCAGTATGTATGTGGTTTCTCACATCGTTCAGATAGTCTTCAATCTATTGAGACTAAGGGACAGTGCTGACTAGTCATGCATGGCACTTCCAACATTGCTGGAACCCGGTACAGTATAGAAATTAATAACCTGATGCAAACTAAGCTATACATAACCGCAAAGTAGTACTATCCCCTCAGAAATCTTTAAGCCCCAAAATACTGTTATAATAAAATTGGCAAGAGGCAATCCAAACAATAAAATTTGCAGTGGCTACTTACCTATCTGCATCCACCTAATTTGATAGCATAAACGCGATTCTTCTTCCAGCCCTCTTGATTCAACATCACGTTCCATACTTTATAAATGCCCAATGTCACCTTGAATGATCTTTCTAGGGCCCATAGTTAAAAAATAGAATAGAAAATGCTCCTAATAAAATACTATCTGTACAAAACATAAAAGATAATGCCATTGAATATTTTTGTAGAAATGGACGTAACGTTTGAGACATCAGTAAGAATGTTCTTTGCTAAAGAAAGATTACCACGTGGATACATATCATAACAACCACATAATTAAAAAATCACCATATTACTGTATTTGTTTGTATTAATAGTATGTAAACGCCCAAAGTTTATATATAGTGACATTTTAAGGCGAATTATTTCTTGAAATAATCAGACCTTCAACTTTCTCCTGTTTTGCTATTAGGTATTGTCAAAGGTATTCATATAGAATCTCGTAAGGAAGAAGATAATTATCGTTTAGTAGTTGATCGAACAATTGGAGGATTTTCTCCATTTGTTCCACCTGCAAAATACAGGTATGAGAATAATTTAACTGCGTATCACTGTTGTCAGAGCTTAATTTGATGTTGTTTTTGTACTTTTTTCTGTTCTTTATGATCGTGCACTTGTTGTCCATGTTGTTTTAATTCTTTCTTATTTTTGCGTGTTTGTTATTTTGCATTGTATTTCTTCTTTTTTCTCATCTCTGTGATTTTCTTAATAGCCATTTTGATGTGTTGCTGTTTTTGTTTAGTTTCTTTTGTTCGTACTTCCTTCATTATTTATGATTTTATTTGTTCTATCTGATATTCCTTTTGCTTAGTTCATTGCTAACTTCTTTTGGATTGATTATCTGTTTATTTGTGTGTAACATGCAGTGAAATATCTGAAATATTTGCTTCTAAGATATCCTGAGTTCCTGGATAATGATTCCAAATATAACAAAATCAAATCATGATGCTATTGCATTTTGGACAGTTGGGAAAAATATAACAATGTTGGTGTATATAGTTTTAGTTTTAGGTGTAGATAGTCTGGTCATCCCTGCAGCTGATGTTGATCCATGAGAGCATCGCTCAAAGAAGGAGATCAAACAGCAGATGAAATATCCCTTAGAACCTTGTTCAGTGATACCCACGTACCACCTGTTTCAGTGAGGACACCACATTTTTGAGTGCATGAACTGTAATAGGTGCCTACCTACCATGGAAATAGACATCACCAGGGATAGTCAGACTAGAAGTTGAAATTAAGAAGACATGTAGATGACGAGCCTATTGAGAAATCTAACACTAAAAGGCTGTAGAGCTTACAGAGGACTTATTTACTTCAAATGGTCAAAATGAATTATTTAGAGACTATTATGAAAATCAAAAGTAATTACTAAATAATGAATAAAGCTTTGCCAGAAATGTCAGTCAGCTCTTTAAGACAAACAGGTTTGCTGTAATTTTGTAATCACTAAGACACTAACATTGTTTCTGTACATATATTGTAGTTTTTGTATATACTACATCACTAATTAGAAAAACTAGACTTTTAAGCACCTTTTTTTACCTGATTGTAAATGTACTGTGTATTAATCATGCCGACTTTACAATAAATAACGGTATGTAATGTGATGTAGTAAAATTATTCTTTTTAAATTTTTTTTCCAATCGTCAACTTCACCTATTTGGCAACTTCTCTAATTAGTTGCTTTCGACTTGACCCCATAGCGTGGCAAATCAGGGGTTTCACTGTATGACAACAACAGGGAATAATGAATCTTTGTCTTTGTTTGCAGACTGCAATTCCATCCGCTTTCAAAAGAAAAAAAATATGTAATTGAGCTGAAAGTGGCTGCTGGGGATTTAGGTGAATGCTACGAAGATGGGGCATTCAAGGCAAGACAAAATTACATTTCTAATTTTTTCAGACCATATAATATTTGCGTACATTTGCTTACATAACAAACATTGTCATACGAAGCATTTGAGTAATCGAGTACCACATTGATTATTATTTTGAAAGGTTTTCATTGGAAACAAAATGACTTAAGTATAATCTAAAAACTCATGAGTACTTTTTCATATTCTTTCATAAAAAAGTACCTCTGTTGAAGCTGATTGTCTATTTTGGGAGACATAAAAAACAACTACATGGAGTTTAGGTTGTTTTCTCCTCCTACTCCATTTAATGCAAAAATGAGATTCATACGATATCTTACATTTACTAGGATTCTACAGTCATCCTGTAACTATAACTTGGTTAATACTTAAAAACAAAGCAACAATTTTTTCCCCTGTTAAAGTTATTGGATACTACAAAAAACCATTAAGGCATATCAAGGAAGAGTCATTGTGATTATTTACCTGAAATTTTACGACTGTGCCAATTTGTTTTGAGAAATGTAAGAAATAAAGAAATTAAAGGAGCAGGCATTTAGGGTCGACCTCAAAGTTTTGGCGTTGTAAAGGTAATGCTCTGTTGACTAAGGTGTGCAGCCACGCATACATTTCCATGAAATTTAATGATTTTATCCTGTAAAACTGATGTATCAAACCCACCACTGTAGGAATGTAAACAGTAATCATAAGTTGTTGGTAAACATCCTGGAAAGATGAGGGGGAGATAAAAAGACTGAGTTTACATTTTGTGAAAATGTATGAAAATGCTATCGACTGCTAATTCTTCAGTTAGAAAGGGTTGATTCCAAGGCATTATTTCATTTATTGCGCTACAGTAATTATTCAATTCTTTCGCCGAATTGGAACAAACAACTAAACATTGCAAAAGAAACATTTTACACAAGATATACAGTCAAAGTAAATTATTTTCTGGGTTATCATGTCCGAAAGTAGTTTAAATTGCTATTACCTAATGGGCCACCTCACGCTTTTCTTCACGCATCACTTCAAGACGCATGTACATGTGTTTTGAAGTGATGCATCTGATTGAAAGCGGACCAATTTCAAACACTTGTCCAACATTTTCATGGCTCTAGTGCTTGAGACTGAGCATTTTTTTCTGACAATGGTTTTAGTAGCTCCACCTTACCATCATCACTATTCTCCAATTTATCATGTTCCCCACCTTTAATGGATTTGGTGGGTTTTAGAGACTTCAAAGATTACCAAGTCGGTGCAGTTTAGGTTATACTCTTTGAATTCTTTTAAATGTTTTATTATGACCGTAAAGTTGATTTTCCAAAAGTATTTTTTCAACCATCAATAGCTGTTCCAAAAATATTACTGTTCATCCACCTCGTCATTGGTTTAACGCAGACAGATCTTGCCTATTGTTTGTTTGTTTACTGAAAAAAGCCAGGCTTGACTCAGAAAGAAAATCGAACATGTAGAAACCATCCCATGTTGATGCCTTGATCTTTCCGTTTGAGGTCTGAGGACTGTATGTAAACTATTTTTACTTAAACAATATGTTGCAATGTTTTGCACGAGTGTCACGGTTGTGTAAGCATGGTATGGAAAGTATGTGCAATGTAACTATGATTAAGCACAAAAGGTGTTGTCTTGTTGTCGATGCAGGAAATGATGTTCTAATGGCGTTTGATTTACAAAAGTTAAACGGAATTCTTTTTTGCTTCAGCAACAGCTGAGTAATCTAAGTCTGGATAAACTTTGGATGGGCTAATCGAATAAATGTGGTAATGAACTTTTGGTGGATTTAGCAAATGCAAAAATTTCGTAAAGCTGCAATTTCTTAGGATCTTGCCTCTCTCAAACGACTCTTTGGGTTAAAACAAAACAGAAATGACTAATAATTAGCATTGTGAAATAAAAAATGGTTTGGTGCCATGCTATTAAAAGGCTGATTGTTGCCAATAGAAGCTTCATTATGTACATTTTCTTGCTTATTTTAGATGTATTTGGTGGATGATGGTCAGTTAATTGGACCCTTGTATCCTCAGGAAATTAAAGACCTGGCTCTATTGAGATACAGTGAGGTAACCGTGCCATGATTTGAAGTGGGTTTTTTTTGCTTTTAGTTTTTGTTTTTATTGCACTGGCGATATGTTTACAGTTGCCATTGCAATTTGTTTTTATGCTTGATTTTTCCGGCCGATAAATCGTAGAAACCCTGTACCGTGTCGCTTCATTTGTCGACAATTCTATTACTTGATATGCAACGTAGTCTTGAAAATTCAGAACTTTTTGGACTCAGAGGAAGCCATAGGTATAAAAGATTTATTATGTTATGAGTCGTAAGCTTTTTCTGAGCTACGTTTCGAGATTACTTCCATCGTCAGGCTGGGAAAAGTATCTCTCGAAACGTAGCTCAGAAAAAGCTTACGACTCATGACATGATAAAGCTCTTACATCTATACAACGTAGTGTAGGAGTACCATTAAGGCAAAGAGTTCCTTGGCTGCAAGTCATTAGTTGCTTTAACCATAGGTTGAATTGAACTCATTCAAAAACGTAGGGATCGAGGGGAAACTCGGGTTGTACATTGATGGGGAATGATTTTCAGTTTCCGACTTTAATCCACAAAGTTCATTGGTTCAGCTGTAATTTATGAGGGTTAAATTTACCTGGCCCCGAAAAACGGCGTTTGTTAAAGAAAAAAAAAGATTGATGTATCAACACATACAATGTCGGATTTGGAAGAAGAAGACCATCGATGTTTGGTAAGTAACATTTAACAAGGTTTATTGACTGCTTTATTTACGTTTTTCGTATTTTTTTAATCAACGCTTGCCGTATAAAAGGAACCAAGGTGAATCCTTCACCAACTGGAAGTTCACAGCCTTCCAGACCCCTACCTTTGGTGGAAAAGTTTTAAGCATCTCCTCTTTTTTCACGAATCAATTTTGAAAGGTTAATTCGAGCCCTGTAAGCACCCCTTACTAATATACGCTCCACCAAAAAAAGTTAATGTAAAAGGTAGAGATGTAGGTTATTTATCGTTTGATAAAAGTCACCTAAAAACTCTTCATTTTGACGCCCGTAATGCAGTCTGTTCTAAAAAAACAAATGGTTTATGTTGTGTTCATTTTGTTTTTGACTCATTTCCAGCTTTGAAAAAAGCGCGATCCCCAAGAAAATTTTATAAGCCCCGGGAGCGTCTGTAAAAGGTATTACGGTAAGGAACAGAAGTACGATCCTTTTCTTTTATCACAACATATCTGACAGAAGGGAGTAAAGGTAAAACAATCTCAGAAAACAGCATCACTGGTGACCGCTGAAATATTAAATAAAAAATTTATTGGTATTCATTACCGTATGTCTGCTCCCCTCCACATAGATGCCATTAACCAAACTTTGACGAAGTTAAACCTTTTGTAACTTGATTTTATTTACATCTTTTGTTATGCTCTCTTTCTTTTTGATACATGTACCATTAAATAAGGACTTACAATTGAGAAATAGTACCAATGGTTAAAGAGAGTCTTGCAGTCCAGTGTACAATTATTCACTCTATTTAGTAAGGGGAGCCGTGGCTTAGTAGTTAGTGCAGCTGTCTTTTAACCAAACTGACCCTGGCTCCCAGCCGCAAATGAAAAACTATTGGATTTCTACAAAAGAGTCATTGTTTGGTGTCAGGAAGGGAAGCCTGATAAGAAAGTTCGTTTGTTTGTGACTGGTGAAGATTTTGTTACAGATACTAAAGAAAGCAGTCTCAATATCAAATGTGATACGCCATGCAGTATTACTTAAACTACTATACACTAATAATTCCGTAGCCTCCAATATACTCCCCTTTTCTGTAAGTTTAATATGGCTTAAAACTACCACAACGTATGAAATTGTTTTTGATTACCATTCGTAGTGCATTAAGAATAGGATTTTGTGATTTCCCCTTGGTTGTAATCTTTCACTTGGGTTTTAATGGCATAATTGTTTTACAGTTGACAGAATCATTTAAATTCAAGAAACAGGCAACGCAGAGTCGGAAAATGAACAAAACAATTCCTATTATTTGTATATCGGATGATGAAGATGAAGCAACCGTTGAACCTATAACGAAAAATGCAGTTCAAGTTACTAAGCCCAATGCAGGTAAATAATATGCCTGTGGAATTCACATGAAATGATACTTTTTTCTTTTTTTTTTGACATTTTGGGAAATCACTATTATTGCCGTATTTGTTGAATTTTTGTTATTATTTTGGGTCAACCATATTTATCTAAGATGCAGGCCACCAAAAAAGTATAATAGTAACGGTCTTGGAAAGATGGAGATCGACATGCATTACAAATATTGCTCTAATCAGGTATATTTAGCACGATATATTCATAGGCAATCCCAAGAAATATATTCTTTTTCCCCGTTCGTCCTGATTATGTCACTAAACCTTTATTTTCTGTGTTTCAATACATTGTTGTTTTGCTTTGTTGCAAGCTATGAACACATTGTCGAAACGCAAACAGCAAGAGAAAACCAGCACCGCGCTCGCAAATCACGCGACCACGGCGAAATTCGGCCAAACAGCAACGGACTATGACGCTATTATGATAAAATTGAATAGCAGGTGAAAAGTCCAGAGACATGGAAGGCTATACAACGACAATGGAAAATCACAAGGGCTTTGGTCGGCTCGAAACATGNAACCGTTGAACCTATAAAGAAAAATGCAGTTCAAGTTACTAAGCCCAATGCAGGTAAATAATATGCCTGTGGAATTCACATGAAATGATACTTTTTTCTTTTTTTTTGACATTTTGGGAAATCACTATTATTGCCGTATTTGTTGAGTTTTTGTTATTATTTTGGGTCAACCATATTTATCTAAGATGCAGGCCACCAAAAAAGTATAATAGTAACGGTCTTGGAAAGATGGAGATCGACATGCATTACAAATATTGCTCTAATCAGGTATATTTAGCACGATATATTCATAGGCATCTCTTATTTAAACGAAATCACAGGCTCTTTTCAACATCGAGCAGGAGGATTTAAATTCCAGCATTCGAACTCCATTTAGATTTTTCCATGTATATGGTGAGCGCTTATCAATTATATTTTATCTTTTTTGACTGGATTTTTTTTTTCAATTTTTACCAGTGTTAATATTCTTAGCATATCTAGGCCAATGCGTAAGTTCAAGACTTAATTTCGAGGAATTCACTCTATCGCAAAGAGGAATAGTAACAAAGGTAAAAAAAAGTGAAATATAAAATCTAAAAGAACACCTTTATCAAATGTCACCTTTGTAAACAGTGTTCTGGAATATAAGGGAAATTTTTCCAACTTGGACTTTCAAATCTGAACTGTGGCCATTGACCATCTTACATTCCTTTCAATGAAATGGATGAACATCCAGTTGGCAGGAGGGAAGAATTACGTGGACCAGTAAGGAACTTATTTTCAGTGACCTTTGTCAGTTAAGGGTGGTTGTTGGCAATTAGATGTCAAGCTATCTTGGTTCTTTCGCAACACCTCCGGTAAATGAACATGCAAAATCAGTTTAATGACCGAGGAATATATTTTTAGAGAGAAATTGCTGCCACGCCTTAGGCAAAGAACATTCGGCAAAGTCTTATTAGTCAGCGACTGGCGATAAATACGCTGAAAGAATGACAACACTCGTTCATCATTAGGGTTGCGAACGGAAAGGGAAATGCCGAGTCGAGCTCGAGGATGTGGACAATGTTTGCATTGTCTAGCGGATAACCCATCCCAATGATTTAGGGCCTCATTTTTGCTTGACAATTGTAAATCTGAACCTTTTATATGCCCTAAAAAAATTCGAAGTTGGATTTTGACTTTACCATGTTCCATTGGCCTCTAACATTTTCAGGCTGTTTAACTACACAGCTAAGACTGATAAAACGTTCATTTATTAATTCTGTCATAAAGTTTTCAAGCAGCATACAATCATTACAAAACAATGCCACGGAAAAGATAGAAATACCCAGCAACCCTGCGACTATAATATTTTACATGGAGATTCGAAATTAGCGTTACATTTGAATAGTTCAAAAAACAATAGAGATGATTCTAACAATAGATCTTTTTAACAATAAATATGTTCCACCATTTTATTAGAGTTTAGTTTTATAATGAGAAGTTGGAGAGAGATAGAGGGCATCAAGTTCAATGTGGTGGAAGCCTATAACAACCGAAATACAGACCTCGATACCCCCCTGCAGTCAAACTGTTTGCTTCATATTGACACTTTGGTTAATCAGGATTCAATAAATTTGTTTGAGAGTTCTTTAACATTATGTAGGCCATATCAGTGGCACATTATATAAAATATAAATTACCTTACATGGCATAATTAAGAAATTAACTAGCATGAGGATTTTTTTGTTTATTTGCACCAGCTCCATCTACAAAAAGGACAGTGTCACCAATAAGGTACTACAACGAGAGTGCCTACTCTGGTAGACCAAACTCAGCGGCATCGCATCAAAGAGGTAATTATATTGGCCATGTTTGTTGGTAAATTAAAGTAATGGTACTAATAAATTGTCATTATTAAGAGCCATTTGTGTTACTGTTGGGATAGGGAATACTCAGTTTTTCATCTTTTTACAATCTTGTGCAGCTTTTATACATATCTAATAAATTAATCAGCTAGGGTTCCTTTTCTAAAGTGGATGCTAGTGAGTGGAATCTTAACCAAGACCAAACGGTAAATTAACAATGTTCATTAGCTGTTATACTAGACATCTCCATTCGGGCCTGGCGAATGATATTGTCGTATTTCTTGCCTCTCTATTCCAGTCCATCCTAATTGGGTGTCAATTCTAGCATTCTTTAAGATATCATTTTTGCATGTTCTTGTACTATCTCACCCCTGCAACTCCCTTTTTAGGTTTTGTTTTACAAATTGATGTTATCTACAGCCATGCATTTGTCTCACTGGTTGATACAACCTTTCGTTTTTTTGACAGCACTGGGATTAGAAAGGGTAAAATAAACAAACAAACAATAGCATTGCACAGATTGAGAACTGCGCAATAATGAGCATCTAATAATGTCGATTACGTAATGTTGGAAAAATATAAAATGGCTGTAAAAAATCCAATCCATAGATTTTTAAAAATGCCATATTCGTTACCAGAGCCCTCGATATGCCTAGAAAATATAATTCACATGGAAATCACATTTTGACTGTTGCCCAGTGTAATTGCAGCAAGGCTCACAAGACATCACAGTTTGGTTGACAGCAATGTTGTGTTCTCAGGCTGTCAATTTTTTATTGAGCAATACATCGGAAAGCTGAGTTGTGAAACAAAGTAGAATAACATACTGAATTTTGTGCTTTTTGGTGTGACATGAATTGTTCGTCGACCATGACAACGATCTTGCAGTTAGCATGACGATATGCGCAATTGATCCAACATTTTATTAGAAATACCGTTGAGGTATTTCGCAAGTGTTTTTATAGAAGAAAAGTTATTGACGTCACAAATGACGTATTTAGTTCAATTGAATAGTTTAAAAGTTTTTATATCACTGCGTGGGTAAATATAGAGTGTCTAGATACAGGCTGTTTGTACTCAAGTTTAAAATGGAATTTGTTATTTGTGGCAATTCTGGGAGATTTTCGCCTACACCTTGGTAATTTCTATGTCAGGCTTTGAATGTTGTGTTTACCCGCGACTATATCATGGCAGAACGGCTAGCAGTGAAAATTGATCTTATTAGTTCAGCAGGGAATTCCCGTTGACCCTAGACCTCGTTCAAGAGATCATGTAGAAAGTGAATTGCATCGTCTTCTAAGGCCAGGACAAGTTTAATGGGTAATTCGTCTGGTCCAGTTGCCTGTCCGTTTGAGATTCTGCAAATGGCATTTTTAATTTCATCTTTGTCTATTGGTGGTACTGAAAGTTTTCCATGGAATTTGATCGGCTCTTCTCGTCAGGTGTCGTCGTCCTAGAGCTCTTTTATCTGCTCCCTCTATCTGTCTAAGATTTCTTCCTCTTTATGAGAGGCTGTCCCTGCTTCGATTTCAGGCTTTCGGTTGTGGCCCTCTTGTCACGTTTTCTAGTTGGTTCCTTAGTACGCTTGTGAGCATCTTTTAGACTGGCATTGAGTTGCCTTTTAATTTCATTGCATTTTATGTTAAAGTATTCTCCAGCCGCTTTATTGCAAAAGTGTTTTATCACTCGACTGATTTCCTCGTACCTGTCAGGATCCTTGGCTCCTCGTCTCTTGTTCGTTACTTGAAGGACTTCAAGAGTCATTAATCCAATATGCGTTTTTATTGGTTTCACTGGTACGTACTTGTCCCTGGCCGAACATACCACTAGGACTAAAAAAAGTGCAAATCTCAGCTCCAGGCTTCTGCTCTTTCCGGAATTATGACGTTTGGAAATGTTGGGCAAAATGCCCTAAAATCTCTTTGTAACGGGTATTATGGATTTTCATATTTAAACCCCCTTCTTTTTCTGCATAACAAAGCGATATATACTAGATATATGGTACCTGATCAATTTTGAGGGTGTAAAATTGAAAAATGATGATGAAAACCACACCTCTTTGTCACTCGGTTTTGTTTAACTTGGTTTGTTTAATACGGCAGACAAAGTGAACCATAAATCAAGATCCTCGACGTGGACTGCAACCAACCTTTTTTGAAGTTCTGATAAAGACGTAAAATATTGATAAACCCTCATACTTTTAAGAAGTTTTTAAGAAGATTTGGGCAGCTCATTATGACTTTTTTCCTGCAAAAAGTGTGTTTTGTAGATAGTTGCCATACTACTTAAATGTTTTGTTTCTTATAATTACTACTTACGCTACAGCCTTAAAATATCTGTTTTATTTGTTTGGTTTGAAAAGTGTGAATAAACCCAATTTGACTAAAAAGTGTATTACTCATCGATACAGTACTCCAAATTTCTGTTTGAAAAATAAAACAAAAACATGATATTACTAATCTTATCACAACCTAAACAAGCTTACCAAAGATACACAAAGCAAATACCACATGACGTTCTATATTGAACAAAGGCAAGCATTGTATTAATACCTCTGTCTACTCTCAAAAAGACGTCTTACGATTTTAATTAGTAATTTTATCCCCTAAACAATGAATTTACTTGTTTGAGGAAAAATTGTGTCAAGTTAGTTATTAATTTTCTAAGTTGTAAATGCATAAATTTTAACACATTTTTATATTATTTAATTTGTCACATTTGTACGTATTGAATCTAGGGTAAGTGTTTCATGCTATTTGGTATGTGCTTGATAATTTCTATCAGGAGATCAAATTTGTACTGAAAATTCAGTCTTTTATGTAATGTCGTGAAAAGTTGAAGACTGGCAACTTAAAAACTGTATTATATTTAAGCCTGCAAATTGTTGATTTTTTCTCACCCCTGAATGGGAATTATATTCCTAATTTTTCAGTTGTTCACAAATTAAAAATTAATCAAAGCTGTGGTTTATGGTGAATAGAAAATTTGACCGCGTAAAAATATCATGCGGAAGGATATCATTTTTATAAAGAACATAAAATAATCGTGAAACACGAAGAAAAAATTTACAGACCTTCAGTTTTAAGTCATTTTGACAATCCCAGGACAAATATGTTATTTAAAGGAAGTTGGAAAATCACGTGATTTAAAATATAAGTACCCCGATTTAACGCTTCAATCTAGCCCATACTTCTCATTATCGATTATTAGTCCTTAACCAAGGGTTCTTTGTTTTTAGTCCTGAAATGCTTAAGCACACGCTTTGTACTTTGCGTTGGAAGTTTTAAACGTTGCTATTGGTTTGATTTAGGTATAAAAAAGTAAATTGATATTTCTTCCTGTTTTCTCACAGAATCGTCATCATCTACATTGACACATGGCAAAGGCAAGGGCACAATTATGAATAAAGTGAGAGGTTTCTTCCAAAAGAGATAAATACAGGTATGAATTTGTTCGAATCTATGATTGAATTAAAGCGGAACATGAAAATTACAGTGTATGAGATAGAGTGTGCTTGGATTGCGGTCGTTGTAAGCAGAAAACGTAAATCGTCATACATTCCATACAGAAGGATAGCTTTGTTTGAAAAGAAAGAACTCCCTGGGTAATTTAGGCTCTTTTTTCACTCTTAGAGAACAGGAAGACTTTTCTACTTACAAGTATATTTTACAGTGTCTTTTTTCAACTTGTGGGGACCATGAGAAAAATTTTTGATTAGCAGGCTTCTACAAATATGCAAAAGGGGCAGAAAAGTAAATGTGTTAAGCTGGATATCTAAATAAATTCGGTTTTCGGAAAAGGAAGGTCCTGATAGCAAAGGTTTTTGTATATTAAAGAAAAGATAACGTAACCGAGGACAAGATTTACATTGGAAATAGACAGTTTTGGAGTAGATGATTACATATTAGGGGTAACATTATATATAATAAACATATAGTGTAATGTATATAGATATTTGTATATTATATACATATTATACATTAATTATATTTGTTAGTGTATGTGTTAAGACATGCAATTTACGGAAACATTACAATTTGAAAACAACCAAATTCTTGACGTTGGTTCGATTGAAAAAAGCCAATAAAAAGCAGCACCTGTGATAACATCTATTTTTCAGAATGATTTAGAAATGATTTACGTAGGACCATAAACGTTGCATATCAAACGGTTCGATTTCTGTTTCCCTATCCATTTTGATGTATGCAGACATTTTCTTCACCTACTCTAATTGAGTAAGAGTGAGAAACACGTACATACGAAATTAGGTTTTCACTCCAGTATATTGCGAAAGAGCGCATTTCCTGCGGTGAAAACCAACTTCGTCAATCGTTTCCCTGTAGCAATTAAGGGCGATGTGTCATACCAACTATAAATTACCAATTGCTTTCTAAACAGTAATCTCATGCCATCACGAAAAACTTGCTATACCAATGGCTTCGATATATTTTTGCTGTTTTCATGACGAAAAAAAATATCCGTATAATTCAGGCGACACTAGACTGTTCCCGTTAAGTAAAATGTTCTGTTTTGACCTTTGCTTTTTGGGTTTGTTACTGTTTCACTTTAAGCGATTACCAACTTGTTTTCATGCTGCTCGTCTGGTATTAGAGCACTTTCTTGAAAAAAAAAGCTAGTATCATGCAAAAGACAGAAATTTTGTCATACTGCCAATTTTGTATTTTATTTTGGTATATTTTCTGTATATACATAAGTCACTGGTGCTAATAAATTAAAGGGTTGTAGTACCCGTGATATTCTTCGTTCATCTACAAAGGGTGTCTTGGCTGCCAAAAATTTAAGTATGATTGTATATAAGTTTAAGTGCCAGTGTGATGCCAGGTACGCAGACCGTACATTCATAACTCTGATAGATAGAATAAAACAGCACTTGCCCAGTGTTTTTAGAGAAAAATCTCGTGTTTGTCGAGCTCAACCAAAAGGACAATGCAAGGGTACAAGAGAAATTGTAATTCTGATTCTGCTGTACCACAGCATTTGCTGCTAAACTGCCAATGCAGCGACAACTTCGAAATAAATTAGTTCAGAATAATAATTGGCTGAGCGAGGTCTACCTTTCAGTTAGGAATTTTAGAGGCAATCCATATTCAATTTTCATCATTTCCTCTTTGCAAACAAACAAAAAAATTGTTTATAGTTGTAGTACATTCACAATAGCATGGATACGATCCATGCTATTGTAAGTGTCTTTCATTCTAGCGGAGTGTCCAACAGGAATAGAAGATTTGTTTTCGTTATTCAGAAGAACTGTTTTGAGAATTAGACAAGTAAATGAAAAATCTCCATTCCAAACTTTCCGAGGAAGTATCTTTTCAGGGAGGGAAACCCAGCAACACCCATGGATGCATGTGCTGTTGTGGTAGAAAATTCCGAACAACCTCGAGTAAGAGATTATGATGAAGCTTCATCATGGAATGGTAAGGGTTAAGAAGGAGTAAAGGATATGAATATGAATAAAAAGCTAACAATTCAACGCCAGAAAGAAATCAGTAATTTGTTAAAAGATTTTTCTGAGATTCTGACAGAACTATCAGGAATAATTTGATAGACTGTGGAGCTTATCTCCAGTAAACCCGTGCGAGATAAGCCATACCCAGTTCCGTATGCAATAAAACGTACATTGAAGGAGGAAGTTAATAAGATTACAGAGGTGGGAATAATGGAACCATTGGTAACGACATTTTCTTGATATGTTGTCTTAATTAAGGAAACCAGATAATGCAAACTGGTTCTGCATTGATTATCGAAGGTCAAATTATGTTAAATTATGTTAAATTATTTTTATGACGCAAAGCTCGTACCAAACGAAGAAATTATTTTTTGAAAGTTTGCCTCAGACAAGTTTTTCTTCCGAATCGACTTAAGTAAGGGCTACTGGCAAATTCCGATGGATCAGTCATCAAAAGAGAGGACTGCATTTGGCACTCCTGATTATCTATGCCAGTTTAGATTTACGCCTTTTGGGCTGGTCTCAACACCCGGTGTTTTCAATAGGATGACGAGATTACTGTTGGATGGTATTCGTAATGCCGGCAATTTTATTAACGATATTTTAATGCATACCCAAAGTTAGGAGGGGCATGTCTTTGCTATCAGGAGGGGTTTTGAAAAGCTACTGGAGTGTGGACTGACAGCAAAGCCAAGTAAAATGTTTGTTGGCTTTAAAACACTAGATTTTTTTGGACACGTTGTTGGAGATGATTTATAACATACCTGTAACCTGAAAGCAGCCAGAGCAGAACTATACCTTAATTCAACAAAACAACAAAATAGTTCTATCAACAATAGCACTAACATTGATACTAGCGAAAATAGAAATTCGTTTTTTAACCAGTAATGTATTCATTGGCAGTAAGAATGCTTCAAAGTGGCTGAAATAGAAGGAAATAATTTGTTATATTTTCTATGAATCTTTTCAAGGACAGTCACCTATACTCACTACTGTATTTCATTTTTGTTCAGGCATTGATTTATTAAAGGCGTTTATGAGAACAGAATCCGTGTTGTTTACCAAAATCATAACTGCAGTGACCACATGGAACGCCAGTAGAATATGATGAGAGAGCTTCTGGGTTTGAGTATCACTAGGATGCTGATTATTTTGTTTTTCACTTAATTAAGGTTCTCTGTTATTAACAAAAATAGGAGACGGGTGTTGTAGTAATTTGAATAAAATTTGAATTTATGGAAAAAGTTTGCCCTATATCATGCAACCATTTGTACTAAAGTGATTAAGAGTGTTTCCACTACCTACTTGATTCCATGTAGTTGGCTGCCCTTACGTATTGTTTCTTTCGTTGTTGCAGGGTGAAGAGAAGAAATTCACATAGCGTTGAAAATCGCATTGAAAAAGATAGCAAACTGTTAGTCGTGTTGGTTATTGTTTTTGCCATAATTTTAATATTGCAGATAGATTTGTAACATATTGTGATATTCAAAGCAAAGTTATTTAACAATAGGTAGTAATTATTTCACTGACCACGCTTTGAGATTGGTACTGCGCACGCGGAATTCTTGCCATCGTTTCTGAATTTTTTTTTTTAGTATTTCGTTGAATGTAAATGGAAAATTAAACTTTTAAAGTGTTTTGGTTGAGCAAGTAGCTCACCTGGCCAAACACGTGTTCAAATCTGTTTGGAAATAATTTGAAATTTCCACTAATTTTTTTCCATGAATACTGGTGGATTCTCTACAACCACTATTAAATCCAAAGCACTATGCCCACTATTTAAACCCCCGTGGGGTCGGTCAATCTGCGTGACCACTATTTAAAGAAAGCATGTCTCCGTGGTTCCTGTAGTAAAAAAAGTAAAGCTAGAATAAGATTACATGATTTGCATTATCCTGTCTGGGGCTTATAAATTGCTGGTAAAATATCCTGCGTTGTTGTGGCATTAAAAGATTTGCAGCTAGAAAAGAATTCAAAATTTGACCTTCTATAAACTGAAATAGGAGCGTGGACATTGTTGTCCGAACTAGTTAGACCGGAAAAATTTCGGACTGAAACACAGATGCGATATTGATAAATTAACAGAAAAGTGGAGATGTTGTGGAATTTATTACTTTTCAAAGGATAAAAATGACATCTGTGGTTGCAGGGATCCGGAAAGAATTTGACTGGATCAATTCGTAGGGGAAGTGGAAGGGGGGAGGGAAAACAAATTTCTATGGCCATGCCCATTGGACCCTTCGAAAATAAATGTCATTTCTAGCAATAATAAATAATCTACTGTTGGTTGAACGATTTTGCATTTTTAACAATGAAAATCTTGAAAACGCTACTAGAAAATGTTAATAACCACACCTCACAATGAAAATAAGCGAATACTCCTATTTAAGAAAGTACAATAACATTTACAAAATTTAAGTTCTTGTCCCGCAAACTTTATTTGTACTATCATTTCAAGGCAGAGATCTCCAGCATTGAAGTCGGGCTTTCCAGCCGTTTGAAACGAAAGGCAAAAATGCCACTTAACATTTGCAGCAATTGAAAAAGAAAGTTATAGCTACAGACTCTGACTTTAAAACAATGAACTAAGATGCAAGTTTTAATATCTTTAGCACAGACTTTGTATAAGAAGAACCGTAAATCAGCTGATCAGTAGAATAAAGGCAAAGTATCGTTACTGCTTATGGAATTTTCTGTTTAGGTTTGATAATAAAGAACATGCTCATAAACTCTGCTGTTAACCATATCACACTTGATATTTTCATTGAAATGCTCATTAACCAATAGATACATCCTAGCTTCAACATTTTAGTGCTTATACCTGTCTAGTTTGTGACCTTGTGAGAGTACTTTTTTATTGTTGCTCAGGTTCACTATATCCATAAGCCACTGACCACAGTTTGAAAGTGTAGAGTCGGAGGTGTTTCACTCGAAAAGACCTGGGTGCATCTTCATTCCGTGCTGTTGGCGATTCTGAACATTGCAGGAGCAGTTGCAACGTGTGTTTCTTTCACTTTTCGTGACAACGTAATCGTTTGTTTTTGGAAAATTCGTTTTGTTCAAAGCTAGTAATAGTATTGATGCTCATGCTCAGACAAACTAAAACAGCACAGATGACGAATTACGACTATATACTTATCAAAGGCCATAGAACCTGATCAGTATCTTCTTTATATTTCAGCTGCTTCCTGTTAGGGGTCACCGCAGCGGATCATACGCATCCATTTTGTGCGGTCGGCAGCGTCTTCCCTTCTCACTTCCATCCCTCTTACGTCCTCTTGTATTGCATCCATGCAGCGTCTCCTTGGTGGTCCTTTCTTCCTCCTCCCAGGCAGATTCAAGTCTAAAATTCTCCTCCCGGTATAGTTTTCTTCCCTTTTGATCAAATGCTCATACAATCTTTGTCTTGCCTTCCTTTGCTTCTTGCTCAATCTCCTAACATTTGCTGTACCTCTGATGTATTCATTTATGCTTTTATCAGCATTTTCAATTCTGCCCCCTCCAACTCCAGTTCATGTTTCTTTGTTGTCGCTACTGACTCAAGCCCATACAGTAAAGCTGGCCGCACTACCGTCTTGTATATTTTCCCTTCACTTTTATGGTAGCTTTCTGTCACATAGTACGCCTGATGCCAAAATGTTGTGCATAGAGAACAGAGTAAAGATAGTCAAACCGGCAATCAGGGAAACGCTTTTGAAATGCTGGACTTGCTTGGCAAGCAAATGACATTGTACTAAGGAGTTTGATTGAACCAAGGCATCCTCAATATTCTCACCCCGACATTCAATAAAAATAATTTAGTGGCAAGTTGATTTGATAAGCAAAAACTGGGCATACAGTTCATGGATTTTACCGCTGCAGATTTTCATGTAGATTTGATGCGTCAGAACACGAAGGTAACAAGAGTTAAGTGTTGCCTTGATCACAATCGATGCATAGGCCAGTGTTATGGTGGGACAGTAGTGATGTAAGGCTTTAGCAGTGACATCAAGGAAGGGTCGAGAGGGATGTGCCACAGGCTGTGTATATCCATTGTTATCCATAGAGGGTCAATCTTTTTTGGTTGATTGTGTCAACAGTGTAAGATTAGTTGCACAGTTTGTTATTGACGTTCAGCAAATGTTCAGCTTCTTCTCTTTATCAGCAGTACAACAGAAATTCCTTGAGATTCAGAAAGACCATGAAGACAGCAGATCTAAAACGGCTGTCGCAGGCGAGATTACCAAGGTAGCATTCAGCGTGCCAAAGTATGAAAGGGACCTTGGCCCCCCATAGTTGCTACCCTACAGGATCTTATAGAGATAACAAATGTACACAATGCAATGAAAGGAAGTTGCTTAATACCTTGCTAGATAAGAATTTCGTTATAAAACTGTTGGTCCTGGAGAAGTCGTTAGTTACAGCAAAGTCCATTCCAGACCAGTTTCAATCAACTGATCTGAAGCTGCCATTAGCAATGGATCTCGTCAGTAATACAACTGTCTCAGTAATAAGCAATGAAGGGAGTTAAAAGAGACTACAAGAGTCTGTCCAAGATTTGTGCCGGACTAAAGGGATTTACAGAAGTTGCACGTTATATTCGACAATGTTACTTGCCTTAGTTTGTTATTAGCTCCAACATTAGACAAAGTGACGGTTACCAGAAAACATCAGGTGGGAAAAGATGGATGTACTATTCCATTATAGACCAGCTAGTCAGCGAGTTAAGGAAAAGGTTTTCTGTTGATGTAATGAGAAGTGGGAGTTCTGATTGGTGCGTATGTTTTTGGTCAATGTCATTCAACATTTCTGAATAGAGGACACCTCACAAGAATGGCAACAAATATAAATGTAAGGATAGAAATTTTTCATTTGAGTTTTATCTACTTAGGAGGATAATTGGCAGAAAAAGAAAGAATTGTGCTACGAGAATGTAACAACAGAGCAATCTTCTGTTATGGTTGAGACCCGCAAAGATGTCTTAATACGTTTGAACAAGCTGATGTTTATTTGTGTCAGCCAAACAGTCAACTTCTTGTGTTTCAAGCAGCTTAAGACAAACTACCATAACAGTGATGGAGAATGAGCGGGGCAAAATATTTGGAGCTTTTTTCTAGTAGATACAGTCAGGTTTAATAGTAAGAGCACTGATACAGTAGGAAGCGAAAGGATACTAAAATAATTTAGCAGGAGAAATCTTGCTGATGTCGTAATACAACGGCAGCCACATACCTTAAAATATTAGGTTAGAAGAGAAAAATCAATAATCCGACGGTGTAGCTTATTGACATCCAATTAAGATGGAAAAAGGACTACACAAAAATATCTAGGATACAATCTGTCAAACAGTTCACCAGGGCAGTTAAAGTGGAAGGAACAGATTTGAATGAAGACATACACTCAGGCAAGTTTACTTAGAGCACCCGGCTAGGAAAAGAGGACAAGACACAGACTTGTACAAAAGCCTTGGCTCAAACAGATATTTAAAAATTTAAATGTGACGTCTATATCATCAACTCATTCAGAACGTGCCAATTCACAACTTGTAAAATAAAAAGTAGGAGGAAAAGGTGTCTAAAAAAGTGAAAGGATCGTTGACCAATACTTTCAATTGCAAACACAGAAAAGGGACTGGAAAAAACTTGAACAGTTTTTTAAAAGGATAGAATAAATATTCAATTTGTACTAATAAATAATTGAAGAACAAAACAAATACTGAATAAACAGAACATGGACAGGGCACCACAACTCATATTAACAATGAACAGGAAAAGGTGTAACAACGCCATATGTTTAAAACATTAACCTGAACAATAAGAAATGGCTTGTGAGGAACATGATATTTAAACATAAAGTGTTGTGTGTTGGGAGAGGTTGCTGAGGGCAAAACGAATATGCATATATCATACGTGAGTGTTTAAATGGGGTAAAACTTAAAATGGAACAAAGAATTTTGAAATTTTGTGTCGAAGAGAGGTGATATAAAATGTCACAATAAAAAACGAAAGAGTTGATAAGAAACACATGAGTTTATGACCCAAACAGCTTTTAACAACTTCACCATGGCTTCAACTTTCCTACGAAGGAAGTGCTGAGTTAATATGTCTTGAAGCTACGAGAGGTAATTCACAAGGATTGATATGTTGGGCGTCAAGACAAACTAATTTAGAACTCTAATTTAGTCAGTCAAGCTGTAAAGTTTTGAAAGGTTGGCGACTTTGGTCTTGACAGGCCCAGTCAACGCAAGTTGATGACGAACTGAAGATATTAAAGGCAAAACACGGAGGTGATATTCCATTTCGTTTTTCCTTTATTTGGAAGAAGCAAAGCACAGGTCAAATGTAGAGAAAACAAAAGCTTTATTATCGCATTTTTTAGCTCAGTCACTCCAGCTTTGCTCCCCAATGCCCGTCCTGACCAATGGTCAGGAAGTCAGCCATTGTGCTGTACCTGCATTGTTGTGGGCCCGAATAGATTTCAGAACGAGTTTTGGGCTTGTTGATCCATTACGGGTACATATAGAGATAGTGAAGCGCCAAATTTAAAGCCCTTTTGATTAACAGAATTTGATAACAAAACGGAAGCCCAGTCAAGGGAAAGTATTAATTTGGTTTTTAATGGACTTTACTTCTACCCTGAAGCATATAATCCAGCCAAGTAAGTATTTTTTAATGTCACAGAGAAATGTAGTTTTGATGCTTCCCACATCGTAATTTAGATAGAAAAGTAATTTCAAAATATTCACATCTTTGATAACACTAAATTGCTTTTGCTAAATCTATGGTGTGATGTAGTCAATTTGATTTTGTGTTCTGTCTTCTCGATCCCTCCATGTCCACCTGCATCTGGGGGATTCATGAAGAGCGTATTAGTGATGCACTGGTTGTTGGCTTTGCACCAGCTGATCCATCGCTCTCCTCTTGGATTTATCTCTCCAAGTCCAAACTCCCCTTTCACCTGGGGCATTTCTTCGCTGCCAACCCTTGTATCGAGGTCGCCCATCACTACGACAATGTCTTGTGATTTACATTGCCACTTGGCTTCATCTAGTTGTTCATAGAATAGATCGATATCTTCATCGTCACTTTCTGCTGTTGGAGCATATGGCTGTATAATGCTCATGTCGAAGGGCTTGCCCTTGATTCTCACGAGCATAACTCTTTCTAATAGCGTCCAATATAAACATTTCATAAAAAACACGATAGTTTTTAACCTTTTCATCATTAACATGTTTCGGTATTCACATATCTTCTTCAGAATGTATATAAAATGTACAAGAAATATCAAGAAATATACCTTTGGAGGAAACTATAGATTTAGCTGTTGAGTTAATCATCACCAAAACCTCTGGTAACAAGTTTTCAAGAGAAAGTCTTCGCAAACTTTTTGAGTTTGTTACATTGAAAACTAATTTTTTATTTGAGGGAATAATGTATGAACAAATAGATGGTGTCGCAATGGGCTCTCCATTAGCGCCTATTATGGCTAACCTTTTTATGGGTCATTATGAAAAAATCTGGATCGAAGAATTTGAGGGTAAGAAGCCACTGTTCTATCGTAGTATGCTGACGACAGTTTTGCTCTTTTTGATTGTGAACAACAGGCCCTAGATTTTTTGGGATATTTGAATGCACGGCACCCTAATATTAAGTTTACATGTGAAAAAGAGGATAACAAAAAGTTACCTTTTTTAGACATTATTATGAATAATAGTAATAATAAGATTCTAACGTCTGTTTTTCATAAACAGACATACACCGGACTTTTGACTAACTTTATTAGTTTTGTTCCCTTCCAGTATAAAACAGGTTTAATTAGAACACTTTTGGATAGAACTTTCCAAATAAACTCTTCTTGGTATTCATTTGATTTAGATCCAAAAAAAAAATTTATACGATATATTAGGCCGTAATTTATACCCAACATGGCTTGTCAATAAAATTGTTCGGAATTATCTCAACAAATATTATGTTAAAACTGATAAGCCGGAAAATGTTGAGATTCGGGACACGAGGTATTTTAAATTGCCATACATTGGTAAAAATTCTATCATTCTAAAAAACAAAATAAAAAATGTTGTGAAAAACATTGCAAAGAGATTGATATTTAATTGATTTTACAACTTGTAAGCTCAGGGATTTCTTTTCTAATAAAGACAAATTGGTCAGTTTCTCACACACATCTAATGTAGCATATGAGTTTGTTTGTGCCAGCTGTAATGCTAGCTATGTTGGCATTTTACGGTGGTGGTTTGCCATTGCCTTCCACTGGTGTCTGGCCACTGGTAATTAAATGCCTCTTTGTGCCCTCAGCATATCACAATGTGTTTGCAGGTTGTGCCTTCTTTCCATTGTTCTATAAAAAATTCTTCCACCAATCTGCCGCTTTCCAACTGTGCACTTAGTGCAAGATGTGCACTATCACCGACAATAAGTTGTTGGTTACCCTCTTGTCTTTAGCCCACCAGCTGAAGTGGTTAATGGGGTGTGGCCACTGCCACACACATGCAGTTACTTGGAGCCAGACATGAGAGTTGAGTGACTTTGGGAGACCAGTGGGTTTATCCACCCTGGGGTCAGCTGATGGTTGCCACTGAATGGTACTCCCTCCATACACCCCATATACTCTGCTATACATTGCTGGGCTGAATTGTGGTGGTGGTAGAAGTAGTGGTAGTAGTAGTAAAAGAAGAAGTAGTGGTAGTAGTAGTAAAAGAAGAAGGGTAAGAAGAAAATAAAATAAATAATAGTAAGAGAAACTAAATGGAATGTTATATTATGTAACAGAGTACTATTGTATTTTAGGAGCTGTGGATTTAACTAGTGGTTTTTGCATTTCTGAACTGGTACATTGTTGGTGTGGGTTGCTAAACTAGTGAAGATTCTAGGGACTAGGTATACAGGGTATACAGAAATTACAAGATTAAAGAAGCAAACACTGTTTATATGGTTATTACAAAGTGTTTTTATGAAAACTATCAAGGAACTCCAGAAGTTGTTTGCAAAATGCAAAATGAATCTGATAATGCACTAAATATATAAAGAATGAGGACAAGAATGATAGTGTCTTGAATATTAATGAAGTTAAGAATGTTTCTGGTAATGTTATGATGTAACAAAAGGAATAAATGGTTGTATTGTTAAAGAATGAGAGAACATGATCAATTCCATTGACTTGTAATCTTTGTCAACTTGTAGTTTGACTTGTGGTCTTTACATTTTCCAAAGCCTATGAAGCTCACTGGATACTTAGATACACAATAAGAACAATTCTTGTACCAGTGTCAGTAATATCTAAGGAAAGGGCTGTTGTTTTTATAACCCTCACTCTAAAATATCTTTTATCAGCAAGGTGAAATAATAGATTACGATGAACAGATGAAATTGCTGTCTTGAATAATTTGATGTTCCAAGCCTCTTCATATTAGAGTTAGTAGCTGCATCAGGTTTGCTGTAATTTGGAGCACCATCCCACTTAAAGATTGTCCTGTGGTTTGCTACTAAAGCACAGTTTGACTGTGTTCAGCTTTGCCACACTTCTAACACTTCATTTATTTGGCAGGGCAGGTTTCTTTGTGCTTTATTACTGTTCCTTTGTAAACTTTTTATCATAATTGTATTAAGTGGCAATTTTTTGTAATAGCTGTGTTTTTTTAATTGCTTCCCCCCAACTTGAGTTTGGTGAACGAATGTATTCCTAGCTTGTTCACTACCTCAACAGCAATTTCAGCACTTCCTTGATTTGCATTTTTCATTCCCATACCCTCTCAATGAAGAGTTTTTGGACACATCATCTTCTTTAGTTCATAGTCATGGATGCCAATAACAATCTGGTTGTGTGTAGCTGTAGAATCAGCATGGGAACTTTGTCTGAAATACTGGGATTGTTTCTTGACCTCCTTGCATCAGTACTCAGAAGTGGAAATTTTTTGCCTGTTAGATTTTCAGTATCTCTATAGTAGGGATGCATTGTCTGGACAAAGTTGACCATGTGACATTCTTATGAGCATTTTCTTCTGGCTGGGAAGCTCTTCAGTCTGTTTAAAGGGCTTGAGTAGTACATACCAAACAGTTTTTTTGCTTTGTCTTTGAACTACAAGCTATCTCTGAGGATGTCTTACTGGTCTAAATTTGGGTTAAGACCTAGATTATCAGCAGCAGTGTTTGATAACTTTCACCCTTTGCTTGCTGAATCCAATGATACACAAAGTGGATGTGGAGATCAGACATCATATTGAACTTCAAATTATAACATATGTTTAGGGTATTGGTCCAGGGCAAATAAAACTTTGTTGTTCACTTTAAGGCTCTAGCATTTTGATACAGACCTCTTCAGGAATGAGTGGTTATAATACAGGGTCTTTTGACATCAAACAACATTGGAATGAAGCCTTAGATTGGGAAAGATCACTGATGCTACATGTGAAAAAAATATAGTTTTCTCAAGGATCCAAAAAGTTGGTATTGGTTACAGGTCTAATACAAATTAAAAGTTGACTTTTGCTTGGGCATTTGAGGTGTCAATTTAAGATAGCAAAATGTAGGTTTTGAGCTTTGTCAATATATTTTACAAGATTGTTGTGATGACTATTAATTTAAAAGTTTGTACTTCAATAAGACAAAAAGCATCTCTAGAACTGAAGTAAAGAAAATGTCAATATCTACTGTTTCTTCTGATAGTCATTAAATTTCTATTAAACATTCCAGTAAGGAGAAAACCTTTTCACTCAATTGACAAGCAGATTATTTTTTTAAAAGCAAATTTCTTTTGTTTTTGTTGACATCCTTTTTACTGGACTTTAATGAAGCAGTGAATACTGCATTGGCTGGATGCTAATGATAGCCAGTGGCTTTTTGTAAGATCACCAAAGTTTCAATTGATTGGGGATTTGAACCTTGAGCCTGTTGGTTACAGTGGATCTCTACCAGCCACATAACTATGGCTTCTCTTAAAGCACATGTTATAGCGTACTGTTTATTTGTGGTGATTTAGATCTCCTTTATGAAGAATTTTTTTTGTCACACTTCATGCATCTACTGTACAACAGTGGTTTTAGTGATAAAATGGCATTTTACATTTATTGTTATTAGAATCAACAAGATTTTGTAGTAAAGAAAATATCAGTTTGTTTTATTAAGACATGGAATTTAGCAAGAATATCTGTAATATCATTAAGTACATATATATATTCTTTAAGTGATGCATTACCAATTTTTTTGTTTTAATCTTTAGGCCAATTTGAAGATGGTATGTTAAAAAAAGTGGCCCCATGGTTTTGGAGTCAGTTTCCCAACAGTGTATGTATCAAACAATTTTTTGTAATTAACCATGTAAAGCTTAAAATTAAAGCAAGAGGGCTTCCAGAAATTGGATTTGTCGGATGTGGTTACAAAAGAGTCCTGAACCTAGGCCTATTATATTTATGGAGTTCTTATTTCTTCTGGCATTCCTAAGCAATTACTAGGAGATTAGAATTTAATTAAAGCAATGGTTTCCTCAGTTTTCCAAAACCTTGATTTAGGCAATAGGAAATAGTTTCTTTATGAGTTTTATTTTTGATTTCCTGAAAACAGTCAAAATACCTAAGTTACAAAAATTTACAAACCAGTGCAAAATTCTTCTCTTAAATGTTTCGTTTGGTTAATAAATTTGTTGGTTAAATTTTTTGAGTTTTTATTATTTATTAAGTTTTGGTAAATTATTATTTTCCTTTTTCTCTTTAAATTTTTCTAGGTAGCTAATGACCCAGTTGAATCAAGTCTTGAAATTTTAAAAGTCTTCAGAGAGCTTTTTGAGAAAGTGTCATTTCTGAAAACTGAGTCACAGCCAAACAAACATGAAAGGTAAGGGATTCAATAAATCTTTTGTAGAAAAGGACCCTGTGCAAATAAACTGCCTCCGAATGGCTTTTTTACCAAGTGTGCTCTTTCAAGCAATTTTAGTATTTTAGTATCACAAATTTGTTTAGATTCTCAGTCAAATTGAACAATTGGAGCCTCTCTACCATACTCAGTGATAAGGATACTGGTATTGGAGAACTGGATGATGGGTTACTTTGTTGTAAATTTATCATTTTTGTTTAACCACAAGGCTGGCAATAAATTTAGCATGGTTTCTTGCTTGTTGATTTCCTTTGATGTGCATGGTCTGGAAGATTGACAGGTATTATTCTAATCTATTCATCATACAACAATTGATTATATGATTTGGCACTGTGTAAGCAAGGTTGTTTTGAGTAGTTGGTTAAAAAAGTAATGATTTTTTACATTGACACTCAATCATATTTTTTCATTTTCTTGCTGAAGTATTACTTTTCTTATTCACTGGTTTCACTCCTCACTAGGACGAGTGACACTTATAGGCATGGCTACTTAGTTTAAGTAAACCAAAGAGTACCACAAGAAGTAAATAGACTAATTTAAACAAAATAGTAGCTTCCAAAAGGCAGTGGTTCACTAAGAAAAATATTCGAGAAGTTATATTTTATTTGACATTGTTTCTTATCATAAAGTTACTTTCTCCACTTGCAAAATTACATACTCCTTGGTTCTTCAGTTTATTTTCTTACACCATTGAGGGGTAAAGTTGTTTCTGATAATTATATCATGTTTATAAAATGCTGAACAAGATTTATTACAAGAACCAAATCTCAATAGCTACCAAGAGACTTATGAAGAGAATTCTGGTTGAGGGTAGTAAATTTTCAACAAGATTTAATAACAAACAAAGTATTACTGGCATAAATAGATTGGTAGATGTCTGCTTTACAAACAGAGGAAATAGGAACACACCTTATCAAAACTTCGTACAAGGGATGTGGCATGAAAGTTATTTATAACTAAAAGCAAAGAAGTCATTTTCAAGTATGCATGGTAAAGAAAGCTTTTTCTCCGAATTTTTAGCTCACATAATGACAAGTGAAAAAATAAAAAAATGTCATCACCTTCTACTGCCACAAGATAAAAAGGGGAGAAAATATGTTGGAGCCATAGTTTTACCAATATTAACATTCCATAACAAGTAGATAAAGGTTTTAAAGTTAAAGTCCAAACTGTTCTCATTTGCTCTTTATAGACACAGAAAGATTCATTTGGACTTCCGATAAAGAAGGAAACATACTAGAACATAGACATTTGGTGTATATGTTATGAGTGACAAGGAATTTGATCTGGGGCTTTGATAGGGAAAGTAATAAGGGTATTCGACAAAATTTAGGACTATAGTTTTTCTCACCCTTCCACTTATACTCTGACATATTTACTTCACCTCTTTCTCACAAATTTCATTTTTCATTTAAATCCACACTACCATAACTATTAATATGCTGTAGGTATATTCAGATAGTTTGGTCTCTCTTAAACAGCTTCTCTCCACCCACAATGTTTCATTGGAACATATCATGGCAGTTATATTTACCATTGTTTTTGTGGTCCAATTTAATATTTTTTTTGAAATATTATTTTTCATTCTCCGTTTTCATTTGGTAATGTGTGTTGTCTCATGGTGTCAGGGTTTATCTACATTGTATTTGTTTGTCGTCTGTCTTGCCATCCACCTGGGAAAAGTTTTTTGGCCAATTATCGTGTTCTTTCATATTTTGCAAATAGGATCAAAAGATTTAGTTTTAATCTTCCTTTTTTTATGAACAATTCTCGGCCTGATGGGTATTACTAAACAGCAGAACGCATTACAACGAACAATACTTTTTTGAATTTACGTCTCTGCAGAGGCCTTCAAAGGTGAAGAACACCTGAAACTTTGTTTATACGCAGTCGGAAGATTAGTTTTAATATACTTTTTTAACCTCAGACATTTTTAACAACCATAATAATATTCAGTATTGTTTAGATTTACACCCTCACTACCTGTCAAGTTATTTTGTAGTTTGTGTCTGCATGCGTGTTTTTCTATCACTTTGCTGAAGAAGATTGATAAATTTTAATTCAAGTAATATTAACTTGCATTCTCCTTGCTACACACACGATTTCATCCATCGTTCCTCGTTTTGATGTATCATATAAATGTTCGGACCTTGACATACTATAGTTTCCTTAGACAAGTGTTTTTACAGAGTTCTTTGGGTATAAACAAAGAATTCCAGAGCTAGATTTATCGTTGCCTACCACAAGGAGGCTTCTTGTTTATCTTTCTTCCGAGAACAAGATTTTCGACTCCTCCTTTCCTCTCCCGTCCCCCGCGAACTTGCTTTGTATGTGCTCCATGATTTTCACTGCCATTGTCGGACTTCCATTCTTTCATTCTTCGAACCATATTTCTGCGTTTTTTAGGCTCTTTATCTTGCTTGGATTTACGGCCCATGTCGCACACTCGTAGTTAAGTGTCAACCACACAAAAGTTTCTGGAAGCCTTGATTTTTGTAGAATTTAACGATTATTGAAAACGTTCTGCATCTTTCTATTTGCATCATTCCCTGGCACAGTGTCCATAGGAAAAAAAGAGATGCCTCAAGTAAAGGATTGATACTTTATTAAGATTCTTTTCTTCGAACATTGTTTTAATCACAGTGGCTTTATGTACTTCTGTTGTCCTTCCATTTTTCTTTTGGGGTATTTCATTGAAAATAGCTGTTTGAAAGTATGTTTTGATGACGGATCTTTCCTCCAGTGATCCAGAAGAAAATGCTTCGAACTGTTTGGACGTTGGGGTTATTTTTAACTTTGCATTGGTGCTTGCAACATCTGGGTGATATTTAAAAAAGAAAAAATTAAATTTGCACCGAAATGCGTTTGGACCAAATGGAGATAAGACGTCCACCAATAGGAACTTGAGGAAAGAATATCGTACTCAAGTAAAGGTTCGATTTTAATATGATCTGATTAAGAACTTAGCGCCGATTGCTCAAATGGTAAAGGGTTTAACCCTGAGGTAGAACTGGTTTGAGGCTAGATTGGCGCTCACATGTTTTTCACTTTTTAAAATTTTTCGAGATCCCCACTATCAATTTTTTTCACAATCTTCTTTTCCCTTTATATTGTTAAGAACAGGTTTTCGTGCCTTGAGAAAGAACCTCTAATGCAAACCTTTCTCAACATGATTCGCAACCTGAATTTCTAAATTTCTTGTGAAAGTCGTCCTTTTGAAAGGTCAGCCCTACATGCGCGATTGAGGTGAGATCTCCAACGATAGCGACCTTGGAAAGAAATGTTTCACTCCAATAAAAGACGTGGTTGAAAAATAAACTGGTTAAGAACGTAGCGCCGATAGCTGAAGTCGTTCGAACCCAGTTCGAACCACTTGAGCTGTCGGCGATAGAAATATGCATTTCAATTTTCTGCAGATCATTTTCCAACCCTGAAACCATTCTCTGCCGAAAAGGTAATTGAGCAGCATGACCAGCAAAGACCAGCTAGAATCTAGAATGGTGTGATTGCGAAAGGTGGCAATCACACGCAATTCAGAACCATGCAGAAGTACAGCTCTTACAGTAACCAGAAAAGTTTACAGACCAATATAGGAGGCTGAGATAAATCAGCGTTCACAGTGCAAATTCTAGAAAACTCCCATGGCATAGTTTTTAGAAAAAATAGTATAGCATCGAAGGCCTTCGCACGGACGTCATTAGAGTGCAGCTTGTATAGAACACTAGCACGGTAAACCATTTCATATGTGCCATGGAGCTGCTTGGCATCATAGCCCAAGAGAAGTGATGGAAGGATAAGGGATTAAAAATTAGTACAAACTTTAGGTTACAATAGCAAACAGGTCAGCATTAGAAGAAAGGGGATGAAACCCACACTAAAGGGTAGTTTTCTAAGGTTAAGAAGGAGTCTAAAATTAACAAGATTTCGAAATCTTATTTATAACAGAAGACTTACCAGGTGATAGCTCTCAGAGAAAGATCTTAAGCTGTAGTTTTCTTGAAGCGGTAGTCCTGACGAAACTTTTTAACACGCAGAGAAATAGGACTACCCCCAAAGAATAACAATACTTTGCTATGTGCAGTTTGTTCCGAAAAGTAACACACATCGAGAGACATTTAGAAGCGTCTGAGAAATTAACGTTTGAAATCTCCTTACCCACTATCCTGGCACCGAACTTTACCTAAGGTGAGCTTAGAAAGGCCGGCCTTAACAGAAGATGATGCCCATAGATCAGGACAGTAAACAAAGGTAGAATAGCAGACGTCTTTATCAGTTTTATCACGCTGTTGTGGAACTACCAAACATTGATCTTTTTAAGTCTCTTGATAAATGGCCTTTCATGCATCCTAAGTGTACAAACTCTGGAATTACTCCTTAATTTTCTTACATGATTATTTAAATTCTGTCTATTCAGTGTTTTACATTCTACTTTGGCCTTGTGGAATTGATGAAAGAATTATTTTTTTGAACAACAGCTGATTAAGAACCCGTTGTAACCCGGGATGAAAGAGACCCTTTCACTGATATTATTTTTTTTCCACTGCTTTGTTGCTCCCTCGTTATTTTATCTACAACAGTGTATCAATATTTAATAGGCTATTGGTATGTGGTTATATTTAGCAATAGCTCTACTTTACTTAGTTTAATTTTTATTAGCCATATTTATATGGATTTTCTTGACTTTTTCGTAGGAACTTACAAGTCGTTGTACAAATGGCGCTACTGCTGGATAAGCCAAAAAGTTTTAATCAAGTTTTGCATAGTTTTTACACTGCTTCATTCAACGCTTACCAGCATTTGAATGAGTCACATGCAGGTAATATGTTTCTTGCTTACTTACGTACATATTTAAAATATGTAAACACTAGCATTAAAACGTGCACATACGCTGGGAAAATATGAAAAAAGATATTAAAGCAAAGAACAAAAAAAGAAATAAATGAAAAACACCCAAAAGTTGAAAAATAACACGCATTCAAACGTACATGCAAAAATATTGTTTGCGGCTGCCCTATAAGCAACAGCAATCTCATTTTCTCTCTGTTAACTTTTGTCTCGTTCTCTTGGCCGTGTGATCTTAATTGGTCCCTTAAAGGAAGGATGGTTGTATGGCAGTGGTTTTTAATTTTTACCCCTGTTACCCCTAACGATGCCAAGGTAGGTCAAGATTTTTTTAATATATTAGAATATATATATAACAGGGTGGGAGAGATAGATGGAGAGAGAGAGAGACAGACAGACAGAGACAGAGAGACACACAGAGACAGAGAGACACACAGAGAGAGACACAGACAGACAGACAGAGACAGAGACAGAGAGACACAGAGAGAGAGACAGAGAGACAGAGAGAGAGAGAGAGAGAGAGAGAGAGAGAGAGAGAGAGAGAGAGAGAAAGACAGAGAGAGAGAGAGAGAGAGAGAGAGAGAGA
>RDPX01000212.1:642931-683661 GCA_003991215.1 Morbakka virulenta
AGATAATTAGAAAAAGACCACTGCAGGTTCTAATGCATGCAATAAGATGTGAAGGAATGGAAAACTTGGTGTTAACAGGGAAGATTGAAGGAAAGAAAAGTAGAGGAATACAGAGACTGAAATTCATTACCAGCTTGAACAAGGATCTCCAGTTCAAGAGGAGTGATTGTGAAATTTTAGCACTGACAAAAGAGAGAAATAGATGGAAGACCATGATCTCTAACGTCCTGAAAGGATAAGGAACTCAGAAGAAGAAGAAGATGATTTGATTCATTTTTCGTTTTGCATGAACGGTTTTCAACACGCATTCACTCTGTATCGTATTTGCTCATGGAAAATTGAATTTGTCAACTTGTTTTATGTACTCTTTATTCGCTACCACTGTGGAGACTGGTTGGATCGGCTTCTTCGATTCATCGAATACATTTTCGTCTTATCTAGCGAAAACTCCATATACTTACTGTCTTCTTTGATGAATGAAGAATTTGTTAGAGGTCTTTGCCACATTTTAAACAGGTGTTGCCAGCACATCTGATGTTTTTTTACCTGTATTTGACGTTTAATCACACCATGTAACTCTTTCATTTCTCTAAAGGTTTTTTCACTACACAAGGAAATGTATTCATGCCATAGAAGAATTGCTTTTCGAACGTTACCTATGATCGTAATACAATCGCATAGTTAATCTTCCTGTTTAGCTGTAGCAGTCTGCTCCGAGAATAGGTTTCTTATCCATTGTAGAGTCTTAAATTATATCCGTCAATATTATTTTCACAATTTTCCCTGCCCTCTATTTTTGTTTCGATAATATGTTCAACAAAAGAGAGCTGGGGAAGAAAAGGGCTTTCAAGTTAAAGATATAGTTGCGAAATTGTATATTTAAGAACTTAGTATGGTTGGCTCATGTAGTAGAGCATATCATGAAAGGCATAGGCATTGCTTCAATTCCGGTTAGCGACACTCATATATTGTACTACATTCTATTATTTCGCCCTTAATGTGTGAGGCGTGAATTTGAAAGAGATGTGTAAACATTACGTAGCAGGCCGATTGTCGTTAAGAATAGGTGTCAATCTAAAATATACTGACTAAATTTTAAATTTAGTTCTAATTTATCATCAGTAATCTGTTGAGTGTTGAAAAAATAAAGATAAGCGAAGTGAAATGGTTGGGTTGGCTGAACTATGCTGTGAAATGAATGAACAATAGTGATTAATTACAACACTGAGATCAGGGACAAAGAATCAAAAAGAAAATGACTTACCTAATGAAAACCAAGCATTAAAACGATACCTCGTGGTTTTGACATACTTGTGTCGCTTGTATTTTTGCAACGAAGAACGGGTGCGAAAAAAACCAAATAGGCAAGTAGTGTAAAATTGGAGCTACTTGATGTTGTTGAAGTTCCTCAGGTTGTGAAAGATGGTCAAGGTGATAAAAATTTGGAACCTCTTAGACACCAAATTACACACTGAAGAATAATTGTCAGCTCAACATATCATGGATTTCGTTTGAGGATGAAACGAATGACCAGTGAGGTAGGAGTTTTATGTGAATGCGTTTTGAATAATATGAAATCTCACGTATTTTTTCTTGGTAGAACAAATACTGAATTGTTTTGTCCAGTACAGACGAATAAACTGACATTGAAACGTTGGAATTCCTTAGTGGCACGAGCAGCCGAGATAAAAATTGCCAGATTATCAGTTTACTTTTTCATTGGGATTTTGTCGTTAATATTGGCCTACCGTAGCAATTTCTTGGAATGAAACTTTTGAGCATTATTCTTTCTTTTAGGTTACCAGGGCATCTTTTACCACCCACTTGTTATGCTATTATAGTACCTCAGAAACACGCCTCCTGAAGGTTAGTGAAAAATTGTTGCTTTCATTCGCTCGTCCAGAATTTTTTATTCTAACGCAAAACTTTCATCGTACCTACCTTTCAGCTTCAAAGGCACGTGGGAAAAGTTTGCAAAGGAGAATTTCAAATGCATTATTTACCCGAGCTTCTAACTTGGATGGACAAAATTATAATTGGTTGGTTAAGGATAATTTTGCTGGATGATGGTAAGATAGTAACGTTTTTCGTCTGCTGGCAGGGACTTTTTCTCATCGTTTTGATTTGTATTGACTCGTGTAAAAACTTGCATCTTTAAGACATTCTGTGGGGACAGCACCAGGTAGAAGAGCTTTAATTATATTTCATTAAATTTTTTTGACAAAAAAATGAATGAAATATAATTAAAAATTGAAAAACTTAAAATATCATTGAAATTTGGAATGAAGTAACGTAAAGAATTAGGTCTGTCTATCTTTGGTAGATATTTGGGGCGTCGTAAGTTAGTGGATTGGACCTCACACCTCGTACCCTAGACCGGGGTTCGATTTCACTTAAAAGAGGTTTACTTGGCAAGTGAACGTACCTTTGCCTGGGTCAACATGAACAATGTGGGGGAAATTGGGTCTACAGTTCTGAGTTGAAAGTAAATCAGTAAAAAGTTGCATCAACATTGTATGACTCGACAAATTAATAGTTCAGTGGATGTATTCTAGCTCAGGTATTTTATTTTGATTTCCAACAAATGTTATTTTGTATGCAATAAAATTATTAATAAAACAGTTTAATTTGTGTAACTAAAAGTAAATCTTTATACATTTCTGATTCAAAACATTCCTGATTTTTCTTTTACGTCGTTTTATAACTTCCCGTAATCGTATAAAATACATGGGGTTGAATGTTGCATACATAGAGGTCAAATTCAAAAAATATATTGGATGGGGCTACATACGTACTTAAAAGCTACAACCTCTGTGCTTTACTTTCTGATGACACCCAGTTTTGCCTTTTTCCAAGAAACATACCGCTTGCTTGTGCTTTGGCTAACTTGAAAAACACTGATGTTTTTTTGTCTCTCTCCGGGATGTTCCACACTGTGGAAGTGAACAATGTGCACCTGGCATGCTTTCTTTGTCGATAACTTTCCCTATATCTTAAAAAGTTTTAAATCTAATAAAAAAGTTTATAACTTCTAATATCGTCTAACAGGTTTCTTTACGCGTTGTTGTGTTGTTGTTGTGTAAGGTGCTGGAGGCAAAGTGGAAGACCACCCCGATGAGTTGGATCCAGCTTCATGAAAATAGAAACCAATCTCCCCTCACCCCTGAACAAGTCAATATCTGGAACCCACAGTAACGTCTCTCCAGTATGTATCTGTAACCAACTACGTAGGTTTCACCAGGAACATCTCCCAACTACAGGGTTGTCAGAAACGCACATTTCCAGGCTGGCTCTTCATTTGTGAGATAGAGCCAACAGTTGTTATCCTGCTACTCGAGGTTTCCCAGGATTTCTCCTGGGTGCGAACTATACATACTAGTAAAGCGGCCCCAAGAGTACCAGTAATTCACAAGCAAAGCAGAAACAATCAGCTTTCATTTACCCACCGGAGCGTAGAGCATCGAAAAACCTTTTCCAAATCGACGACGAACCAGATCACAGGAAATCACAGGAACGACAAGATCGATTTCTTCGATGGTACGGAAGAACAGCTTGGAAGTGAAGGCCATTCGTTACTGACCAGTCAGGACAACCTAACTGATCAGCATCCAGGCGCCACCACGTGTAGGTTGGCCTTCGTTGGCACCCAACGATGTGTACTTGACTGTGGCTGTGCTCGTACATCTACAAGAGTACAACGAAGTGTGACCAATTTTTTAAAGACAAGACAGAAGGAAAGACTTCCAGACCAGTTTTTCTTCTATTGACTATGTTTAGATGAAAGCAATTGTGCCTATGGAATTTACTTTGCTTCCATAAAGCATTTAGCACAGCCAACCATACAATCCTTTTTCAAAGATTAGAAAAGGCTCTAATTCATGGGATTAGTCATTAATGGCTTGACCCTTTTCCTTACAACCCCTCAGTTAATACTAACACAGTTAAATCGTCTAGTAAATAAGATATCATAAGCGATGCTCCTCGTAGCTTAATTCCAAGATTTTAATTAGTTTTTATTTACATAAATAGCATCCCATTCTGTATACAAAAAGTTCTCTCTCTCGTCATTTTGAAGATAATACAACAATCGTATAGTATTTCATTACAGCAGACTAGTAAAGTTTTGTCCAGAAATTAAACATGGTAACCAATGACTGAGCGCAACTTGAAACTGATTCTCCTCTCAGCAATTGAGAAACTATCGAGGTTTTCGGTGGCTAAAGAACTGAGCGAAGCTAAGCAATTATAAAGATATGTCGAATAATTTGAATTTCTTTTTGATGGTCAGTTTATAAGAATTGATGAATTGTGTAAGAAGCTAACCAAAGCCGACAGATTACTAAGAGTAGGCATTATACTTTTATGTTCCTTGTATCACTGTTTTATTTACTTTTGAAATTAATTTCATATGATTGTTAAAATTGGAAATTTGTTTGGATGAATTTCTCTCTTGGCATCTTAGTTGAGAAAAGAGGAGAACACTTTTCACATTCTAGCTTTCTTTGACAGCCATGAGTCAATATCAAAATTCTTCTCTGATTTATATATACTTCTACTTAACAGATCAATACATTCTTTATTTTTGTGGAGTTTTTTAAATTCATTTCCTTCATAAAAAAGAAAACAGAAAAACATCATATGCTCATCCAAGCTGGAAGGCTCGCCATACCAAAATTTAGTACCGACATATTTCGCCAGCATAACCTGCGCTTTCATTAGACTAGAGTTTCAAAGATATTACATGAAGTAAGTCGTGTTATTTTGGGGGCCAGAGAGTAATTCAAAAAATACGTCATTGGTTTGCTAAAAGCTGCATATAGTCACCCAACTGCCCAAATTACAAATTTGACTACGTCACAGTATATTGCTTTTGTCTGCTCCCCTCATTTGCAATATCACCTTTCTTTTTAACGTATTTACTGTATACATACACAATGTAGCCCTTGGGTTCTCCTTCTTATGTAATTTTTGCCCTATGTTTATTTAATTTTCCTTCACATTACCCTAAGCATCCTTTTGAATAAACAGTGGGAGGATTCTCATCTGCTTCGGCAACCCTCCACCTCACATGAAGAGAATCTAAACTAAAAAAGCATGCAGCTTTACTTAAATATTATTTGCTGTAATACCACTGTTGTTTTTTATCTTAACTGTATTTTATTGATTTAGATCAAGCCAGTGAATGTGATCCAGACAACATCTTTACAGTGGCAGCTTGGAAACCAAGGCTACAGTACTTTTTGTGCAAGGTTTATGCGGAGTTAAGGCAAGCATTACTGCCATTTTGTTGCTATTAAGTAGGTTATTGATGTGCCCAGAATCTTTTCCATATTGTCATCAATGGGTACCTGTTTTGTTATACAGACAGCATTAATTGCATCTTTTAAATCTTAAGTATTTCATTAATATGTGCCTTTTATTTACAAAGGTAATTCCATATACTTAAATATATCGTGAAAGGGTTATGTTTGAGATTGTCATAAAAATGATGCTTAGGAGTAGCCATGGCTTAATGGTTAGTGCAACTGCACCGTAACCAAGAAGTCCTGGGATCGATTCCCCGAGCGGGTGACTTTGGAACTTCACAAAAAAAAGCCATTGATTGGCGTCAGGAAGGGCATCGGGCCAAGACATTACTTACTGCCAAAAGCAAGTCCCTGTGAGGGGCACCGTCTGAGCCCCTAGTTACTGTGGAAAAAAACTGACGTTAAAACAAGAAAAAAAAAGATGCTTAGAAAAAGCACCTGATTTTAGTGAACTCATTGGAAGAATGCTAATGAAGATTTAGGGTCCTTTTTAGTTGATACCATGTTAGTTTCTTGACAATGTTTGTATTTCCGGACTGTATTTAAATGGGCTACTAATAAAGACTGTTCTATTTTCTGTATCGTGGAAGCCATCAAAATTTGCCAAAAAATGTGACAGTTGTCCTTTTGCCAATAAATGTTTTATACAGTGCCACAGTACGCCTATGCGAATCCTGTAGACCCATAGGTAAAATGGCCCGAAAAATATGCTATCTTGCGGTTTTAAGGGTGTTTGAGCTAGACGGTCTGGGTGAGTTTTAACATAAAGCACACTTTGTAGTATTAGAATTTATCAAATACAAGGGCACTGTACTCCATAACTAAGTCTGAGCTGTTTTATTCTAGACATAGTTTGCTACTGATAAGCAGCTTAACTGGCCTTTGATACCTTCATTCTCAGCATTGCAAGACCTCATCTCCATACGGAGTGGAAGTGCTCGGGGTTAACAGAACTTTTTCTTTTAATTTTAAGTTTTAATATGAAGTGCAGTGACTACAAATTATACCAGTAGCACTTATTAAGCAGAATTTGTCGAAAAACAAGGAAGACCTTGGCTCTTCTAGCGGGTATCATAAAGCCCAAGAAGAGATTGAATACAACAGACGTCTTCTTTCTAGTTTTCGATTGCAATTCGAGGCGTCCAGTTGTAGCCAAAACTGTCAGAGAGCATTAGCACACCCGCTTTAATTTGCAGGTACTTAAAGTTATATTTCCAGAAATATCGATTATGCCTCGTTTAAAAAAAAACAAAACCCTACAGATTATTCAGAACCCTTTAAGTTTAAGACACAAAGAATATTCCGTCATCAGCTCCTATGAATGGTTGTTTTAAGTTTAGTAGAAACAGATGCGACCTTTGTAAAAACGTTTTGAATTAGCTTGAACAAAATTTTCCACAGGTCACAAGAAAAGTGTCAAATAACACGACTTTTTTGTTCAAATGTAATTCACATTTTATCCTGTAACAAATACAGGCTGCAATATATAGGTTACAAATGAATCTTATTTCAAGCCTCGTTTTGAAATCAAACTTTGGGAGTGATTACAAGAAAGGCACTGTAAGATTGCTGTTCATTGCAGTAGCTCTGTAAAAAACTTAATAATTTTAGCTTTATTTGTGCCGTATAAACAACGACCTCCAATATTGTTAAATGTAAACTCTTGTCAAGTGAAGCTTATTCAGTTACATGCAATGTACCCCTTGGGTCATTTTTACCGACAAAAATTTCAAATCCCAACCCAGAACTCACTCAGGTAAGGTCATTTTGCTACGTATTTAAACAGTCCGCTTACTTATTTTTCGTTGCCCTACCTTCCAGATTTCCTACTTGTACGTTTTCAATGCTATTTGTCTCTTTTCTACAATACACATTTAAAACCTTTTGTACAATGAGAACAAAGTTGCCAACAGACAGTTGCAGCTTGCCACATCGTTGATGTTGTTGATTTCGTTATTTTTGGAATTTCAAGTCGCGTAACTAATTATATATGTATATCTGTGTGTATCTGACGTATACCGAATAGCCTCAATGTTTACAATGTTATTTGGCTCACAAGTGGCCTCTTCCTCAGGCATCGAGTGTTTAGTTAATAATTCTGTGTCATAAAATAGTTGCAGGTGTCAAAAATGAAATTGATGCGAAAATATATCGGTGGATTATATTACCTGTGCCGTTTTGAAATAATGGATCGTCATAATCCTATTTCCATAATATTCCGTTACAGTGCATAGTATTTTACTCTGTTTGAATGCTAGACAAAAAAATCTATGCCTTTTTCTAATAATTCAGTAGCGTATCTTATATTCCTATCCATCAATCCATCCATCCATCCATCTATCCATCCATCCATTGATCTGCCTCTATCTATATCTAACCACTCATGTACCTCCTCCACCTATCTTTTTTCTCCCATTAATTTTGTTTGCATATTCTCCAACACATTTCTGATTCATATTTTCTAATTTAGATCTGAAATACTTTGTTGCATTTTCATGGAAAAATATCTACTGCTTAATAAATTTTCATTTTTTTAGAATTTCACAGTTGTTTGAAATTATCGTGGACTATCCAGATTCACTACCTGCAATCACTGATCTTAAGGTATTTTTGCAGATTCAGTTTTTAATTGAAAATAGAAATATTTTGAAAAGGGTTTCAACCGTTGTTGCTTATTTTTGAAAAGCAAGAAATAAATGCCTAATTTCCTTTGGTATGGATTAAACATTAGTTGGTTGTTACTCGACATGAACATTTAAGTTCTGATGCCTTTTAAACTTCCCCGACGAGAGTTTTTGAAATCAAAATTGCCGCCCATCTTGTCAACTCACAGTGTCTTACGTATGAAGATATGTTACTAACGACGATTTGGGTGCCAATTTGTTTTTAATCGTAAGCCTGGCCGATGAGCTGTAGTCATCATCTTTACCGTCCTAAGCAAGTAACATTGGTGGTGGGCTGTTCTTTTAATGAATTAAAAACCGTTTGCATGACACCTACCCTTCCGTTATTTGATAAAGGTATTTTAAGAAGCATTGCTGAACAAAGTTATTGAATTTAAGTAACAAGGTTTGTTTATTACTGAGTCAGCTGAAGATGTTTGCATGCATTAAGATCAATCCTGGAAAGCGTGTAAAACTAACCGGAAGAAATTTGGCCAGTTCAACGTAGTTGGCATGTGTGGTGGATCGAGTTCCAGTTGTACAAGGGTCTGGGAAATATTCGGTAAATTTACTCTCTGGTCTTTCGGAGAATATGGTCGTCTCGCTTTTTAAACGAGGCACGTTTATAACACTTGCAACCCGGAGAACGACGACTTTGCTTCCCTGCTTTCTTACTTATGTCAGCAGTAGCAAAGTCAGGAAAATCCTTAAGACAAGGAAGAAATTTGAGAGAGCAGGCTGCAGGATGGTTTTGGTCAAGAACGTAGCGCCGATTTCTCAGTTTGTAGGATCACCATGAAACTTACAAGCACTCGTTTGTATCTATTTTACACATTTTTTGATATGATACTGTAATTAATAGATCATGCCCCCATTTATTGATATTGTCTATTGCATAAATATCTGTCGTAATGAATTATAATGTAGAAAATAAACTGAGAAAAGCTGTAATGAAACCAGCATTTTTCTTCACTCCTCTCTAAGTACTATTGTTGCTTATCTACTACCATCTAACATAATAGTTCATCCTTTAGCGAGTTGTGTAATCCACTACAGTATCTGCTCACAGTTCAGGTGATGAAATATTCATTTGCTTTTTCTTAACAGCAATGTCTTGAGAAAACAGAGACAAGAGGACTACTAATACATTCAATAAAAATGGCGTAAGAATTTGAAATTTACAGCATTATGCATGTGTATTTTAGATCCTATACTTAACTGTATGTATGTGCTATTATATATGTCTTCACATGTAGAGCATTTTTATGAGTGTCGGAATTTATTTATTTTTTGTTTGAAATGTTTGGAGCCAGTCAGAGAAGGGCCACTTTTTGTACAAATACTGGCGAGGTCATTGAAATTGCCTGGCCCAAATAAAATAGTTTATCTACAACAATGGTTTTCCAACGTATGATACCTACCCAATTATTCATCGATTGAAAGCTAACGTTAGAAACGATTACCAGAACCTGAATAATGAAGAAGATAAAGTCATCAAAATTGTTGTAAAACTGTCATATGCTGGTAAAAAAAAGAACGTTTGCTCAGGATATGTTTAAGAAAATTAAAGAGGTACATACAGTCTATTATCAGTTCAGTTTATAGATCACTTTGTGTGTATGAAACTAAGAAAGTAGTGATGTTCTGACCGACAAAAGGTTCCATCCAACCCTTCCAAAAAGCTAATATTATTTACCAACTATCAACATCTCCTCACTGACTACAAGCATTGATGATGAGCCAATTGTTTTGAACACCAACGGACACATCCATACAATCCTAAATAACTTTGAAATTATTGGCAGTAGTGAAGCGTGGGCCACAATTTTGCAATAAATAATAAATAAATTATTTGCATAATTATTTTCTTTTGGATTCCTTCACTCTTGTATATAATAGCCGAAAACGTTATAAACATTTAGTTGAGAATGACAAGATAAAATTGTTATTGAAGAGATGTTATTTTATTTCCATATAGTTGTTGCTTTGAAATTTTGGACATGTTCGTATTCGGACTATGCTTTTCACTTCATTATTTTGTGACATTGACTGGTAGAAATGGATTCTAGAACATGTTTAATATTACATTTTTGAAGTTTGGATTTGTTTGTTGTTGTTGTTTATCGTGAATAACACTTCAGTATTGTGATATAAAATCACCCCACTCACCCCCCCCCCCCAACTCTCTTTTTCTCGTAGATTTCAGAACAGGCTCTTACATGCTGCAGTCAATACATCTGACATACTTACACAGTATGTTTCAGCCATTCGAACACTTAGGGCTCTAGACCCTAGTGGAGTTATCCTCGAAAACGTCTGTCAACCACTTAGGGAATACCTTCGGTAAAATGTAGTATTGATTTTCAAACATTGCACCTCAACGATAAAATGTCACATCGATAATTTATTGCTAGAAGGAATTATGCCATTTCTATTTCGAATTTACCCTAAGTTTTTATGCAGCCAATTTGATATTTCAATGTGCCCTTTACTTCTCCTTTCTTGTTTTGTTTTTGATAGATTGATTGATAAGTAGGATTTTGAACTTAAATAGGTGCTCTGTTATAAGGGGACGTTTTTACACACATAGTTGATACTTTGACCATCCTTTTAAACAATGGAAAATGATTGAGATCTTATACAGTGTTGTTTCCATTGGCGAGATGTCAGAATCATTATAATTTATTCGTTCCACCTGACGTCTGATGAAACTGGGGGTAGTAATTTTGAAAAGACACAAAAAGAGCAACAACATGGCTGTTTTCCCTTACCAAGCCTTCTTGGCTGTAAGGATGAACGTTTCTGGATGATCCAGAATTACATAGTTTTTTCAGAATACAGAAACAAAAGTATCTGTACAGTTAAATTTTGCTTACGGACATCAGAAGAATCGTTACGGCCACTAAAACCTTATTTTATTCCACAAAAAAGCAACTGCCTGCTGAGCACGAAGCTAATTATCAAATGCTTTATCGTCACATTGGTATTAAACAAGGAAATTCAGACATCTTGGGTTGTAAGCATACTAAATGGCATTAAAAGACAGATAACCAGGGCAAACGGAAGCGAAAACAATTGTCGCTGGAACATAAACACCTGTTAAAAAGTAAAATAAAACTTTTCTAGCTAAGACGCTTCAATGGCCTGCTAAACACAATGTTTTCACCTGCTAAGTCTTCTTGAAGTAACTTACGAAAGAAGGAAAAGGGAGGGAGAATATTGAGTAGCTTCAGAAGGTTCAACTTCTAGTTAAAGTGTATTTATGAACACTATTTAATTTTTAAAGAAGTTGGAAAAATAGAACAATAAAGACGAATACAGACGAATATTAATATGGGGTCTCAAAAAATCCTCACTATCCCACCATTTAATTTTGAAGAGTTTTTTTAATCCTCCCGCTTGTTAAATTTTGTTATTCGACCTCATGATAATTTTTCTTTTAAATAATAGCATCCCTGCCACAGTTCATTCCTTCCAGAACTTCTTCTTCATTTATGATTTTGATTGACAAATTGACAAATGCAGATTTGAAAAATATTAAGTGAATAGATAGAGACTCGTTGTGGAGACAGGCTGTTATTGTTGCTAACTGACGACAGTTATTAATTGGACGATGAAATCCAATACTTGTGGACCATATGCATATTTATTTGGGACATGTTTTTTATCCAAAATGAGTAATAGTTATAAATTTCATGTTCTATCTTTTTCTTTCTAATAGATGTTGCTTGTACCAATGTTCAGTGAATAGGGTCAACATTTGTACCATGTACTTCCCCCATTAGTCAAGACTCGAGAGTAGTTAAATAATCAGGTCTTCGTGTGTACTGGGAATTCTAGTGAGCCATGGGTTGCCCGTACTTCCGTGTTCCCTGGAGTTTTGGATTGCCTGAAAGTCAGCGAAAATAGGGTGTTCTACAAAGGATATGGTTTCCCATGTGAAACTACGCACATCTTCAAAAGTTTCATTACCAGGCAGTACCTATACTTTTACGTATCTGAGTGACAAGATCATCATTTGGTCATAAAGAATGACTCTTGAGATTGGTAATAGAGCAGGCATGTATTGGTGCTCCTCGTGGCTCATTAGTTAATTACAGGAAACAGACTGCTCTTACAATCCGGTGCAATCAAGAAAACCTGCAGGATCAGGTACCCCACTGCATCGGCATAAGACAACCGGTCAATGCCGTTACATTAAATTGCCCATTACAATAAAACAGCGGTCTTTTCACTTGCACATTTGAGTAGCCTTATGACGCTTGTTTTTATAGAAATAATTTATGTATCTAAAAATAGTAACCCGTACAATGTACGCCTTTGATGTCGCGAAATTATTTTTTGTTTTTGTTTTAACCCTATTACAGGAGCCGAGAAGACACAATTCGTTGTATCATTTTGAGTTTAACTGATCAAGAAAGCAGTACTGATTTAGCAGAGGTACGTTTTAATTAACTATTACCTGCCACCATCTCAGATCTACAAGAATTCTACCAAATCTAAACTTCAAAACAGTGATCTAACTGGACTCTTAACTTATCAACCTCCTTATCAACAGATACTTTGACAAAGCCAATCCTATTCCTTTCAACGTCATTATTCTTAAACACTGTTTTTCCCATTTGTTCTCACTCCCGCCACCACTTTGCTTTTATCATGAATGATAAAAATATATTTTTCTGTGACTTTGCAAGTGAAGTATTACCGAAGGACTGTACCAGTATCAAAACGTCATTTGTGTAATTTAAGAATTTACACTTTTACGTTATTGTCGCATTAAGCCACTGGCCCCACTAGTTATTTTCACTACTTGGGAATTTTTTTCCAGGAGCTGTTGGGCAGTGATACCGCCGCCACTGACGGAGATCGAAATCAGGCTGATGTGGATGAGGAATCGTGGATGCCTGATCCAATAGATGCCTTGCCAGGTAGGAATGGAGTAAGTTAGTTTCGTGAAATTCCGGTTTTAACACCCCCACCACACTACCACCCCCTACGTCATGTTCCCAGCCCCAGATTACTTGCATATTGTCTGAACTGCCATAACTGTAACAATCTTATGATCTTCAAGTTGTAAATAACATTGATCTTAATGTCGATGGCTATTTAGGGCTTCATCATTGTGATTTTAATACTTGTCTCCATATATTGGGTGTCTCTGCTCTTAGAGAAAGTCCGGAAGTTAGACTGCCTTCTAAATTCAAGTTACATCAAGGCAGATGCTCTTGTGAATTGGAAATGTAAAGTGACTGTTATCGAAAATAAAAACTTTCGGTTGTATTTGTTATTAACATAAACTGATGTGCATCGCTCCTATTTTAACTCTTCCGTAGATGTTACGTCAAAGGCTGAACGTACTGCGGATATCATAAATATTCTTGTCAATATTTATGGAAGTAAAGATCTCTTTGTGGCTGGCTATGCGATACTTCTCGCAGACCGAATAATGAAAAATTATTCATATGATGTCACGAATGAGGTAAAATTCCATTATCTTAACGTATCTCGGTTATCGTGATTAGCTTGTACGTGAATTGTCGCTACGAAGATGAGGAACTTTGTTGAAACACCAGGTTATGATATTCCAAGTAAATACCGTTCATTTTTTGCACATGAGTACATAAGTAAGGCATAAAAATATACTGCAAATATACTGGATTTGTTGCCATTCATTTTTTTTGCCTTGTTGTTTGATATTTGAAAAGACACGAAACCTGTTCGCACAGTTTTTTGGACAGTTTTTAGAATGTTTTGTACTTATCAAAGATTTTGATATTTCAGTTCTGTTGAGCATGTAGTTCTTTATTTTCCTGGGCAAACTGTGATCGATAAAAGCGGATTTGACCCTCGTTTAGCTATATTTTGACAGTCCGTTTCTTAGACTAATCTCTTCCCTTCATCGAGCATCCAAAGTGAGTACTGACTCAAGATCGGCGGGTCATGAATCTTCAATGAGTGTGTTGCATTGATATAGTGGGTATGTTGTTGGGAGGTCCATTATTGAAATAACCATGCATTTTGTCTTTTTGCTGTTGATCTACAGGCTGAGGTGATTACTGTTTTTTGCAACAAAAAGGCTTTTGCTAATCTTCTGGCAAAGAGGCCAGTAGGACCGTGTCATCTCAANTTCTTAAGTTTCAGACAAATTTTGTGTAAAGGTTTCTTAAAGTTTCTTAATTTAAGGCGATAGGGTATCATGACTGAAATATAAGATTTTGATCCTAGATCCACCTATCCCTAGGAAAGGATTATAATTGCAGACGTACTGATGTTCTTCATGAGGTCTTCATAGGGGACAACCACACATACGTTACACTCCCCTGCACCACACTACCACCCCCTACGTCATGTTCCCAGCCCCAGATTACTTGCATATTGTCTGAACTGCCATAACTGTAACAATCTTATGCTATTCAAGTTGTGAATAACATTGATCTTAATGTCGATGGCTATTTAGGGCTTCATCATTGTGATTTTAATACTTGTCTCCATATATTGGGTGTCTCTGCTCTTAGAGAAAGTCCGGAAGTTAGACTGCCTTCTAAATTCAAGTTACATCAAGGCAGATGCTCTTGTGAATTGGAAATGTAAAGTGACTGTTATCGAAAATAAAAACTTTCGGTTGTATTTGTTATTAACATAAACTGATGTGCATCGCTCCTATTTTAACTCTTCCGTAGATGTTACGTCAAAGGCTGAACGTACTGCGGATATCATAAATATTCTTGTCAATATTTATGGAAGTAAAGATCTCTTTGTGGCTGGCTATGCGATACTTCTCGCAGACCGAATAATGAAAAATTATTCATATGATGTCACGAATGAGGTAAAATTCCATTATCTTAACGTATCTCGGTTATCGTGATTAGCTTGTACGTGAATTGTCGCTACGAAGATGAGGAACTTTGTTGAAACACCAGGTTATGATATTCCAAGTAAATACCGTTCATTTTTTGCACATGAGTACATAAGTAAGGCATAAAAATATACTGCAAATATACTGGATTTGTTGCCATTCATTTTTTTTGCCTTGTTGTTTGATATTTGAAAAGACACGAAACCTGTTCGCACAGTTTTTTGGACAGTTTTTAGAATGTTTTGTACTTATCAAAGATTTTTATATCTCAGTTCTGTTGAGCATGTAGTTCTTTATTTTCCTGGGCAAACTGTGATCGATAAAAGCGGATTTGACCCTCGTTTAGCTATATTTTGACAGTCCGTTTCTTAGACTAATCTCTTCCCTTCATCGAGCATCCAAAGTGAGTACTGACTCAAGATCGGCGGGTCATGAATCTTCAATGAGTGTGTTGCATTGATATAGTGGGTATGTTGTTGGGAGGTCCATTATTGAAATAACCATGCATTTTGTCTTTTTGCTGTTGATCTACAGGCTGAGGTGATTACTGTTTTTTGCAACAAAAAGGCTTTTGCTAATCTTCTGGCAAAGAGGCCAGTAGGACCGTGTCATCTCAAAGCGAAAAATTCTTAATCTCGAACTCTTCAACCACTACTCCCTCCTTTTCGTCGTTGAGCTCTCTCAAAATCATCTGAGTATTAAAAGGTATTGGGACATAAAGCACTGCTGCCGAACTACCCGTGTGATAGAAAACACATTGATTACTTTTCTGGTGAGCGGACAGCTGCTAGTTGGTTATAGCATACCGATGTAATTACACTCATACCCATGTCGTCAATTTGAACGTCCACTAACATTTTGAATAGTTCTTCATGACGTCCTGTGTTGGAAGGTTCTTGGTAATAAATCAAAACGAGAAAAGGGCACTGTTGGTGCTGTGTGCCCCTGTCACTTAGCATTCTCATGACGAAGATTGCGTTTCTTGTGCCACGATCTTTCTTGAAACCGAAAGTTCTCTTATTTATCTCTGAAATAATTTTCTGTCTAATCCCTTCCAAGGTACCTTCAAGAATATATTGAAATTTGAGACATTAGGGTAATGGTCCGATGGTCTGCACATTTAAGGGTGACTGGAACTTTTGGAAGAGCAATCAAGTTGGGTTTTAGTTTCTCCATTGGAAATTCCTCAGTTTGTTAAGTTTTAGTAATCATGTTTCAGGTAATTATAACACTTCTTCTATTGCTTTGAGCATTTTTGTGAGCATCTATTGCTTTGAGCAATTTTCAGAATGATAGACAAAGTCTCGGCTTTCTTGAGGGTAACATCTTCTTCCTTTTTATCGTCAAGCAAGTCCCGGACGTATTCCTCCCAATTACCTGTGGTATCCTGAAGCTCATGCAGAACATGGTCTTTGTTAGACTTTTTGTTAGACTACATTTTGAGGACGGAAATAATCGTAAACCGGAAATCTCCATGATCTTTTTGAATATGTCTTTTGCACTAAGGCTTAGATTCTCTACCTCCTTACACCTCTCTTCAACCCTCTTCTCTGTGCTTTCTTTATATTTCTTCTTGAAATCCTTATTAATTTGATTATACTGTACTGGCTTTGGTTTTTAAACCCTTCGGTTGTGTGCAAGATCTGTAAATTCAGAACTGAACCATTGCAAAGATAGATTTACCTTTGTTCTATGGGGATATAGTTACTTCGCTACTTCTTACATGGATGATGTTCGAGCTTGAAAGTGATCAGTAATATTCATTTGTGTACCTTAGAGGAAACTCTGCAGCTCTGCTTCTTTCTGTAAATTTTCCGTATTAATTGCTTCTGCCGTAAAACAATGAGGTCATTCCTTGGTTTACGCTTTGGTTTTTCATTATATTTTAGAGACGGCGTCAGCACATGGATATGAGCGCGAGTTTTTTTTTACTGTATTTCTGCATTCAGTACTGATCATTACATAATCTCTTTGGTTTCTTACCTTGCCCCTTGGGCTAGTCCAGGTATATCGTCGCCTTGGGTGTACATTAAACCTTACAGTCATAATGTATTCATGTATTCATACTTCCTGTGGACCAGTCAATCAATCTTTCACCTCATTTCTTTCTTTTACCTAGACCGTATGGCCCAACTGTTTCCCATGACGTTAAGGTCTTCCTTGCATTCCTTGTTTACCCGCGAATGCGGTAAAAAATTTAAGGTCAAATTGTTTAGAATAATTAGTAGAACAGGGTCGTCTGTTACTTGGACTAGAAACATTAGTGGCAATTCATTGCCAATTTTAATCATCGCTGCTTTGTAGACAAAAAGAATTGGTACACGTAACCAGCCTCCCACAAAAAATGGCGGGCTTTATTTTCTCTCAATCCTCTATGTTTTCCTTGGTCAATCATAATTAGTAAATGATTCCTTTCAGTCGTCTTTATCTTTTCCGAATTGATAGAATACTCGAATAGTGACCCGTGCTTTTTTATTTTGACGTTTTGGTTCAATTCAAGCAACAAAACAAAACACTTTCAAGCAAAATGTGAATTGAATTGCGGCATTCGGGACAGGCGATATATTTACTTTCTCCATTATAACGGTTTTGGAAACTCACTTTAAAATCATTATGTAACAAAATATGTTACTTAAAGACCAGTTTGCTTTGAAAGACACGTTTTTGAGTAGTGGTAGAGTGGTACTTTTTTAGATTGTCAAAAAGTGGTCTGGTCCATTAGTATTTTCATAATATAGATAAAGTTTTTGAAAGAATTCAGTTTGATCGACTATTTGAATCTCTTTTCATAATATCAACTTGATTTGATGGAAAGCAATTTGATAGGTCATCATTATTACCACTGGCATTACTAATGACATATAATCATATCGACATTCACCATCATCAGGCAGCAAATACCGTCTTCAACATGCTCGTGAGATATGCCATACGTTGTCATTATCTGATGTCACCATCAGCCGTCAGCCAATGATATTAATAGCTACTTTTTTCCAGCTCTTGAAATTTTTATGTAGACAATTAAAGATTTGTCAGTCATATTATGAGCTACTTCTTTTTCAGATATTGAATTTACTCTTTACTTGCAGAAGCATAAAATAAGTTGTATATTGTTTCTAATTTTTCCATGAGCTAGTATATCATGCAACGTATTTCAATAAATACCAGAATTTGATGACAGATCGTTTCAGAATGCATCGAGGATGTAAAGGATTGTGCTCCTGGTTCCTGCTCACCACTTGCGTTAGTTTTAATTTTTTAATTTTAATTTTACTATGATTATTATTTTAACTTAAACATCCTAATTTTTCAACAGCGCCGTTATCTTGAACTACTCAAGCGCAAATTCGGAGAATGTGATCTCCATTTTTGTGATATTATGCTGAAAGACATACAAGACTCACAGCGAATAAACCGCCATATTAAAGACCTCCTAGAGCGTAAATTTCCTAATATTTTTTCCAATACTGACATAAACGCCTTTATTTTATCAGCCGTCTTCTGGCCAAGTTTTAAGAAGGATTCTGTTGAACTTCCAGAGTCACTACAAAGGCAAGTGAGCTTTAATTTTATCTTGACATTTAGTAGTGATAATAGAGACTAGAAAGAAAGATTAATGGAATGCGTAGTGATATGCTGCTAGGAGTAATCACTTCTAACTTAGTCAGGTATGAAGCATTGGTAAAGTGACTAGATTATGAGCGGAGGGGTTTCCGGACAAGCTCCCACCACATCAATGATAGCATTTTGTTAGAAAATTCATATAGAGTTAGTATGCAGGACGTCATATCTCAGCTCCAGATTCCTTATATCTTCATTGAAATGACGCTATACACATATCAGACAGTGAATTAAAATAGCCGGGACAGCATAATAATATCAGTGGCAAATGGAACTGATATTAAAGCAACAATGCTTACTGTTTTGAAAAAAATATGTTCATAATATCATTGTAAATCATCTATAGAAATACAGGACGTTGTTGTAAGAGTATTTGTGTTTTTTTCTATAGTCGCTAGATGCAAAAACCCACCCCCTAAGTTGATTCTGTTGACCCAGAGCCGATCGCAAGCCTGGATAAATAGGAAGGGACTCCCTTCAGCAAGNCTTCATTGAAATGACGCTATACACATATCAGACAGTGAATTAAAATAGCCGGGACAGCATAATAATATCAGTGGCAAATGGAACTGATATTAAAGCAACAATTGTTACTGTTTTGAAAAAAATATGTTCATAATATCATTGTAAATCATCTATAGAAATACAGGACGTTGTTGTAAGAGTATTTGTGTTTTTTTCTATAGTCGCTAGATGCAAAAACCCACCCCCTAAGTTGATTCTGTTGACCCAGAGCCGATCGCAAGCCTGGATAAATAGGAAGGGACTCCCTTCAGCAAGGGCATAGGGGGAGTAAGTATTCTGCTCCAACTATAATGATGGTCCTTAGATATCCAATGGCCTTCAGTCCCGAGCAGCCCTTAAATGGGCAGAGGGTACAAAGAACCTCTCGGTGGGGCACCGGTGCATGCAAAAGGAGTGAGTCGTGGGAATCGGTAAATGTCTGTACTGTAAACGAAAGGAGGTGGTGGAGATGATGGCGAGAAGACGGGTGGATGTCTGTTGTTTGCAGAAGCTCCGGTACAAAAATATAGGTACCACGTCATGTGGAGACAACGAGGAGAAGTACAAGCTAACGGCGAATTGGGATATTGGAATAACATTACTTAGCCGAGCGGGTGTTGGAGGTGGAAAGAGTGAAAGACAGAATAATAAAGATCAAAACCCTACTAGGCAAAATTGTATACCACGTATTCACAACTTGTGCACCACAAACAGGACGCACAATCTAGGAAAAAGAAGAATTCTGGGAGATCTTACTGAAGGAAGTCGCTAGAGTGCCGAGCATTGAAGGACTTATTATTGGTGGCGACTTGAATGGCCATTTTGGAGCAAACAGAGAGGGGTTTGCAGATATGATTGGCCCTTATGGGTATGATAATTCAAATATAGAAGGCCAGTTAGTCCTGGAATATTGTAAAAATCAAAACCTCAAAGTTTTAAACACCTTTGTCAAAAAGACGAAAACAAAACTGTGCCGTGTGTGAGTGGAGGTGCAGAGACTCAAACCTAGTACTGATGTGCTCCGGGTGTGATCTCACACCAGTAGATTGCCGAGCCATTCCTGGAGAATGCTGTGTGACTCAACATTGTCCTGTCAGGACTGACTTCAGACTGACGGAAATGAAGAAACGGAAGGTTGGCGGAAGGAAGGAGGCTGAAGGCGTGAAAGCTTTATGGAGCACCGAACACGACAAGAGTTTGTTTTGTGACTACATAAGAAGTTTCAGAAGGTAGGCAACGAGTGGCAAGAAACACAGGCAGCTGTCCTGAAAGCGTGTCGGAGCACTTGTGGGGGGACATGAGGCAAAAGAGGCAGGGGGAGAGAACTTTGGCTTTTGCAAAACAGTAAGAACAGAACAAATTAAAAAGTAGAGAGCTAAGGCAATAGCCCTTGAAGACATCCCATTGGAAAGAAATTGCAGGTTAATCACTTTTTTCGTCCGAAAGTTATTCTTAAGGCTAAGAATCAAGAGAGAGGGGTTTTCTGACAAATGTTTTACTCTAGAGCTTTATGTATAAGGTTTTGGTAAACCTCACCAAAGGTATTTTTGAGATCTTACCAGATATTACTAGAGTTGGTCGTTTAGTTCAAGAGGAATTCTCTGTAGTGTGCCCTGTTCACTTGCAGAACTCCCAGAGACACGAAATAGCTCAGTCAAGTCGTAATAGACTGATTCATTTAATCACTAATGATTACAATTCTAGAACTACTTTCTAGTACTTTCTAGAACTACTAATCACTACTTAAATTTAGAATTACCTCACAGTCTTAGGTAATATGACATCGGCTAGATGATAATAAAAATTACCTAGTTGGCACAAGTGCGAGCCTTATTTATGATGTGGGGCATCATGCTTGTATCGTCGTATGGTCGTATGGTCACTTGAAATCTGAGAAGCAACGGGCTTTTGAATATTGTGTTTGATGTAAGAATGTTTCATCAGAAAGACAAACATAGTCACGTAGACAGAATAAAAGTGATTTATAAGGAGTACATTTAAAAGAGGTTTCTAAAGTTAAAAACAGGTCATCTGTGTCACCTTTTTTGTATTCGACCCGGAAACCTTTAAATATCTAGCTGGCATGTTGCATGATGAAGCCTATCTCAAAGGGATCCACGGAAAAGCCCATTATCTTTAAAACATTTTTTCTCCTCAGCTTTCAGTAATGTCAGAGAGCTACAACATGACAGAGGCATGGAGAGACTGGTGGTTTGCGAATACACCATCGGGAGGAGAAATTATTAAAGACCCTGCTGAAAGACTACCAGGCTTCCAGAATAACACTAGAGAACAATGGGTCTCCTGCTGACAGGCCATGGCAGAACATCAGCCAACATGTACAAATGGCGACTAAAAGACACTGCAGACTGTCCCCACTGCAGTGGAGCCCAGGAGACTGAAAAACACATCGTGCTCCAGTGCCCAACAACCAGACTTGAGGGAGGTTTTGACACCGTCCTTAACTGTGATGAGGAATTCGGAACCTGGCTGAGGAGACATAATGTGGAGATGTAGCCATACGCTACTACTAGTAATGTCAGAGGACTCCTTTCCAATTTCTCTTTCTCAAGGGCTTTGCCTCATTCTGCCTCACTTCATACCCTTGCCCTTCGTGAAACAAGGCTCAATGACAGCGTTGATAACAATGATCTTCAGGTTGATGGCTATTTACCTTTGTTTCGACTAAACTCTAACAATTCTTCTTCAAAGTCTTGATGGCTGTGTTCGACAAAATCTGCCGGCTGTTGGAGTACAAGAACTTGAATGTATAGCCAGTTATGTGCGTTAGATTCCGCTTTAAGCCACTTGCTACTAATTTTTCTTGCTCAGTTGAGGCAGTATCAGGTTTCATTAACAAGGCTCTGGACAAGCATCGTGCTGCTAGCATCATTGTCTTTGGAGACGTCTATGCTCGTCACATAACCTGGTTGACGTATCCTAAAAGGACCGACAGACCAGTTAAAATTGCGTACAACTTCGCTCTTGCCCATGATCTTATTCAGCTTGTTCATTTTCCCACGGGCCTTCCTGATTCAGATGTAGGGGAACCTTCTTTTAAATTTTTTTGACTTCTGTACCTGAGCATTCTCCAATATCATTTTTATCCCCGTTTGGATCTTCTGATCGTGTTATTTTCACTGTAGAGAGAGGTCAAGATATTTGTTTCAGACCCAGTTGACATTCCATTTCATCGCAAAATCTTTACATTCTTGATGAATTGCTCTGGGATTCAATCTTCAGCAAGTTGGCTTCCAACACTGCAACTCAACTCACATAATGGGTTCAGGTTGGTATTTGAACATTTGTACCTAGTGGTAGTTACAAAGTCAGACCTCATTTTCTTCCATGGTTTAATCCTTCAGCCGTTGTTCATTACAATAATTTCTATGTTCAGTTTCAACGTGATAGTACGGATGAATTTCAGGGTTTCTTTCAGACGGACTAGCAATGCTTGTAAAAAAGAGATTTCTGATGCTAAGTTTCGCTAAGCTGACAGAGTTTGTGAATACATTTCGTCCTAAAAATTCGGAATTTCGTATTTCTGGAAGATTTACAATAGATCTTTGATGATAATGAGTCGGCTATTCCTCCATTTTAATGGTGCTTGGTTTTCCATGAGCCCTTCTTTCGCCCGCGTGTGACCATTAACCTCATTTACTGCTCTTTGGGGCTCTACATATCCCTCTGCTCCACGAGCTGCTCAATTTATGGATACTTTGGGCCGAATTGGAATGAGGTCCATCCTTCGCCCCTGCTATGTCACACAAACAACATCTACCTTCCGCATTTAACGGGAGGATATCACAGGAAGCACTACGCCTTTTTCAAGGGATAGGTCCCATGAGACAAACTACACCCTCAAAACTAGTCGGATTTTGTTAGGTCAAATTACAGCGGTTGAACATTTGCTTTCCTGGGCAATGCTTGGTAGTTTCGTTATGGTTACATAGCTTATAATAAGATGGTTATTTAGACTTTGCTGACATAAATTACGTCACTTGATTATTTTAGTTTGGTTCGTGTTTACACCGAAGAATTTGAGGCTTCTAAAGGTATGCGAACCCTTGAATGGATTAATAACCTTGGAGAGGTAGAACTTGAAATCGAGTTAAACAATGGTAAAAAGAATTTTATTGTTACTCCAGCGCAAGCTTGTGTCATTTTGAAATTCCAAGATCAAGGTAAGTTGCTGAATTTTTATATGTTTTCAGGAAGTTGTATTTATCATTATTATTTTGCAAAATCTTACGTGGCTTAGGCGTGTCTCAAGAGTAGCGGAATCTGAAGCTGCACTGCGTTAAAGTATGGGCAGATATTTTTGAAAATAGTTGCCTGTGGGGTTGAGAGGTTTTGGTGAAATACTAGAATTCGAGATCAGCAGCGGTATACTTATCTCTTTTTTAATGCCTCATGTTATTAACCAATTGTCTGTACAAGCGTTTTTATGCCCAAACGAAATTCTAATATAGTCAAAAAAATGAGTGCTTTGATCATTCAGGCTAGTTTTAATCACTTTAATTATTGACGCATGATTAAAGTAGTCGTGGCTTGTTTGTCATGTATGATTACCGTAGACATTACGTAGTATGTGTTTGAGTTTTTTTACGCTGTTTGATAGTTCACATTTACTCTTGCCTTTATAGTTTTGTTTATGGTGTTGGATTGGTGTAGTCTGTTAATACTGTGGTTTTTGACAGCCTTTTCTTCTACTCAATTTTTCCCCTGGGCGTCAAAGGGGTTTTTTTTGTTAAAAATAATGTTTCTTTCTGAGAATACAGGTTACAGAGCATTTTGAGGCACATTGAAAGGTTTGAAAACCATTGTCAGTATAAAGTCTGAATGAGAAAGGATGAAGGTTGGGTTTGGGGGCAATTGTCATTTTTCAATGTCATTTTTCAATGTCCTTTTTCAAGATAAAGAAATTTCCTCTTCTAGGCGATGGACCTGTTGCTATTCGATTGACTTTCTGTTACTAGTAGTGTTTAAGGAGACGGGGGCGCCCCTTCTCCCCCCTTCTTATTACACAGTTGTTGCCACGGGGTACATTTTGATTTTGGCGCTGTTTTCGTCTATAAATGATGTCCTTTGTGCCAGTTTCCTGTTCCTCGATAGGACAGGCGTACGCTTCAGAGTGAGAGTTGATATATTTGTTGGTGAGACACTCTCTTGTACTTTTGACATCGATTTCATTTATTCCGGCAATTGTTTTTGCGGTGTAGCCGTGAAGGGGTTTAGCAAAAAATAATTCCTGTTTTCTTTCTAATCATTTGGCAGTGAAGAGTTTTTCTACGTTACTGGGTTTTTGGTCAGCAACATCGTTAATCTCCATACTCTCCAGTAGTTCTTTTCCAACTCGTACCAGTTTTTTCTCCTCGTCTTGTAGCATTTTAACAGTGTATTTATTATCGTTTTTGTTCTGTCTCAAATGGTGTCTTGCTGTCACCATTCTGCTTTCGAAAGCAATTCATATTGATTTTAACCCCCCTTCCTCCTTTCTTCCTCTNAAAAACCATTGTCAGTATAAAGTCTGAATTAGAAAGGATGAAGGTTGGGTTTGGGGGCAATTGTCATTTTTCAATGTCATTTTTCAATGTCCTTTTTCAAGATAAAGAAATTTCCTCTTCCAGGCGATGGACCTGTTGCTATTCGATTGACTTTCTGTTACTAGTAGTGTTTAAGGAGACGGGGGCGCCCCTTCTCCCCCCTTCTTATTACACAGTCTTTCATACACATGTTTTGCTACAATGTCGTGGCGTAGTGGTAAGTAGTATCTTGATGACATTCTGGAGCAGCTACTTATTACGTGGGTGTTGTCCTCCACTTGTTGTTTACATAGGCGGCATTTGTTGCCACGGGGTACATTTTGATTTTGGCGCTGTTTTCGTCTATAGATAATGTCCTTTGTGCCAGTTTCCTGTTCCTCGATAGGACAGGCGTACGCTTCAGAGTGAGAGTTGATATATTTGTTGGTGAGACACTCTCTTGTACTTTTGACATCGATTTCATTTATTCCGGCAATTGTTTTTACGGTGTAGCCGTGAAGGGGTTTAACAAAAAATAATTCCTGTTTTCTTTCTAATCATTTGGCAGTGAAGAGTTTTTCTACGTTACTGGGTTTTTGGTCAGCAACATCGTTTATCTCCATACTCTCCAGTAGTTCTTTTCCAACTCGTACCAGTTTTTTCTCCTCGTCTTGTAGCATTTTAACAGTGTATTTATTATCGTTTCTGTTCTGTCTCAAATGGTGTCTTGCTGTCACCATTCTGCTTTCGAAAGCAATTCATATTGATTTTAACCCCCTTCCTCCTTTCTTCCTCTCAACATAGAGACGGTCAATATCGGAGTCACGATGGAAATTGTTCGTCATATTCAGTATCTTTCTTGTTTGGATATCAATGTTGTCGATCTCTTCAATAGTCCATTCGAGTATGCCAAACGTTGGTATCAGGACTGGCATTGCGAAGGCGTTATGTGCAATGTGCTTGTGGTAAGCAGACAATTCATTCGTCCAGATCTTTTTCATTCACTTTTTGTATTCTTTGATGACTCTGTCTTTATTTATTGGGCCAGCATATCCGACGCTTTCATCCTGTCCTAGGTATTTGCAAGAATCGTTCACTTTTAATGGGTGGATGGTGACACCGTTGATAACGATTGGTTCTCCTGGTGTGACAACCTTTCCTTTCTCGATGATAATATATGCACACTTTGGCTCACCGAACAGCATTCCAATGCCATTAGAAAACTGAGTAACAATATCCAGCAGCATTTTCNTGCGAAGGCGTTATGTGCAATGTGCTTGTGGTAAGCAGACAATTCACTCGTCCAGATCTTTTTCATTCACTTTTTGTATTCTTTGATGACTCTGTCTTTATTTATTGGGCCAGCATATCCGACGCTTTCATCCTGTCCTAGGTATTTGCAAGAATCGTTCACTTTTAATGGGTGGATGGTGACACCGTTGATAACGATTGGTTCTCCTGGTGTGACAACCTTTCCTTTCTCGATGATAATATATGCACACTTTGGCTCACCGAACAGCATTCCAATGCCATTAGAAAACTGAGTAACAATATCCAGCAGCATTTTCATTTGATTTAAGTTAGTTGAATATAATTTCAAGTCATCGACCAAAAACAGGTGGGTGATGTTTGTGTCCCGGTTTCCATTATTGCCAATTTGATATCCTCTGTGTTAGTTTAGAAAGAGTGACAGTGGGTTGACTGCTAGGATAAATAGCAGTACTGAAGGGCTATCTTCTTGGAAAATATCTCGTTTGTATTGGATAGATTCGGTTACTAAAGGGCTTCCGTTGCCTTAGAGGTAGACTTTGCTTGACCATTTCGTCATGAGAATGTAATGCTGAAACGATTTTCTCTGGAACTTTGGCAAGTCTAAGTGCTTTAATCAGCAATTCATGTGGAACGCTGTCAAACGCTTTTTGGTAATCCAACCACATCGTAACCAGCGATTTCCGGTTGTTTTTGACTACATCAACGATTGTCGTATTTATCATGAGTTGTTCAAAACATCCCAATATGTCTTTCTTTCCACCTGCTTGCTCTATTGTTACAATTTTGTTTTGACTGCAATAAGTCTGGATCAGTTGGTTTATGCACCCTGTGTACAGTTTTAACATGTTCAGTAGCGCAATCGGGCGATAGTTTTTGGGTATTTTCGTTTCTTTGGTTTTTGCTAGTAATTGTGTTTTCGCTCTTGAGAGCCACCGTGGGGTATCAGTATCTCCATTGAATGACTTTTCAAATAAGGCTGCGAGTTAATTACGGTAGAATGTCAAGTTTTTGTACCAATATCCGGTTATGAGGTCACTTCCGGGGAACTTATTCCCTTGTAATCGGTTGATCGTTTTTGATAAAAGATTAAGTGTTATCGTAATAAGAGTGGTTTCACACCATCTAGTGATGGATGGGTGAAAAACCCACTTTCAGCGCCCAACAACAAGCCAGGAAAGTTGAATGGAGGCACATGTACTTAACTTAACTTGAACTTAACCCCGATCATTAAACTTTTAAAGTTTTTGACAGATCTCAACAGTATCAGATAAAGATATATTTTCTTTCTTTTAATATGATAATTGTTTCTTGCTACTTGAATCGGAGGTGTTTAATGTTCTTAGGCTCTTTAGGACATTTCCAAGTGCATCTATTACGATTAGAATCATTTCAAATTTGTTTGTTGGATAAATTATCTGAAGATCAGTCTAATATTTGTTTGTGCAACAACAAAATGACCCGAGGGGATCCTCATTTTTTCAGTTGATAGAAATGTTGAGGTACGGTGTCTAATACGAAAGTCATTTGCTGGTGACATTAGATGCTGCTAGGCAAGGGAATTCTCATCTGCATCATTGGTCAAGCTCAACATTCTTTGATGCATTCTTTCCTTTGGTCTTTATCAACCATCAATTGTGTTAGATCACCTGGGGCACAGCCATTTCCATCTGCTGATTTGTCAACGTATGTTTTGGATGGTTCACCACGGGCTCTCTTTCCATGCACTGGTTACCAAAGTTCCAAAGGACTTGCCACTTTATTGTTGCTCCAGTAGCGGAGCCCAGAGAACCTCAGACCTTTTTCTAATGATTTTGTCAGAGTCACCTAAGTTGATCCTTACAAGAAACGGAGGAGGGGACACTTATCAAAACAGTGACATTATGCAGTAAATAAAAATGTAGGAAGGAAAACAATTTGAGCATTTTGAAGATGTTTTAAAATAGATGAAACCGAGTGCCTTTATTTTTAAGGATCGTTTAATATCACAACTTGTCAGTTGCTTCAGTTCATTAAACTAATTACTTTATGATTTTTATTCTCTCTTTTTAATTATTTATGGCGTTTACGTTAAATTAATCTTGTGTTAATTGTTTTTTCCTTGATAACCCATCATTGTAAGCCATATCTTGTTCGCAGAGGAATGGTCACTCTCACAACTCTCGAACGAACTGAAGGTTAATTCAAATATGGTTAGGTCTCGACTCTCTTATTGGATCAATAAAGGCATTATATCAGAGCACTCAAACGAGGTATTTACAGCAGCCAAGTCATACCCTTCGGCATCGAAAGGTAAGAGAAAATTATTGTTGAGATTCTAGGGAACTTCTGTGTTTTAGTCGTAGACTTTAAACATCCCTTGTGTCTTTGTTTAATTTAATAATGTTGAATTTGAGACAATGTAACCAATCGTAAGTTATGATGGTGCACACTTTCTCGAATTACCTGAGCTGACAGCAGTTCTGGACAAGAAACGGGGCGTGTAAATGTGACTAAGGGATTTGTGTAAGCTCGATATTTGGTTTGCACCATTCCGCGTTTTTGGCCTTAAACTATCTTTTTTTCTATCTCGTTTAAAAATAGTCATGCGTTTTCCAGCTCACTGTTCTGGTTGTTGCAATCGTTGCCTTTCCTTTTGCTTCAGATAGAGCTTTGTGTTGTTTATTGAACCTATGATATATCTGATCTTGGATACCAAGTTGATGTCATTTCTCGCCCAATGGGGTCCAGACTAGTTAATATGTATATTATAGTGGCATGCTCAATTATTTGAGGTATCGCCGCCGAGCGCTTGGCCAAAATTATTTACATATCATGTGTCCAGTGGTCATATTTTCTGAAAAACCTGTTGTTTAATCTCAAAATATCTTTAGGGATAACCGTCAGTGAGCGAGCATTGGCATGCCAAGACCAAAACAAAGCGCTTCCATCTCGCATTATATATTGCATTAAAAGAGCAAAAAAACCCGATCTGATGCAATGCACCATTTGTTCTTCCTGGTGTGTTCCAGATATTTTTACTTGTATTTTTTTCTAGACTTAATATGTGAGGCTGATGAAGAAGATTCTGTAACAGCACCAGCACAGAACCAAAAAGACGAAGAAATGGAGGTTTATTTTCTTTTTGTACACTTTTATTTATGATTAGTGTATTACGGATATGCTTCAATATTCAAAATATAGTTATGTTTTAGCCTAGATTTGCCCGCTTTATTGTCTCACCTTGGTTTAATTGATCATCTGTTAAGATTGAGTGTATGTTTAAATCCAATTAATTGATGAAATCAATACTGTTGCTGTGGTTATTATTATGGCTGGTACATATTTTGGACACAATTTTAATTGTTGATGTTTAAATTGAAATTTGGAATGGTTTTTGAGTACGGTTGTTTTTAAGTGCTGGTGTGATGCCAGGGATGTTGGCCGTACGTCGTTAAGACCAATCGATCGATTAAAGGACACTTGCCTCTCATTTGCAAAGAAAAATTTTGTATTAATTGTGGTCAGCCAAAGAGACAGTGCAAGGGTATTAACCAAAGTAAATTTTTTTCGTCTACAAAAATTCTTCATTTATCTCCAAAACATCTCCAGCGTGCTATAAATTTAGTGATTATTTACAAATACGGGTGCCGGTTATAAAGACTCATTAAATGTTTGTTTTATCGTGTTGTTATTTGCCCTCCTGATAAATAATCCGGGGAGATAGGTAAAATTAAGCAAATTCTTTTGTGGAGTGGCTACCTATATGGCTACTAATGTTTTAAACTAAGTTTATCTGTATACATTATCTATATTCTGAAATCGCGTCCAAAAGCTTCTTCCCCAAAGTCCCATTTATACTTCAAACTACCACTGATATGCCTGGCTTAAACTGAGTTTGAAAATCAAATTAGCAGCCCGAAGTAATTTTTATATCTCAGAAAATATTCCTACAAAGGACGTATTGTCTACCACAAATCTGAGTATGGTTGTTTATGAGTTGTAATTGCCGATGTGATGCCATTTATGTAGACCGTACGTTCATAAGATTTATCAATTAAATAAAGCAACACATGCCTAGCATTTGAAAAGAAAAACTTGCATTATCGAATTCAGTTAAAAAGACCCTGCAAAGGTATTTAACACATTATATGTAGTGATTTCTCCATGTTGCAGCAATGTAGACAACTTCCCTATTTTAATGATCAGCTTAGAACTAAAACTACTATAGAAATGATCAATTTTGTTTCGAACGTATTTATCTTTATTCAAAATATTTGCATTGTTAGAAGATATTTTAATCGATCAATAACATTGATTCTTTTTCCCCTTTTTCGTAGATGTATTGGTTCTTTGTCATTGGTATGATTACAAATATGGGAAGTCTACCATTAGACAGAATACACGCCCAATTGAAAATGTTTGCTACTCAAGGCACATCCAATGGACAGTTGACACAAGAAGATGTTAAACACTTTTTACAGACAAAGGTTCAAGCCGGCAAGCTATGTTTTGCAAATGGCCTTTATCGGCTACCGCAGAGTTAATCCTTATTTATGAACCATATAAATGTAAACCTTGACTTTCGATAAAATAATTATTGCTTAGTCGAATGCCTACTCTAGTTTGCTGGTCAGGCATAGGTGTTCCAGCTACCTATTAAGGTATAAGATACATTTTTGTAAATAGTAGATAAAAAAGAGGATATTTGAATTTTTGCTCCACTTCGAACTACCACTGACAACCAGTCGTAAGACATACTTCCCACGATCCCATTGCTGTTAAATACAAAAAAATTTTTAGTCTTATCGATCCCAGGATTATTGGTTGGTGTAGCGAATCCGCAAGGTTTCAACACGTAGATCTTTGGTTACTGTTCACTTTGAACTAAGAGTAACTTTTTTTAGCAGCATTCGAATCAGTGCGTCTATCGCTTCAGGTAGTTTAGTCTGCAAATTGACTAATCACGCCCAGGCATTTTTTTAATTTACTTAAATCGAAGAGCATTTTTTGGATCAATGAGGACCACCTATTTTACCTCGTCTTGAGTTCTAGGCTACTAATAAGAACATTGGAACTCCACAGCTCATAGCGCAAATTAATCGAACCAGATATTAAGGCCGAGTATGGTGTTTTTAATCTTCTTTGCTTTCATTTTGCTCAGAGTTTATTTACTTGGCGCTCACTGCAAGATATTGAGATGTTACTCGTATTCGTTTGTTAAGGACAGCATACTGCACCCCTGCTTTGTATTCGTATTGTTTTTGTCACCAGTGCCTTGTCCTTTGTAAACTTACCGGTGTTCTTACCCATTGCCTTGCAATAAAGCGCAGGAAATAGAGTTTGAATTGGTTATTTGAGCGAGTTCTGTGTTTTGTGCATGTGCTCAATAACTTATTTTGTTTAACGGTAGAACAAAGCCTCGGATTTTGTTCAGTGTTTATTTTTAGGCCGCGTAGAGCTCACTTGTGCCGGAGCCAAGACAAGTATTTTTTTTCATTTTCCCTTTGATAACCTGAGTAAATGGATCGAGTTATAACGCAGGAAATAATGGCCTAATTTAGGCTTAAATGGGAACTAAATGGTTAAAAACAAAATATGTTAGAAATTGTGTTCCACGGTATGTAACAGTACTTTCATCATGAAAAGCCTCTCATTTTATTACTTTGGGGAAATATTTCCTCCGGCGTAGTTGAAGACTGCCAAATAGGATGGAGACCGAGGGAGAGACTGTCAGACAAACTAGCAAAACCCACCGGACTTGATAAGGTCCAGTTTCTCATGCATGCGAGGGAGGGGGGGGGGGAATTGATGAAGGTTATTATTGCTGTCTCGGCGGCCCAGCCTTGGCTTTCCTGTTTTAATGATTGTGAACGCTGGGGTTTAAGAAAAAGGCCGAAAAGAGACTAAAATCATTCAAACTACAGATGTGGTCTTAAATATGACTGGGTATAAGGAAAAACTGACTGAATTCTTAGAAAAGCGGAGTGCTCCTACGCTATGGGCAAATTTTAAGAGGGGGAAGTTATCCTTCATTGGACACGAGCCTAGAACCGGTAGAATCGGTAATGACATTCCTCACCGAGATAGATTACATCACTGACGGTTTCAATTACTTCACCATTGATAACGAGATCCGCCATATCAAGGTTTGCGAGGCCTTGTGTTATTTTGATCATTTTAATTTTCTTTGTGTTCAACAGCTGTCTAAACTGTTTACTCGCTACTTTCACCTTTGTGACAAGGGCTTCTAATTCCTTTGGACTTGGAATGAGAACATTATCTTCTGCCCAGTGTCTTCTGCGATTGTTAATATTGCTTCGAGATTTCTGAGATATTGTAATGAATAATTCTCTCGGGGCAGTCGACGTTAAAGAAATTCCTGAAAATTACAGTTTCCTGATTGATACCTTGGCCAGTTTTGAAAAAGTCGTTTACACTATAGCTAATTTCAACCGTTGCTTCCAAGCTGTCATACAACTCCATGGTGAATTTTATGATGTGCGATTGAAATAATATTGTGATAATTGATTTTCACAAAACACCATGGACAATAGTATCGGACGCCTCGTAGTTGATGGGACACAAAAACTGATTTTATCTCAGTTGTCTATATTCTTTTCAATATCGTTTTTACTCCGATCTTTTGTGCATCTTACAGGTCGGAAGGTGTGCTGAAAATTTGTTTTTCATTTGACCCGAAATAGCATTTAAAATCAGGTAGTCAACCGAAGCTAAAAATTCAATGAATCTTTTTTTATTGTGAGCCTTAGTAGTCCTTCTGCTACAAGGGAAGAAGATTCTGATGTTCCATTTGGCGTATGGTTTGGAAACTTAGATCCACTGGTAGAATAGAAAGAACTGTATGTTACTTAAATGCCTATCAGATGAGTTTAAAACGATACATTAAATCTGGGGAAAACCATAGTTTTGGCATTTCCAAAAAACAATCGAATATTAATTATCACAACCATTCCTTTCAGTAATGATACTTTAACGAGAGTGTTGCTGCAGACCTCTCCAAACAGACATTAGAGGACTTCAGAATGTCTGAATTTTCTTCAACAGCAACAGATGAGTCACGGACAATATGACAAATACTCAGCTTCTCCTTTATGGATGGTATGAAACTAAATTAAAAAAAGGAACTGCTGTGTACGTTAACTCTTAAAACGACGACCACATATGAGGACATATATACAATTGCAGACACGTTTTTTAAGAACAATAAGATCGACTGGGCAAAAATATTTGAAGTTAACATGGATGGGTGCCCAGCAATGTTTGACCGTAATAAAGGATTTCGAGGAATACTTTCTAGAAAGCATCCGCACGTAAAAACTAATCATTGCATTCTCCACAGACAAGCATTGGTCTCCAAAGATTTATCCGACGATTTTGGCGAGATTATGTCTATCTTTGTGTCTGTCATAAATTTCATCAAGGCACATGAATTAAACTGCCGTTCATTTCGTCAGATTTGTGTCGATAGCGAAGCCGATTACACGTCATTGCTACTTCACAATACAGCTCGCTGGTTGTTGATGGATAGATCTCTCGAACGAGTATTTATTCTTCGGGATGAAATAAAATCTTTCTTATCGGACAAGAATCACATAAGTGCCCCTGACTTTGAAGATCAAAAGTTTCTTTCTAGTTTGGCTTTACTGGTGGATATTCTCAAACACATAAACTCACTAAAAACGGAGTTACAAGGATGGATGAAACTTATAGTTGAACTCTATGCCACCTTGAGAGGATTTCTGAAAAAACTTGACATTCTGAAATCTCAAATTGAACGTGGGGATTTCTCGAATTTTTCCGATGTTCACGGAAGATGTCGTCTTAGAAAATTCGACTTGGATAAGTTACCGAATCAGATAACTGAGCTAATGACTTATTTAACCAAACTGAAAAATAATTTTCAAGGAAGGTTTCTAAATATTAACGAAGATTTTACCCACATCATGAAGCCATTCACAGCTGACGCATCGAAATTATCTGGTTCACTATCCTTACAGTTGGCAGATATTCAGGAGGACCAAAACGCTCGTGAAGTGCATGATAGTGATGAAGATGTATCACACTTCTGGTTCAATCTGGATGACATATACGAGGATATAAAACGAGAGGCGCGACGCTCAATAGTGCGCTTTGGGACTACCTATGTATGCGAATCTGGTTTCTCTCACATGGTCCAAATCAAAACAAACTACAGGTTGCGAATAACTGATGCTCATTTGAATGACAATCTTGGGTGTTGCCTAACCACTTACAAACCTCAGTACGAAAAGATTATCAAGCAGCAATAAAGTATACTGCTTCTTATATTCATTACTTTCATTTGAACTATGTAATTTTGTGGTATTCGTCTGTTTGAATGAAAGTCTTTTCAAAATGAGGAATTTTCTTTCTGTTCTGGAATTTGACAGATACTTTAGATTTGAAATTTTTGAATCTGAGTGGGGTTGGGAGGAAAAAAGCTTGAGAACCCAGGTGCTAGAGCAACAAGGTTTTGCAATTTAGTGTTAGAGCTTTGATACTGGATAACATTGCTCGCTGATATGAGTATAAGCGCTAATTACCAGCTAAATTTACCTTCCTTGGAAAGTACAAGTTTGTTTGTGGACCGCTAATCTGCTTGTAAATACCAGCAAAATAGATATGTAACGAGATTTTATTCCACTTATCTTTGATACTTGCTTCAGCATTACTACTAATACATGAAGTTGTTCTCACAAGCTATCCGAAATTACAGGCTGAAGAAAAATAATACAGGAAAATATTCCCGAGGACCTAAAGATGGTTATTTTAAGCAGCAAGGCCATGTAGCCTCTGTCAAAGCATCTAAGAAATTTTCTGTGATATTGTTCTCTTAATAATTAACTCATTGATTGAATTCAGCTACGCATTCGAATGCTATCTGTAGTTTCGTTATGTTTTGCCGAAATACAAGCAATCAAGTCAAATGTGAATGATCTTTAAATCTCCAAAATGAGGTTTCGATGGTCTTTGGGTCAAGTAACATTGAGCGCAAAAGCAAAATATAAATGTATATATAAAATAAAGAAATAATCCACCTGCTTTATTGAGTTATTTTTATTTTTATCATTGCAATGCATTTTTATACAAGTTGATCTTATATTTTGTAATATGAAATTTATACAAAACTGGCATCAGTGATAGACATGTACAACGAGAAGCAAATGAACAAAAGGATGAATGAATTACAAACTGGGTTTCAAAATGTTAGATAAGGTTTATTCCCAAATTCCTTGTGGCAAACTTTAAACAATTATACTCCATCAAAATTTGACATTTAATGGCTAGTTGCAATGTTCTTAGCAATCTGATGGTCGATTGCCTTCTTTTCGTTTCTATATGTTGGTTTATCAGCAGGTATTTGTTGGGTTGATTATTTGGTCAAACGTTGTGTAGAAGTAAATAAGTCTTCCACTGTTCTGAGGTTTCTCTGGCTCTTTCCAGAGAAAAATGAGTAACAGCACAAAAAGAGTGGATTTATAATAGTAGTTTAGATAGTCTCTCCAACTATTAGGGAAAATAGTTTGTTAAATTCAAATTATACATGCTTATAACTTGGGTTGATTTTCTATTATGAATGTTTCTTCAAGAAAACTGTAATCTTCTAGCATTCTTGGGAAGACACGCAGGAATAACATCGCGGTGGCTATGGGATTTTGCAATGGTTGAAGAATCTTCAAGATTACCCCATGTCTAACTGGTTGAAATACAAAGATGGAGTTACTACTATCAATTCTTGATATGGTCTTGCAGGAAAGGTGTAATTGACCTTTGGTAATTTATCGAGTAAGGTAATGGTGTTTGCCAGTTTGAATAAATTTAAACGGAGTAACAACAGAACCGGTGATAAATTGTAGTTTCAGTAGAAGTACGAATTTTATTTATAATATAGGTTTTACAAGCTTTTCCGTTTTCATTGATGGGACAGAATTTCTTAATCTGCTTCAAAAATTCACAGAAGCATCTAAATTTTCTTTAGAGTTCTTTAGGAAATAATAAGCTTTAGTATGGGGTGTTGCATCGGTGACGTTATTTCCTATTTGTTCATTTATTGACCGGTCGGTCACAGAATTACTTTGTTTTTGGCAAGACACAGGTAGTAACCTCTTGAGAGCATCATTTGTCTCATCTTTCGGTTGAGCCACAAGTTTTGATTTCCTCTGGATTTTTTTCATTTAGAGTGACGTGTTGGTTAATTGTCCCGAGAAATAAAGTTTTTCTACTAGAAAAAAGGAGAATCTACTCAAAGAGTGCAAACCTCCGCCAAGCAGCTAAAGTTATTTGGTAAATTATTTCAGTTGGATGAAGTTTCATCCTTTGAAAAATATCGTAATGATTCCATCTCCATGCTCTCTTGTTACATATATATATATATATAATTTATCATTTGTGTTTATTTTATTATTTTTTTTATTTAGATTACTTTTTCTTAACACATAGTTCAATTTGCTTGAATACATATGTTATGTTTGTTGTTATCTTTCAATTCCAAAATTTTCACTACATCGTCAACACCAATCTGGTGCTGCTTCTGATAATACCTGTAAAAACAGAAAAACTTGATATGAAAGAAAGCATAGCTCTATACCACATTCAAGCCGAGGATATCCTGTTTANATCCTGTGAAAAATATCGTAAAGTTTCCATCTCCATGCTCTCTTGTTACATATATATATATATATAATTTATCATTTGTGTTTATTTTTTTTTTTTATTTAGATTACTTTTTCTTAACACATAGTTCAATTTGCTTGAATACATATGTTATGTTTGTTGTTATCTTTCAATTCCAAAATTTTCACTACATCGTCAACACCAATCTGGTGCTGCTTCTGATAATACCTGTAAAAACAGAAAAACTTGATATGAAAGAAAGCATAGCTCTATACCACATTCAAGCCGAGGATATCCTGTTTACTAGACAGGGATGTTAACTAATTAAGCCGGAATACCCTTGGTTGCAAAACACACTGTTTTCTTGTACGTCCATAAAGGTCTGTAGCGTTGTTGTATCTTTTACAAAAAGCAGTGGGAGTGTTCAAACTTCGACAAATATCACAAAAGTTTTAATCAGTTGTTTCTGGTAGTAAAATCAACATTACCTAAAATTGTCTTTCGTATTGGCTGGAAAGTATTATTGAGTTTTCATAACAAATTTTGTCAAAATATTTTTGGACTTTATCATTCCAGTGTGAGCTCAAATAAAATAAATTACTTTCTTTCGGTGAACAATTTTTTGGTCTAGTATTGAAACTTTCTGAGCTTTACTTTTGCAAGCTGTTTTCGATGGACTGGTTACACGTAAAGTTTTATGTATATGTATATTGTACAGTATGTTGCGAGTAATGGATGTAAATTCTTTGAGCAGTAAAGGCTGTAGTGTTTTGGTCTGAAGTTTGCCCAGCCTTTCGACGAGCCTTCCTCATACGCTAATACAGTCAATCCTAATTTTCAAATGGATGGGAATTTTTTCTCTTCCCATACATTTGTTACCATTCTCCATAATAGTGTACCTAAGCAGGGATTCTTTTTGAAGTTAATGATACTTATCTGGCCGAGTGGGAAGGGTGAAGCTGCAGAATCCATTATCATGATTACTTTAGTGATTTTTTTGTACAATGGTGCTTAATTCAAAATTTAACTCTTTGGTAGGTTGAGGTAATGTTTTCATCCAAGACAAGATGTAAAACTTTGTGCTATTTTATTACCAAATTATTTTTATCAAAATAATCTAGCAAGAAATTAGGTTTGACTTTGTCCTCACGAAGTTCAAATATGCGTTAACAATATACATATTTTTATAAGCGCCTAAAATTTCCTTTCTTTGACTTTTCCATTTTGATACAAGAGATTCGTCAATTCCATTTTGAAAATAAAGTCTCTCTTCCCCCGTTCTTTGCACCGCATCATCGAGTCTTTGGCTGAAGACTTCTTTAAATCTACCTCTTTCTCCTTACCTCTACAAATTTCCTCTGCATTGCTTATCAACTGCTTGGCATCAGTTTTGACGCTGCTGTAGGGTACCCAATGTAGCTTTTTTGAATCTGCCCAAACTCGTTGGTAGCAAGACCCTGACGTGATTTGAAACCTTTGTAACAAACATCACATTTAATCATTTCCAGTTCTTCAGAACAAAAATCTTCATCAGGTGTATCGTTCTATCTTCTTTGAAAACCCAAATATGAACTCGAATAGACGAGGATCATCATATATGGAAAGGATTAATAAAACGTTCACCAACAGACATTTATATTTAAAAAAAGGAAGTCACAACGTACGATACTTCAGTGTTAAATAGACAGACAGTCACTATAGAAATATGGACCCACGAATCTGTTGTGTATTGACACAAGAAATACGGACGACCAGAATCCAAGAGATGACCAGCTTGCATGAAAATTGAAACTTTAAATGTAAAAGAGCTTATCGACTTGGTTTGGTCTCAAAAATCCAACATTGAACATTCTTAAATTTTTGAGCAAGTCGAGCACTACTTTCTTAAAGATAAAAACTACAACCTGCAGTTGAGTCATTTATCAAGGAAATACGTGAGTGATACACGGAGTATTGCCACCAAACGACCACAGTCGTTTGTTTATTTGCTAAAATGGATGGCAAAGGTAACCTGGCAGAAAAAGAATCCTTGTCGCCAGTAATCACAAGTACCTTTAATGAATTAAATCCATCTTCAAGAGTTCGGAATAATGCAACAGGTGCAGAAGGTAGCCAAACTCATGAGCAAATGAGGCCAACCTCCAAAAAGAGCGAGAAAAACCATGTCGATAATGGCACTGGTAACGTACTGCACGTTCAAGAATCGGAAGAAAGCGTGTTAAAGAGAGCTTTGAAGGAAGAGATGAATGAACGAAGAGGTGTGATTCAGAGGAAGTTCCAGCTGTCAGAGTTATCTACATTAGCAAAAAACATTAATTCTCTACCAGGAAGATCGTCTAAGGCCTTGTCTTCAAGCATTCAATCAATCGTTAAAAAGAGAGCAATAGAACTGTAAGTCTTTTTGTGCCAGGGAAATGAATTTGTATGAAATAAAGTGCAATATTTGTGTATAATAAAGATTTGTTATCTCACCAATTTACCTTGGTAAGGTATCCTTTTAATGTAGGGGAATTGTTATGCCATTTTGACAACATACAAATAGCAAAAAGTGGCATTAAATAGGACCAAACCCACACATGTAGCTACCATTAACACCCTCGAGAAATTCAAACAAATTGTTGCTGTTGTTAGATTAGGCCTAGCTGATATTTTGTTAAATAAAATTCATTTGAGCCAGAAGTTAGCTTTGCATGATTTAAATTCATTTGTGCAACAATTTTCACAGTAACCATCATGAAATCAAATCATGAAAACAACATAGCACAATGCAATGCTGGAACAACAACTAAAAAGATCAACTTCTCCTTAGCCATGATATTGGCACATCTATTCTAGTTCACTTGTCGGCCCTCTGGATGACTTTGGTAGATGATAATATTCGTCTTTTACAAAGATGCGACTTGCTAGAAATTTTCTGCTCATACTTTTTTACTAGTGACCTTGTTGATAGTTTTCTACATATACTAGAAATGCTTTTAAAACTCCTAAGTAATTGCTTGGTATGAAATTATTTACCTGTTAACACCCTGCATATATAAGCTTTGGTATCTGGTTAATTTATTGTTAAGATTTTTTCAACCATTCATTAATGAAGAGTAACAGATTCATTTTAGTTAATTCATTTCACATTTAAAAATTCCACTACACATGTTCAAAGTGTTTGAAGATTAATTAGTTATGTATAAAAATACAGCCAATATATGGAAAATAAAGTATTAATAACTTGAAACATAATAACTTGAGAGAGAGAGAGAGAGAGAGAGAGAGAGAGAGAGAGAGAGAGAGAGAGAGAGAGAGAGAGAGAGAGAGAGAGAGAGAGAGGGAGAGAGAGGTGTTGACTATTTATTTAATGTAGTGAATTTAATGAATTTGTCTTCATCCCAGATTTTTTCTGTTATTTAGATACAAATTAGGATCAAAACACATGAATGCAAATGAATATACCAAAGCTATCAATTGCTTTGTGAAAGCCTGTACCTTGAATCCAGAATTTGTAGAATGCTACATTGCAAAAGGGGAAGCATTCCTTCAACTCTGTGATTTTCAGTCAGCAATTTTGAATTACAAGAAAGCATGCATCTTACAAAGTAATAATGAAGAGTTGTTCTCCAGACTAGCTTTCATCTTTTATCTATGTGGACAATGTTATTTTGATAACAACAAGTACTCAGAAGCTTTTCATTTCTTTTCTAAAGCTGTTGAAATAGCTCCATCTGTTTGGACGTATCATACCAGAAGGTAATTTTTAGTTTTGCAAAGAAAGTAGTTTTGTAATATTTTTTTATCTCTTATATGTAATCAGGATCTTTGCTAAGAAATAAAAAGAAGTATATTGTAATACCATGCAGATACCCTATGTTTTAAAGTTAAAGCCAGATAGCAATCAATATGAGGTCAATGGACAGACATTTTATTTCATTTGGATTATTGGTATTATATGTGAGATAGATGTAGAATGTTCTATAACCATTCCCTTCCTCTTCCCTGCAAGACTTCGTTTATTGTTCTTCTCTTGATATTAGATGCAGTACTGATTTGATTGAAGAAGGAAACAATATAAGAATGCAAAACAGTCAATTATTTGTAATGACTGAAACAGAAATTAATTCTACTGTAAATTTTGCAAAATATTGTGACATCAATATTGAACTGCTAGCTTACAACACTAATCTTTGTCAGTGATTCCTATAATACATATGAGCTTAATGTACATTCTTGCTGACATTTTTAGTATATATGTATACATATATATATATGTATATATATATATATATATATATATATATATATATATATATATATATATATATATAAAGGCAACCATTACTTAAAAGGTACTTTTAAAAATCAT
>RDPX01000212.1:694891-742285 GCA_003991215.1 Morbakka virulenta
ATCTGTCTATCTATCTATCTGTCTATCTATGTATCTATCTATCTATCTATCTATCTATCTATCTATCTATCTATCTATCTAAATATCTATCTATCTATCTATTTATCTATCTATTTATCTATCTATCTATCAACCTATCTATCTATCTATCTATCTATCTATCTATCTATCTATCTATCTATCTATCTAGCAATCAATCAATCTATCTATCTAGCAATCAATCAATCTATAGGTCAATATGTAATAACACTTGTGACTATCATTTGTATGATGGCTCAAGTTTCTTTGTAATTTGCCGTCTGTATGGTGCCATTTTTAAACAAGATATTCACAATTTTTACTACTCATTTTTTCGACTGGCGATATGATCTAGACCAAGTTTTCATGAAACCTTCCCGAATTAATCACCGATTGTTGTTTGTCTTTCCTCAATGAAGGGTAAAAAAGAACACTTCATAGCTGTATTAAAAATCATCATTCTCTTGCCTCCCCCACACCCTAATTAGGATTTCAATCGTCAGTGGATCAGTCCTTAAATCTTTTGTCATGTTCGTATAGAGGTATTTTCACATAATTTAATTTTTCTGCTGTAGCCTTTGTTATGTTCCTGACCATAGTTGTTTGCCACCACTGATCCACAAAATATAAATAAGCCCTTCCTCTCGGTTTTCAAACTGTATTCAAGTGGCTTTTTGCCTAGCCACTACCAAACCAGGCACAGCCTATTCATAGCACAGTAACCAATCAACATCTTCAACTGGTTGAAGAGCAAGACCTAGGTGGGACAGCAAGGGAGGCTACTATTGGACCAAGGTCGTTTATCTCGGGTCAAGAATGTTCTGAGAGAGCAGGTCATCTTCTGCAGTAGATAAAAAAGAGGTAAAGAGACATCCTTTAAGATACTGAAGAAGACTAAGCTTATCCGAAAGTAGTAAACGCCAAAAAGAGAAAAGTGCTTCAGCTTTCTCAGAACCCAAATATCAAAGTCGGTACTCTGGTGTCATAGACCAAAATGATAATGAGGAATAAAAAAATAAAAATGAGAAATAAAAAAAAACAACTCAATGGCACCACACGAACTGAATGTGAAAATAGTATATAGTAATGGATTAACATTGGTTGATTTTGTGTAATTCGTCAAGGGTTGTTGTCACTTCAGACCTTAGCACGGGAGCACTGTCCGAGTACTCTTAATAGAAGTACTCTTTTTTCTGCTCGAGATACAAAATTCACAACTATTAAATGCGTGAACCAACTGCGGTTTCAAAATTGATCAAAGGTGCTTTAGAATTGGTGTACATTATTTCAGTTTTGAAAGGTCAAGCTTTTTTCGTACCCTAACATTCTCGTGTGACCATAAAATCTTTTTTTATAGAAAAGGATTTTTTGAAGAGGCCATCACTTTGCTGAATAGAGCGATTAAAATTGAGAAGAACGAGAAGACACTTTACGTAAACCGAGGAGGTTCGTAGTATTTAGTCTTTCGTTGACGTATTTTTTATCTAACAATAAATTGAACAAGTATGTACTCAGAATGAAAAGGAAAGTCTCAATGATGTATAAAAAGAGGTATTTGCTTTGGTATGTAAATGAGAGACATGATTTGCATGCGTTATGAAAAGAGACTAATTGAAGTATCTTGGTTTTGTTTCGGATTCGAATAAACAGGTCTTTGGAACCTTTCAGTGGAGATAACGGCTGATGTCAGGGTAGACATCTTAACGGTAGATTACTCAATGATTTAAATACCAAAAGGTTTTACCAGGAGAGTCTGAACCCAACAATAACGAAGGAAAACAGAGCCAAATGACAATGGTTTATGGCAAAAATAGTGTTTTCCATTCGACCTTCAATCTTGCGCCCAGCCGACCATCCGTCGCTCAACCATCCGTCCGTCAAATTGTCTGCCCGTCCACCCATCCCTCCATGCATCCTTCCATCCATCCAATCATCCACCTATCCGTCTACCCGCCGTTCATCAAGCCGTCTATCTACCCGCCCCCTCCCCCNCAGTGAAGATAACGGCTGATGTCAGGGTAGACATCTTAACGGTAGATTACTCAATGATTTAAATACCAAAAGGTTTTACCAGGAGAGTCTGAACCCAACAATAACGAAGGAAAACAGAGCCAAATGACAATGGTTTATGGCAAAAATAGTGTTTTCCATTCGACCTTCAATCTTGCGCCCAGCCGACCATCCGTCGCTCAACCATCCGTCCGTCAAATTGTCTGCCCGTCCACCCATCCCTCCATGCATCCTTCCATCCATCCATTCATCCACCTATCCGTCTACCCGCTGTTAATCAAGCCGTCCATCTACCCGCCCCCTCCCCCCCGTTCCTTCACCCGTCCATCCATCCATCCGTTCGTCCATCCATCTATTCATCCATGCACCCCCCCATCCACCAGTCCATGCATCCATCCATCTATGCATTCAAGCATCTATCCATCCATGCACCCATTCATGTATCCATCCATCCATAAATACATGCATACATACATACATACATACATACATACATACATACATACATACATGCATACATTTATCTCATGAATCATCAACCAAATTGTGAATCTTTTTATTTATAATACCAGTGATTTTTACACGCTACAGTTTCTGTAATGTACTCCATAGTTTTGATCTAAAAATCCCCTTGACCCTTTAAAGCATCCCAGGTGTTCAGTCTCCTTCGAAAGTTACGTTGTTGTAAAAAATACTGTCAGTCAGATATTTTTTTATAGTGTCCTGACTTTCTGCGTAACATGATTAAATTCGCTTCAGAAATACAGGTCTATCTCTATTAGATATTAGATCTTAACTTTCTTTCATAATCGATGGAGAACTTTTTTTTGTGGATATCGTTAACAACGAAAGCCACGATAAAATTAATTACCTGAAAACCATGTTCATAGACGTTTTCGTTCATGCAGTGGGATACAAGCACTTGGTAATGCATACAAAGTCATAATATTTTATGCGAATTTAGATAACGATATTATCTCTTTTAAATCCGTGGAAGTACTACTTAATTAAAATAATTTTATTAACGTGATTGTGGTGGTAGTTCTCATGTTTACAATTGAAAATAACATTTACGTATTTTTAAAAAACCCTGAGACAATGGCGATCATTTTTTTGTGAAGGGTTTTGTAATCTGCTGAAGATGTATTTAATAAACAGAGTTTTGTGTAACAGTTTGCTGCTTTGTTGATAAAACTAGGGAAATAGTCGGCATGTTGCCTATATGTTGCCTATATACTGCCTATATGTTCTCACTGTTTTGTCAGTGTTAATAGTCTGGTTATCACTGAGTGTCTCCTCCGATATCGTTGTCGCAGTTCACCCTGCATTAACCTCCACCTGTGTTGTTTTTTTTGTTTCAGACTGTTTCTATCAAACAAGAGAGTTACATTTTGCTCTCTCCGACTACTTGCAAGCACTGGAGCTTACCCCAAATGACCAGCCTATTATGTTCCGCCTCTCGATTGTTTACAATGATCTTGGAATCTTTGAATACCAACAAAAACGTTATCCAGAAGCAGAAGATTTCTTCTCCACGGCTATTCAATATCAACCCACCTTTTCATCATACTATTTGTCCAGAGCACGTGCAAGGTACATGATGGAGGTGAATATTGTCTTTACTTACTTTGTCTTTTATCCTGTACTGATAATTTTGAATACAAGACTCCATATGTGTGGTCGTATACGAAGACCTAAAAGAAGTGAGGTTATTTGGTTGCCTTCACAGTACAATATCAAGAGACGATGGGAGTGATTGTGACACAAATAAAAAACTGAAAAATGTGTTTGGAAGCGAATGCGTAATAATGAAAATAATAGATTTTTACCACTCTTATATCACAGTATTTGGCTTCATTATTCTGTGGCTGTGAAAGATATTATATATTAATATATATATATATATATGTATATATATATATATGTATATGTATATAGGTATATGTATATATATGTATATATATAAATATTCTGTTCAATTCTATTTTATTTTGTTCTGTTCTATTCTATAATTCCAAAGTACTGATTAGTAGATTCAGCCTTCCAGAACTGGATGGGCAAATCTTAAAGATCTAGAGCCGAGGTTCTTGATATACTACTTAGCATTGAAATGGTTTCTGGGTTTCCTTGAGGTAAACCACAGAAAAGAAATTCCTAGCAAATCAGATCTGTGGTGTGAGCACAGACGTTATCTGTTTGCAATTAAGGTTTGATCTGTGACAATTTTATATCATCAGTATTATTCAATTATTATTAAAACGAATATTTACACAGGTATTTTACGTCCAAAATATTAACAACACTTTGGTTATCAGTTATTCAAATGAAATAGATTTACTGAGAATAAAAACAATTATTTCATGGCTGTCCATTTTCGACTACCTCAGTTTTTAATATACTTTGTTGGTGGTCTTTTTTGTAGGATCTGGAGAGCGCTCGTGTTGATATTTTATCATCCCTTCATTTAAATCCTGATGAAAAATCAGCCACATCTATCTTTACACGTCTTTTCCCCGGAAAGTATATAAGCGAAGTGCTGTCTTCCGAATTTGGTATGCTAGTTAAAGAAGCTCTTTCAAGTGTGATTGATGATATCAATGCTGAGAAAATAGGTGGAAAAGAAGGTAGGTAACATAGCCCCATAACAGAGCGCTAAAACAGAAATATTTTACTGGTTGTTTAGTGTATGTTGTGTGAAATTCATCATTAGGCCAGAAACTAGTTCATTACAAAGATGTACATGGTGTTATTAATTATTGGTTGGTTCTGCCACATTCACAACCCTATTTCCCTAAAATGTATAAATTCAGCTGGCACTTCACCAGCAATTCCACACATTTAACGGAGGCACGAGTGTGGTACAACATCTCCAATATATTAGCGGAATTTGAATGGAAAACTTTCCTCTTCCACGGCAATGACTTGGGTAACTGTCCTTAATGCTATTATATATCTCTGTCACACACTGATTTCACATAATGTTGTTGTTGTTGTTTTTTGTTGTTTTTTTAATATTGATCAGTGGATTCATGTTCTTTAGTTTTCAAGTTTCCTCAACTCTCAAACACTCGTCGGAGGATTCTGGCAAAGTGTAGTAACACAGTCTTTTGTAATTCTACAATTCTGGTAGCTATCCCAATCTCCTTCAATCTTTTTGTCAATGCTTTTGGTGTTGTTCCAAAAGCGTTCCAATTATAACTGGGATTATTTTCATGTTTTTGTTCCACAGTTTTTTCAGTTCCCTTGCTAAGTCTTGGTATTTCTATATTTTTTCTCTTTCTTTTTCATCAATCCTGGTATCGTATGGAACAACGAAGTCTATAATCTGGCATTTGTTGTTTGTATTGAAAAGTCCCATAAGACCTTATACCCTTCGATTTCGCATACAGCTTGCGGTTCATGTTCATACCATTTTTCTTTCGTTTCAAGACCGTACTTCCTGCACACCTCTCAATGTATATTTTTTCCTACCCAATCATGCCTGTGTTTATATTCCTTTTGTGCCATTTTAGTACATTCACTTAAGATGTGACTGATGCTTTCATCTGCTTTACCACACATTGTACATTTACTATCTTGTTGAGTCTTATCAATTTTTGTTTTCACTAAGTTTGTTCTCACTGCCTGTTCTTGTGCTGCCATAATGAGGGTTTCGGTTTCTCTCTTCAGGCCTCCTTCTTTCAGCCACAGCCATTGATATTTATCTGCTATATCTTCAGTTTCTCTGATGAACTGGCCATGCAACACTTTCTCTTTCCAGTTGGTTTTCCTTTCTTGTATGTTCCTTCTTTTAAACTTACTTTCTGTTTCAGGATCTTTATTCTCAGCATCACCTCTAGCTGCAAATATCAGTTTCTCCTTGCTCTCTTCATCTTATCTTTTCACCCCAGTTATGGGAAGATTAACAGTATCTTCAACGCTCATGAGTCCTCTTCCACCTTTTTTCCTGGGTATGTATAATCTATCAACATTACTCCCCGCGTGGAGTCCCTTGTGCATAGTAAAGAGCTTCCTTGTTCTTTGATCCATCTCTTGAAGTTCGGCCTTTTTAGAGTTGAGGAAAGCAGTGGAGTATACCAATATAGGAATACCCCACGCTTTAATACCTTTGATGATATTTCCCCCACTCAACTTTGTCACCAGTATCTTTCTCACTCTTGTCTTATATTCACGACACACTTTACGTATAATCTCTTCTACCTGCACTTTATCTGCCTCCAATATACTTAAATACTTGAATCCTTCGCCATCTTTCAGTGATTTTATAACTGTATCATCTGACAAATTTGATTCCATCTGATTTAATCCTTTTACCTCGCTTCATTACCAATCTTGAACACTTTTCGATTCCAAATTCCATGCCAATGTCCTTGCTAAACAATCTGACTATCTGTGTAAGTGAATCAAGTTGTTTTTCGCTCTTTCCATACAATTTAAGATCGTCCATATAAAGTAAGTGATTGCCCTTTTCTCTCTTTGTTGCAAATTCATACCCAGGCTTTGTCTTTTTCAATACACTGGTTAGGTGAATGAGTGTTACAACAAATAAAAGGGTTGATAAGGCATCTCCTTGAAGTATACCTCTTTTAATCTTAACCTCTCATAGTGATTCATTACCACATGTCAGCTCAATCCTCCAATCTTTGATTGCCTTTTCTAGAAAATGTACTAAAGTATTATTTATTCCTATGATACGTAAGCACTCCAAAATCCAGGAATGTGGCACCATGCTTTTCTTTAGTCAATCCATCTCATTGCCAAGTTCTTTTTCTAACCTTTTATTCTAAGCTCTCTGAGTACCATCATGTCTATGTACAACTAAACTGCTGTTCCTCTGCTCTTCCTTTTGCATCCCTTTTGTTCCTCAGGTAGAAGCTGGTTCCTTTCCAAACACGAGTAAATTTCATCAGATAACAATGCTGTTAGTAACTTCCAACAAAGAGGTAAACATGTGATGGGACAGCAGTTACTTGCCTTAATGCTATTATTACTATTATTATTATTATTATTATTATTATTATTATTATTATTATTATTATTAACAAATCTTTTTACTCTTATAAGTTACTCAGTGGTAATACTATGTACAAGAAGCATTATACATCGTTACCCTGGAAGACCTGTTACAAGTGGTGTTAAAGAATTGACTCCGTACAATTAATGAGGAGACATAAATTTTGTCGTTTTGAAACCTTGTTACATCAACAACAATACCCTTTTATTGTACATTTTTAGCCAGGCTCCTATGAAAAGACACAAAGAAACGTTTACAATTTTCTCTAAAATACCTTTTGCAAAGCATCAGCCATTGCTGCACAACCAACTTTCCTTTAATCCTGTTGGCATATTTTTATAAACTGTTACCCACCACTGACATCTATAGACCAACAGAAAAACACTCTATGAGATCCGCTATTTGGTTGATATATTTCTGTGTTGAACATCCAGATAAAGACTGTGCACGTGGGATTTTCCTCAGCAAAACCGACTTTTCTTTTACTGATCTTTTTAGTCTGGGGTATACTTCGGGAGAGGTATGGGCCTTGTCAGAGCATTCGTGTTTTCTACCTATCCATCGCTTCGACCTATGTTTTTGTGCGAGGTTTAGTGTGATAAAAATATACAAACGTACAGATTCCCAATGAAAAATCCGAAAACCAGCGTTTCAAATTTTGCCTGATTTCTTGCTTCGTTTCTTCCTTGCTTGCTTGCTTGCTTCCTTCTTTTCTTATGTGCCAGGTCTGATGCAGACATCGGCTGCCATAGTTCTCTATTCATCCTATTATCGGCCAGGTCGATGAGGTCTGTAGTGTTAATTTGTTGTGTATACTGCTTCAAGCTTCTTATGAAGTTTGCTCTTTGTCGCCCTTGACTTTTCTTTCCATTAATTTTACCCGTTAGTATCAGATGTTCAGCACTGTGCTTTCAACTAACATGACTAGACTACTTAAACGAGTTCCAAAGTTGATGTGTGTCTGCTTGCAGCTTTTAAGCCATTCTCTGTCTGTTACGATGATACGCGATTTTATGTTGAAGTGCCCTTTTCCTTGTTGGAATGCCTACCAAGGCTCACGGACTCCATCTGCTCGCGAATGACTTCGGAATGTTTCTCCTTCTTGCCCTGCAATAGTATCTAAGATAAAAGTGAGGCAGTGTCTACCAGTGGGACTTGTTCGTTCCTATCTGGCCTAAACCTGGGGTAAGGTGCTACCCCTCCTCTACCTTTGAGGATGCAGTATAACGTTTAGACCCTCTTACCCTGAAAGATTTTGCTTAGAGAAACAAGAATCAGACTGGAAAGATTTTACTTACATAAGAACTCAAACTCCTTTCGTAGAATGTGTGGGATGTAATTGGAAAGTAAGTTCACAGGCTAATACTGAGTTGAAAAAATCACATCATGTTCCAAAAATGGTGGTAGAAGTACAGAAAATATTATTAATAAAGTAGTTAAAGCGGGAACCAATCTGCTTTTCGTAAAATCTTTGCCTTAATTTGACGGATCGTTTTTAACATAAGGTAAAAAAAAGACGATAAGAGAAAAGGGAGAGGTTTATGGTAAAACTGTTATTGAACAAGGGATAAAATCATGACCATATAGTGACGGAATTGGTAGCCTTTATTTGAGAAGTAAGTATTTTACGTGCTTTTTTAAAAGCGTTTAAGTAGTTTGAAAGGCCAAGCTCTCCACTCATGGTAAGCTGGTATTAAACATTTTTAGTTATTCGACCCAGATACCCCAACTGCGTTATATAGTCAGTATGTTATACACTCGGTGTGTTGGCATATTTTGAACTTTTATCTACTACAGACACCCAAACAGGTATTCTTGATGAATCCCAGTAACGCATTCAGGTGGTATACAGATAGATATTTTCTCACCTTTCTCACCTTCGTGAACATGAAATAGTTCCGAATGATACCTTGTCAATATATCAGAAACCTCATAGAATCTCTGTGGCCTAGGAGAAATATGTAGATGAGCAAGTAGCAGAAATGCTTAGTAATGACATAATTCACTTTTCTTATTCACCATGAAATGCTCCCGTTATTGCATTTAAGAAGGATAATACTACTCATTTTCTGTGTAATTTTTGGGGTGTAGATGATATAACAAAAAAGATACTTATCCTTTGGTTCATATTAAAGATGTTATCAACATGATGGCAGCTTCAGAGTACTGGGCTATGTTAGATGCAGCGTCAACTTGGTCCATTTCATTAGCAGTTCATTCCATTAGCAGTGGCTGACAAGGAGAGAACAGCATTTGCTGTTCTGAGCGTAAATTTCGAATGTTATGTTAGGGGCTTCGTACCAACGCATGATTTTACATGTGCTTGTCAGGTCTACGGACAGACAAAGTGCTGTGCTACATGGATGATATAGTGATATTTAGTAAAAGGTTCAAGGAACATATCCGTGATTTGAAAAGTAATACTAAAAGCATCAAAATGCGTTTTTGCCAATAATAATGTTGATTTTTTTGGTTTCGAGCTTTCTACTGATTGGATTAAAACCACAAAATCGTTTAACAACTGGTATTAACAAGTTTCAACGTCGTAAGACAAAGAAAGAATTAAGGCGTTTTCTCGGACTGGCCAGGTTTTATGGAGAATCTATTAAAGATTTTGCAACCCTTTATCACCCTTTTGATAAACCTACTGGTGACAATGTGAAGTTTGCATGGAACGCAACTTGTGAAGTAGCTCTTTTCGAATTTAATAAATGCCTAATGTGTAAATCGATTTTAGCATTTCCTAAACTTAACGAACCATTTGTAGTTGAAGTTGATGCAAGATATATGCCTCTTTATCTAGTACAGACTTCATATTACGGTTTGTTTCATAACACACTAGTACATCAGTGACAACAAAAGGATCGTCGTGACAAAGTGGGATGCTGGATTGCTGAATTAGTATTCAATTAGGGTATAGAATACATATGAAGAAAAAACAATTTGAAATTAGATATCCTGTCTCGTAATCCATTGAGAAACCGTTGGGAAACTATTTTAACTACCATCACTTTTTGAGGACAAAATACTTGGTACGGTACCACTTTTGTTGATCGACTAAGACTGGAACAAGATAAGATCCCGTGATCAATGAAGACTCATGCAAAACAGAGAACGTATTGTTGAAGGTATATTTGTTCAAAAAGGATGTTGAAAACTAGCTACAGGGCGAAAATGATACCCTTATAAAATCAACCAGACGAACAAATCTACAAAAAAAAGAAAACAGTGTATCACGATAGACTTGCCCATTTAAGACTAAAACATGTGCAGGCTGCAACCTTGACAACTTTGATCATCCATAGAATCGAGCAGTCCCAACAAAATATTTAAGAGTTGAGTCATGATTTAGAGAGCGAAAATAGTCTCAGTTCCGAGAGCGATATTAATTATAGTAACGATCAGACACAGACATTTCTAACATGGAAATTATAGCTCCTCTACGACGGTACCCACAACGCGAGAGACGAATCCATCGATTTCCTGATAACATTCCTTGGAACGCTGTCAGAATTAAAGGGGGAAAAAGTTTTGGGAGATACCCCCTTGACTGGAATATTATGTAATATCTTTTGTGATTGTTTTTATCGAGTAACCAAAAGAAATATTCTCTTTGAGTTTCAACTACTGCTACAATTCCTCTGAAGCTAGGACTATTTAGTATATCCCCATTTTCCATGTATAAAGGAGCCACTTTGATTTTTCTCCATAATCCTGAAATCCCGCTCCTGAAAACATCGTTTAGTATGGCTGTGACTGACGTTACTCCAGTGCTCTGGATCATTTTAATAACCCCTATAGGTAACATGTCTGTTCCTGTGACTTTACCATTTTGCATCCTTGGTTATTGTTCTCGACCACTGGCTTTGACACTGCAGCTATTAGACCTTCCCCCTCAGCTTTCTCCAATTATTTCCTACTGTTTCTTGTATTTAGAAGCATATGAAAGTACGTCTGCCATCTATCCTTGATGGCATTATCTCTTTAGAGTATTTTTTCTTCTTCATTGTCTTTTACAGATTTCCTATTGTCTGCGTCCAGCGCCTGTAGAGGCTTTTTGCTCCATCATCATTCAGGGTTCTATGTAATTCTTCATAGCCTTCTTTTTTACTTTCGCAACCAACACATTTGCTCTTCTGGTAGCTTCTCTTTATTGCTTTTCTGCCAGCCTTATATCGCCCTTTTCTTATGCCGTCATCGTTTCTTGTCATGGTCTATTTCCTCAAGGCTTCTGTTTTTGTTTTACAGGTCTTCCTACGTCTTCCACCACCAGGACTTCTTTTCTAGGTATTTTCCAGCTCTTGAGACTCCGCCTTTCTAAGTTTTAAAACGCCATTGTAAGTGTGCAATTGATTTGTCTTGATTGGTTTTCACTATGATATCTTCTAGTTTGGCTTTAAATTTTTTGTTTTCATCCTCCGTTAGCTTCTACTATCTGATGTTCTTATGTCTCGTTTTTCCTTACAATCTATAATCATGAGTCTATGTTGAGTTGCAATAGACTCGCCAGGTTGTAGGACCTTGCAGTCCCAGACGTTTCCAGACTCTTCCTCCTCACCAGCATGCAGTCAGTTACAGATTTTCACCTCGCACTCCTGAACCCCAACCGATGCTTCTCTAAGAAGAAGATTCCGTATAGACTTTACACCATGCCTTCTATTATACTCTACTCTTTCCGTGCCCACATGTCTATTTAGTTCTCCTCCAGTAAACAGTTCCTTTGTACTTGGTATTTGGAAAATGGGATCCTCAAGCTGCTTCAAGAAATCTCCTTTCTCTTTGCATGTGCACCTTTGCAGGTGGGGATAGGCAATGATGACATTGTAATTTCTGGCAGGTTTTACCAATTTCATCATCACTGCCCTGGCAAAAGCCCTCTCCATAGCTATGAACCTATCAAGCTACTATTTGCTGAGGCATATCCCAACACTGTTATTAGCTCGATTTCCTTCTCTAGAGCTTGAAGTGCTCTCCTATGCTACTTGCTTTTTCTTTAGATTGGTTGTTGTCCAACGGGTCTCTTGTAGACCGATAATGTCATCTTCCCGGATGTCATGACGTCGGTTATCCCTCAAGTCTTTTTAGTTAATGTGCCAATACTGATTGTAGCCAAGCTTGAACGCTGATTATATTGCACTTTTTGTACTCCGCCCCTCCCTTCCATTTTGTGCATTATCGGGGGTGTGGGGAAAGGTGGTCCAGCTGCGTGTCGCATACGGACTAAGCCATAGTATTCGCAGATTGCCAATGAGATTCTTACATTTTTAACTAACGTAGCAAAGGTTTTATATGAATGCCCTTCCTGACCCCCAAGCCTTTGTGTTTAACCGGGCCTGGGACTGGCTGGAGGTTGCTCCCAAGGCCACATCAGCTATGCGGATAAAATCACTTTGTGATGTTGAAAAACGTCTAGAGATGGTATCAGTTCTGTAGCAGTATTAATCCAGATAATCTTTTTAGGAACCTGCCACTACCTGTCCTCAGCGTTACGGTTCATTTTATTTGCTTTTTAACTTGCTTTATTTCTCTATTTTTCTTTATAAATGAATAGAGCATAAAAGGCGACTATCTTTTCCGTCCAGTAAAGATCCATTACCAAGTATCTCCTCACCTGTAAAAAATAAAATTTTGGTGAGTTTAAAAGAATGCATGGAAGTCAAGGAGCTTAATGTTAATATCATCGAAGGGAAGAAAAAGGTAACCTTTTCAGTATTGGCTATTTTTTTTATGGAAGATAAAAATATGACTGAATATATTTGAATATATTTTAAAACTTGTATGAAGTAGAGTATTTTAAAACATGAAAAAAAAACACGTTTTCATAATAACAATTTATAGTTTTGCTCTTCCTCGCTCCCGCCCATTTTATGTTCCGGGCTTAAAAGGGATCCGTTGTTTACAGGAGGCTTAGCCAGATAAACGTAGATAATGATGAGATCGTCACCCCAGTAAAGGTCGGATATCATCGGAACAGCCCAAGGTCAGATTTTGTTTGTAAAAAGATTTCAATCTGTTGTAATTAACTTGATACGGAAATACAACTGAGTATAAAATTTTGATCCCAGAAAACTAAAAAGTTTAAACATACTAAGAAAATATGGCGTATTATGAAACCCATCGATTGCTACTTTATACAAAGCATAAAATAGTTTTCACTTGGTTCAGCTTTTGCAGCTCAAACAGTAGACCGTATTTTCGTGTGTGATAATGGTTGTAATATTGCTCTGTTAGCATACAACGTCTTACCAAGGTATGATTTTTTCATACTTAACCAAGATTGAAATGCATCTTGTTTAGGCAAGATTAGTGTGTATGTTTGAGGAAAGTCATGCAATCATTACGTTTTGTTTTGGCTAAACGGTTGTGTAACTGTACATCCAACAATAAGTTCTTTGGTAATTAACTTCCTCAGAAATGCGTTTGCATTCTGGTTTTCAATGCCGGAAAGCCTTATAAATTTATTCCAGATAGGTTACCAACAAGGAGTCATTATTTTATATAAAGAATGTATTTCGGATTTGCATTCGTCCTCAGCTAAAACATAAATTTAGGCCCTAGTTGACACAAAGGTTTTGGCTAGTTTGCAATTACTTAATACTGCCATGAAAAGCTAATGTGCATAATCCAAATCTTATCACATAGATGAATGAAGTAGTAGAATTGACTATTCAAAAGAAGCAAGACCTACCCAAAGAAGAAATTACACTTGAAGTCAAGAAGGACAAGCGGCGGACAAAAGATGGTCATTTTTGGGAGTCGAATTCTATTAGAGACTCTAAACCTAAACTTGGAAAGCCACACACGACAGAGGCACCTTAAAATATTCTGCACTTTGACTTATTTCGTGAGATTTGGATGAAAAGGTCAGGTTCTGTGTTTTGTTATTACCTCTTATTCTCAATCCTTTTTTATGTAGGTGAATTAATGTGTCTACTTTCAAAGTACTTAGATGAATCTTATACTCAAGACAATATTTTTTTTCTAAAATTTATATCATCATCCTTTAAGGATGATGATATAAATTTTCTATGGTTCTCCGAAGTTAAGCTATTCATAAAGATTACTTTCCTTATAAAGAGCAGGATCAGCAAAAGTGGCAACAATACGAATCTTGTTTTACGTAAGGCTGCAATATATCTTATTTTAATAAGCTCCTTTCAAAGAAATACGAACTGTATAGATTTTGGGACTACCTATAATTGGTTTCAAGAGAAAGAAGATTTAGGGGAGAATCTGAAGTGTTAGGACCTAAGACTTTGGTGCTGTATGTTAGCTGTACAATTGGGTGTTTAGCCAGCTAATTGTTAGATATGCCCTGCCAAAACTAAGTCGCAGCAGTAACTCACATCCAAGTTTGATACCTCAAGCCATTGATTAATGTAACATGGTTTTTTCGTCCATGTTACCGTTAACAAGAGCTTTGTTCTTCTTCAAATGCTACACATTCTGGATTGAAATGGTTTTATAGTTTGTTGATATGACTTCTATTTGGCTCTTAAATAAAACCCTTAAACAGTGCAATCAGTCAGGGTCATTGAGTAAACCTGAGAACAGTGTTGACCAGGCAGTGACCCGATGGAAAAGCTGTTACTGTATGTATCTGGGTCTTCCAAATTTTTATTATGCTTTTAATTAATATCCTTACATTTTTTCACACTTTTGGTACTTGTTTTGCTGATATAGTTGGGTTTTTTTACGATGGCGTTAGTTATGAATTGTACTTAGGATGGTCTTTGCTGTTTTATATGGGTAGGTATTCTGTATTAAATGTAAGTCATCTTCCTAAATATCTAGCAATTCATGGCGGCCCCAAAATGTTTTTAATAGCCATTGGCTTTTAAAATAGATTCGAAGAGGCTTATAACACGTGCCTCGTAATCAGTTACTAAATTTTATTTTCCTGATACGCAATCTACATCGTGACATAGATAGGCATCACATAATACTATCTTCAACAGAGCATAGTGGAAGGTGGATGCTTTTATTTAAAAATGCTAGGGTATCAATGAATTACCATTGTCATCAAATGGAATGATAACTGAGCTTATCATTAGTGGTATCCCATAAAAATAATCCATATAAATTGCTTCTATGTCTTTTATACCACTTTAATATTGAGCATTCCTGTCAAGTCTCAAGTCTCAAGTCCCAAGTCTCTCCCTTCTTCTTTTACCATAAACCCTGCCCATAATTATACCGTGACCCCAACTATCACTCTTTTTCACGTGACCAATAAATAGCGTTGATAAAGTTAAGAGAATCTGAATTAAATAGTTTAATGCATCTTGAACTTCAGAAATGTTGTAGGTTTTAAATGGTAAGTTAATAAAAAACTTCAATTTATTTACTAATGTTTTCAGTACTTGAAGGAAAAGGAGGACTCTTGACGCAAAGACTGAACAAATAAAAAAATAGAATACAGACACTGATTGAAAAACACGTTTTATTTTGTGTTCCACTGAGTGGGGGTTTATATACGACAAAGCCGAATTGTTGTAACGAGTAAAAATGATTGACTCATCTTTAGTGCCACTTTTACATGGTACAAAGAAATTCAGAAATTTGAGGTTCAAATGGATTGCTGTATTTAAAGACCTGTTATAAAACACTTTGGATGCATTCGTATTGACTACTGCTGTTAATTACATGTAATACTCCAATTGATTTCGAACATAGTGGCAAGTGAGAAGAACATAGACAAGAATAGGGATCGGAAAACGCAAGCTCTGATATTCCTAAGACTTGTATTAAAGAAATTTGAATTACTTTTGCGTTGTGAAGATCCTCAAAAGATTTAGGGCATCAACTAAAGTATGTACAAGGGTAGTTTTACAGATAAAAACTGTAAGGCCTGACTAAATAAAAATTGACGAGTTATCATTTGTGTTGTCATTATTGAAAAAAATGTAATTTTGAAGTTTTTAAACACTAGTATACAACTGTCCCAGAGAATGTTGTCATTATGAGGATCACGTTCGCCTTAGTTGCATTGTCATTTTTGTTTGGATATCCTTGACAGAGTAGGTTTGGTAAAAAAGAACGATTTACAAAGGCCTCTCAGTTTGTCAGCTGGTTGAGTTATAAAACCAGAGTTTACTGACATCAAGGCAATAAGTGAAGGAGATGCTATAAATTCTGAAGAATAATGGAAGCAGACTAGATCTTACGCAAGTGAGAAAAAGTATTTTGGACGGACAAAGAAATTTCTAAAATCAAAATTCAATGATGGAGATAGCGTCATTGGAAGTAATACCAGAGTTGTGGCATTACTTTGATACTCGGTTGTGTTCCACAACTGCACAAGAGAAAAATTAAAAATCATGGACAGACTGACAAGAGAGATGATAACCATGTACAGAACCCGATACCCGGGAGACAGTGTAGATAGACTTAAACTACCTGGAAAGGAAAGAGTTAGAGGACTTATTTCAATAAAAAATCATGTGTATATCCCAGAGCTGAGTCGCAAGGAATATGAAATGAAAACCAAAGAGAAACTGTTATCTGCAGCCAGAGGAAACGTAACAGAAGAAATAGGAAATGCAAAAGACGTAAGGAAGAGAAAGGACCAAATATCTGGGAAAAAAATCTTCGTAGACAACATTTTAGACAAACGAAAGAAGTAAGAGGGAATGATTGGTAAACTTAAGCACGGACGGGAAAATTCAAAAACGTAATCGAAGAAATGTATATGGCTACATAGGCACAGTCCACAGAACAAATACCATAGAAGCAAGAATAGAGAAAAGCAGGGAAGATAGGAAACGCAGGCTTTGCAGTGGGAAGGATGAAGCGGAAGTGCCTGCTGGAATGCCTGCTCTCTGCTCTTGCACAGCAGAGAGCAGGCATTAAATACAAAATAGGTCAATAAAAGCTTTGGTGCTTTAGGCCATATAACCAGCTTTGACCCACTGAAAAGATGATGATGATGATAATAATAATAATAATAATGGTAATAATAATGATGATGATAATGATAATAATTATTATTATTATAGTAAAACCACAAGTCAAAAAACATACCACAATGTCCTGGGTAGGACGTTAAACTGCATCCGGTGACACGGCTATGGTTAGGGATTTCCATAGTTCTAGGGAAAGTGGAACTACTCCTTAGGTGTCATTGTTCTCAGGTCTATCCTAGCCCGGGATAGTAGCACCTGTAAGGGCCCCTTCTCGTGGTTACGAGGTAGGACGTAGGCGTGGTATCGAAATTCCGGGGTAATAACGGCGAGGATTTACCATGTTTAACGGGCAGGCGAAGCGCTCTTGAGCCTTGTTTGGCACTCGCCTGGAGATGGTGCCTCGAAAAAAAATACCGGTGGTTGTGTAACCTAAAAGTCACTAAACTTCATATGAATGAAATGTCAGATCAAATTATTGAGAATAACGGCGTCAATGGGGCTGGAACCTCAGGTGAAGGTCCCTCGGCCGGCAGGTGTTTCTCGGCACAGCAGCGAGAAATGTTTGAATCAACGGAGCAGCGAAAATGTGATCAGGCAAGAGCAATTAGGAAAAATGGATGGTTGTCAGAGCTTGAGTTAGAGGCAATAAAAAGGCTTGTTGACGCTGACGCTAACATTTTGCGAAAAGATGCAGAGAATGAAGTAGAGATGCGGGTTGACGAGGAAAGTGGATGAGAGCATCAAGTGGATGGAGGAGCTGAGGCGATAGGAAACAGGGAGGAAACAAGGAACGAGGTAGTTGCTAATGATGTGGATGCTGATGAAGAAGGAATGGAAATGAGTGAAGAAATAAAAGGGATTGTTGAAAGACTGAAAGAGATAATGGAAGAAGGAAAGAAAAGTGATGGAATCGTGTTTAAAAAACTAGACAGAAGAGCTCTAAAGAGCCAGGTAGACAAAGTAAATGAAGCAATGAAGTATGTTAAGTTCAAGTCCATCACAGAAACGAACAATTTGATTCTAGCTGGAAGTGTTTGGGTTGCAGAAAAATTTGGAATGAACGGAGATGCTCGACAGAAGAGAAATGAACCAAGGTGGAGCACAGAATAGAAGGTGATGTAAGGAAATTAAGGAAAGATGTAAACTTGCTTGAGACAGGGTTGAAAGGACAACTGGGTGCAAAGAAAACACAAAAGGTGAAGCAACTAAGTGATAAGTACCGAGTGGAAAGAAAGGGAATGAAAACTGTCATAGAGGAAATAAAACAAAGAATGGTAGCAAAACGTGCAAAGTTGAAGAGATATGAGGAAAGAATTAAGCAGTTTCGGCAGAATGGGATGTTTAATTCAGATCAGAAGAAATTCTGTAAAGAACTTAACAAAAGCTCAAATTTTTCAAATGAGGTACCAAATGAAGAAGAATGTACAAAATTCTGGGGTGACATCTGGAATGTCGAAAGGGGGCATAATAGAAATGCTGTGTGGCTGAAAGAGTTGAAGATTGAAATAGATCGTAACATGAAACACACGCAAGACACGGTGAAACTAGATACAGTAAAAGTTGAAAAACAAAGTAGGAAGCTTCCAAATTGGAAAGCCCCAGGACCAGAAGGGGTGCAGGGGTATTGGTTAAAACACTTCACCGCCCTTCACAAAACGATCGCATCCCAACTTGACGGAGTATTAATAGAAGAGGAGGTGCCTGACTTGATGATACAGGGTCGAACAGTGCTTTGTCAAAAAGATCCACGAAAAGGCAACGAGGTCGATAATTATCGACCCATTACATGCCTTCCATTAATGTGGAAACTTCTGACCGGTATTGTGGCAAATGAGATGTACCAATATCTAGAACAGAACAATGTATTACCAGAGGAACAAAAAGGATGTAGGAAAAGAAGTAGAGGGGGCAAAGATCAATTACTTATTGATAGGACCATTCTCAGAGACTGCAAGAAAAGGCTTACTAATCTATCAATGGCTTGGATAGATTACCGTAAAGCCTTCGATCTGGTCCTACATAGTTGGATAAGGGAATGTATGGAGATGTTCGGAATTGCTAAAGATATAAGAAATCTTCTTGAGAGAAGCATGAAGCAGTGGAAGGTATCACTAACATTCAGTGGGAAAGATCTTGGGGAGGTTTTTGTGAGAAGAGGGATTTTTCAGGGAGACTGTCACCATTACTGTTTGTCCTGAGTATGATACCCTTGTCATTGATATTGCAGGAGGTGAATGCGGTCTATGAATGGGGAAAAAAGGAGTATAAGGTAAACCATTTTCTGTTAATGGACGACCTGAAGTTGTACGCCAAGAATGAGGATCGGCTGAATGTACTTGTGAAGACCGTCCACATGCTCAGCAGGGACATAGGTATGGAATTCGGTATAAAAAAGTGTGGTGTCTTGACATTAAAAAAAAGAGGGAAAATTTTAAGAAGTGAAGGAATTAAGCTAATGGATGGAGAAATAATGAAAGAGGTTGGAGGGGAAGGTTACCCTTATTTAGGAATTGTAGAAGTAGACAAAATCAAAAAAACTGAAATGAAAGAGAAAATTGAAAAGGAATACAAAAGAAGGTTAAAGCTAGTACTTAAATTCACCCAAAAATTAAATGGGAAAAGTAAGATATTTGCGGTAAACACATGGGCAGTAGCTATATTTCGGTATGGAGCGGGTGTCATTCAATGAAAAGAAAATGAGCTTAAAGATTTGGACAGGAAGACAAGGAAAATAATGACAATGTCTGGAGCTTTTCACCCAAAGAGTGATGTTGATAGGTTGTATGTGAAAAGAAAAGAGGGTGGAAGGGGCCTAATTTTGAAAAATTGGATGCAAGTGTACTGGAGGAATGTCGAGATCTTAAGGCAAGAAACGAACAAGAAGCGACACAAAGGTGGATTGAAAAGAGAATGCACGGACAATTTATCAGAGATCTACCTGAGACAGTAGACAAGGAATAAACGTGGCCATGGTTGTCAAAATGTGACTTAAAGGTTGGGACAGAAGCCTTGATATGTGCCGCACAAGATTAATCGATCAGGACGACTTATGTGAAGTATCACATTGACAAAACGGCTGAAAGCCCGCTTTGTCGATTGTGTGACCAGAAAGGTGAAAATGTGCAACACATTGTCAGTGCTTGTGAGAAGTTAGCTCAGAAGGAGTACAAGAGGCGTCATGATAATGTCGCGAGAAAGATTCATTGGGATATATGCCAGAAAAGAGGTTTGGAATCCAGTGAAAAATGGTACGAACATGCCCCAGAAGGAGTTGTGGAGAATGATGATGTGACGTTGCTACGGGATTTAAATATCCAATGTGATAATGTGATCAAGGCAAGGAAACCAGATTTAATCTTACTATGTAAGAAGGAACATAAGGCAATTATCATTGACATAGCAGTCCCGATGGATGTGAATGTTGAGGAGAAAGAAATGGAGAAGGTAGAAATGTATCAAGATCTGAAAAGAGAGATAAAAAGACTGTGGAAATTGAAGAAAGTAGAAGTGGTACCGATTGTGATAGGAGCTCTGGGATGTGTGACAAAAGGATTTGAGAAGTGGGTTGGAAAGCTTGAGATTTACTGTAACTTGGGAGTGCTTCAAAAGACTGCGTTATTAGGAACTGCGAGAATTTTGCGCAAAGTACTGGAGTTTTGAAAAAAAAGAAGGAAATGCTGTTAGCCCATGATCATTTGTTATGATTCGCCTATCAGCATAAAAATGCGGTGATAACAACAGCCAGACACCCATTGTAAAATTGAGATATGATAATANAAGAAATGTAGCAAGATCGGAAAAGAGAGATAAAAAGACTGTGGAAATTGAAGAAAGTAGAAGTGGTACCGATGGTGATAGGAGCTCTGGGATGTGTGACAAAAGGATTTGAGAAGTGGGTTGGAAAGCTTGAGATTTACTGTAACTTGGGAGTGCTTCAAAAGACTGCGTTATTAGGAACTGCGAGAATTTTGCGCAAAGTACTGGAGTTTTGAAAAAAAAGAAGGAAATGCTGTTAGCCCATGATCATTTGTTATGATTCGCCTATCAGCATAAAAATGCGGTGATAACAACAGCCAGACACACATTGTAAAATTGAGATATGATAATAAAACCACAAGTCAAAAAACATACCACAACTTCCGTTGCGTAGTTAAACAAGGAACGAGTTCCGCATCTTGGGGTTGAAAGATGTACGACTGAAATGGCAACCTCAACTAATAAAAATCTGATGGTCACCAAGCACAGAGAAACCTACTAGCTGGCTCATCTAGAGCGGCACCATAAAAGAAAAAGGCCAAAGAAAAACCAGTGCGTTGGAAAAGAGAGGATTGTGTGGAAGTTATGTATGCTTTCGTATATGTCTTTTGAAAAACCGGTGGGAAACCACACAGAAAATACTTTTAATATGTGGAAGAACCGTAATCCAAATCTTACAACCAATATGAGTACAAATAAAGTGGCAAATGTAAGGCGAGATATATTAAAGCTGAGTTTGAACTGAGAGATATTAAGAAGATGGTAGAAGAAGATATAGATCTGATGAAGAGGCACCTAGAAATGAAGTAGAGAGTGACATTGAAGGTTTGGGTGGTATCCCTATTGATGTAGCGTCTGATGTAGAAATTAAGCGATGAACTTGAATGAGAAAATAATTTTCAATATGGCACCATCTGTGATGTATATACTGAAAATAGATGGCAATAGCAAAAACGTGCGTTCTGAACGAATAACAATTCAAAGTAATATGGTTGGTGATACTGAATTTTCTCCATTCAAAGATAAAATCATTGCAAATATTGATGAGTTCGAGTTTGTCGGTATGGAAGAGCGCGAAAGTCTTATCAAAGTCATAATCAAGAAAGCACAAGAAAAATATTTAGTCATGATAAACGTGGCCATAACAGAGTTTTGCGAGCAAGTCGAACTGAACATAACTGAACTGAACTTAATATACTATGCTTGCAGGAAAGCGATTGAACAAAAGCTGGGTATGAAACCCCAGCCTTCCAAGCGGAATAAAAAACGGAAAATACCTCAAATCAAGGAAATCTTGCAAAGTAACAAGAAAGTTTACAATACATAGCATATCAGACATCCCACAAATAAAAGAAGAACTGAAACAAAAAATGGAAGTAAAAGCACAGAGACTAAGGAGATACGAAAAACGCAACAATTTCCATCGGCAAAATAAGATCTTTCAAACTGATACCAAAAAGTTTTATAAAGGAATAGGTAAAAGTCAAGTGAATGTTAAAGAAGTACCTTCTTAGGAAAGTATTGAAATATTTTGGGAAGGTATTTGGGGAAAAAACGAGTCGGAAGGTTGGGTCAGGAATACTGAAAAGGTGAACGAAAATGTACACGAAAATGTTCATGAGCAGGAATGGGAAATTTTCGCAGTAGTAGAATTGGAGACCGCATCAGCAAAATTAGCCTCAGAAAGTCACCCGGGGCTGATAAAGTCAAACTTATGGTTAAATGCAGTACGATATTATGAAATACACTGAAAAAACCGCCCAGATGCTTCGTTAGGAACAACATACCTGGTACCTAAAAATAATGAAAATGACGACCCCAACCACCGGCCAATTATGTGTTTTTCGATCACACACAAATTACTAACATCAGTTTTGACTGACAGGACTTATTTACATCTTGATCAAAATAGGCTTTGCCCAACTAAGCAGAAAAGGCATAGGCGCGGGTCTTATGGTTGCAAAGACCAATTGTTGATCAACAAAATGATACTTCAAAACTGTAGGAAAAGAAAAAAGAACACCAGCTGTGTTGGATCGACTACGAAAGAGTTTTTGATAGCGTGCCACATGAGTGAATATTAAAATCTTTAGAGCTTTGTATAAGGTATCACACAGGGTAATTTGTTTTCTGAAATAAAATATGGAATAACAGAACATACGCTTGACCTTTATGCATGAGAACGGAACACCAACAAGTGATAACATCAAAATCACGCAGGGGATTTTCCAAGAAGATCCATTATCTCCCATTCACTTCTGTATCCCACTTACACCATTGTCTCCAGAACTGAATTCTTCAGGTTATGGATATAAGTTTGGACTTGAGCCAATATCCCATTTCTTTAAAATGGATGATTTTAATTGGACGAAAAAGATGATAATAAACATGAGTGGTTATTGAAAATTGTCAAAGGATTCAGCGATGATATTGGAATGGGGTTTGGGATGAGTAAATGTGACAAGGCTACTTTTAGGAAAGTTGAGCTAGTGAAAATTAACAATGTGAGACTTAACGAAAAGACAGTGATTAAAGATCTACGACTGGAGGAAGTGTTCAGGCAGCTTGTTGTGGAGGAATCCATTGGAATTCAACACCTTGAAGGGAAAACTAAAAAACGAACTCCCAGGAAGGACCAGACTGATTCACATAATTGACTTAACTTCAAAGAATAGTTTTACTGCGATTAACACGTTAACTGTGCCCGTTATCACATACAGTTTCAGCATTACTGTCTGGAACCTGAGCGGGATAAAAATAGTCGACAGTAAAATCAGAAAAATGTTGATAAGTTACATCATTCAACACCCTGAAACTGATATTCATCGTCTTTATCCCCCCTTCCTCCCGGAAATTCCGTGGGGAAGGATTTGACCCAGCTGGAACTCTCTTGTAAGACAAACACAGCTAGTCTTTTCAGGTATTTGAATGTATCTGATGATTGGATACCGAAATTCATCTTATTGCATAAGGGACAGAAAAGGTCACATTCTGTTATGAAGGAAGCTAGTAAATTTGCACGGGAATTTGATCTGGATGTAAAAATTCATTTTGGTGGAGAAATGAAGAACATCGAAAATGCTAAGAAGCTAAAAAAAGGGGAAGAAAGCTATCGATAATGCCTGGAAGGCAAAACATTTGAAGAACATATGCACTGCAAACCGAGAAAGCTGATCTAAACATTGTCGATACCCATCAGTGGCAGTGTAGCGCTGGTTTGAAGGCGGAGACAGAAGGAGGGGGGGGGGGTATGTCGCTGCTCTAAAGGAAAGCCTTTTCCCAAGAAATTATCAGGCGAATATTGTTCACGACAGTGTAGATCCCAAGTCCAGGTTCTGCCACAAATGTACGGAAACCATTGACCATCTCATTCAGGATGCACAATTTTTTGTCCCAAAAGAATAGCCCAACCGGGGTTTGGTCTCTACAAGAAAAACTCTGCGAATGATAACATTCTACTACAAATTTTATTATTGGTGTGGTTGAGGGTGTTTTTAATAATAAATGAAAAATTTGACTCAGACTGCTGAACTTGCCTTACTTTCTCGTTTTTTTTAAAGCTATAGTAAATGAATAAGGCCCAAATAAATTTAACCTACATGCACTTTACAATTTTAACATTTTCCAAAGAATCCTTGCCACTTTTAAAAAGGCATTATTTTCGTCAACTGAATGTCAAGATGAATTTCGTATTTGTTCTCCCACTTTTTATTTCATTTTGTCACATCACTATTATCGTCAAAACCCCAGCCTTCTTAATATTTCACGCCCCACCTCCTCCTATTTCTGTTTTGAGATCTTGATAGTCGTCCAGTTTTTCTTTGACCTTTCCAAACAAATACATATCAACAGGTACACCAATATCTTTAACCACCTAACTTTTCCCTTTTTTTCAACAATTATATTTGGCTGTCTTGCTTCTATGATATTGTCACATTACACATCAAGTTCACACAATAACATCACACTCATTGCCTGTCGCAGCTTAAAACTTGTGACTGAATCATTTTCCCTCTGCACCACACCTGTATTTTTCAGCCAGTTTCCAATATGTCATTTCAGCAACATTTGATATCGGCATTTGTATTGTCATTGCATCAGTTTTTTAAGTTGACTGACTATGTACTGCACACTTTCTCCCTTTTTCACAATGCCTTCTAGGTCTTTAATGTTATTATTATATTATCATCATCATCATTATTTTATTACTCATTTTCTATTTATTATTAAACTGGCTTTCTTATGCCGCATCGAGGCTATCCGGAAAGCTTGAATAATAACCGTGTTTTTTTACGTAATTCTATTTTCAGACTTTATGCCTTATATATTTTTTCTTATAAGAATACCATTAATAGCCAGTGTTATCATTACTATTAATTATACTTGTGTCATCACAACTACTATTATTTTATTTATCTTTACAGATTAACAGAGTTCTGAAAGAAGCTGTCACTTTGTCATATCCTGAAAGCTGCATCCCGCAATATTTTAGCATTCAACCGTTGTTGTGTCCTCGCGCGTGGTATCCACAATTTTGATTTAAATGGTTGTAAATTGTTGAAATGTCATGTTGATTTTTTGTTTGGGTTTAATTTTCCTTACTTAGGGTATCAAGAATTATTTATTTTTGCTACAAAATTTGAAAGAAAAAGTAAACATTTACTGTGCATACATATTTATAAATGTAAATATTTTCCATAGTTATAGTAGATGTTGTCAGTACCAACATTTGTAAGGCATACTTTGAAAGTATGAGCAATGAAAGTGAAAAAAACCTAAAATCTTACTGTTTTAATTCATCTTTGTAATTGCTTGTACAGTTTCCACTATGCAACAAACTAAACAATAGACAAAATATACTTGCTTATTTGATTATGTCGGTCGTAGCCGGGATCTGACTTGATAAATATATATACATAATATACATGCAAAATATACATACCAAATGGTGAGTGAAAAGGAGGATAAGACATGCCATCGGACCTTACGAAGAACTCCTGACCACAGCAAGGAAACGCAAACTGAAATGGTACGGTCATGTAACAAAATCACTTGGACTAACAAAGACATTCCTGCAAGGCACTGTTCAAGGAGGCAGAAAGACAGGACGACAGAAGAGGAGATGGGAGGGCAACATCCCAGAGTGGACACACTCTACTTTGGGTGAGAAAAAATGAGAAAGGCGAGAAACCGAGAAAATTGGAGAAAAGTGGTTGCAAGATCATCAGTGGTGCCCCTATGGTTATCCAGACTACGGGATAGGTGAAGGTGTGAATATACATTAAAAATATACATACCAAATATACATACATTATAAACACACAAAATAGACATACAAAATAGACATGCAAAATGTACGTACAAAATATATATACAAAATATACATACAAAATGTACATACCAGATATACATACATTATAAACACACAAAATAGACATACAAAATAGACATGCAAAATATACGTACAAAATATATATACAAAATATACATACAAAATGTACATACCAGATACACATACATTATAAACACACAGAATAGACATACAAAATAGACATACAAAATAGACATACAAAATAGACATGCAAAATATACGTACAAAATATATATACAAAATATGCATACAAAATGTACATACCAGATATACATACATGGTATACATACAAATTATACATGCATAATAAATATTTTTCCTTTTGTGTTGTCTGTTTTGTACCACAATATTCCTACAGCTATCTTAACCTTTAACCCTTAGCAAATCAATCAGTTTACACTATGAAGAAAAAGAAATGCTACTTGCTAAAAAGAATTTGAGAAACCTGTTAAAATACAAACTGTTATTCAGAGCCCAATGTTCTTGTCCTTGTTTTTTTTTCTCATTCTTCTTTTCTTCTTTACTATACAAAACGGATTAGTTTGTTGCTGACGTTGGTGGTAAGAAAAATGTTATGTTAGAGGCCAGCAGATGGAATACACATTGTATATGCAAGACAAATTTGACTGGTATAAATTATCTAACTTCCTAAGCCCTTTGAAATAGAGCGCTCCAAAGTATTGTTTATTCACTAAACTGCCCTGGATGGCCCTGGTTTCCACTCAATTGAAAAGCAAATCACAAGGGCCCTTGGTTGAAAACTGAAACCTGTGAATAATATTTGCACAGTAATTTGGCTAAAATCACTTTGGTAACAACCATTGAACGTAACCTGCTTCATTGAATGTTTATCAACTTCATTGGTGACATGAGGTGCAATGTGCAGTCGAATGCCTTTAGCTCAAGATTTAGGAAAAATGCAAATCAAAATTTCACCTTTTCACTACTGTGCAGTGTTGTGGCAGTGTAACAACATTATTTTCGAAATTTTAATTCTGAAATATTCCAAATTTCTGTATCCACAATGTTCAGCCGTACAATATCTCGAAAGGAATTGATGAAAATGCGGTTTTGGTTTACTTTTAAACGTGTACAATGCTCAATGAAAATGAAAAAGAACAAAAGTGTAATATCCACGGTCTAATTGAAGAAAAGGTGTATTTGTTGTATATTAAGTAGGGTAAGGATTTAGTTCTAATGTCGATAACGAAATTCTGTAAGATTCTGAAATTTTTTTGCAGTTTTTGTGTTCTTGCCTTTTTCACTTCAGCAATGAAACCATACTTTAAAAAGTAACACAACAGGACAAATTCTTGAAGGTGAATTCGTTGTGCTGGAGTCTGATATCTACCACAAACTGTTAAGACAAAAAATTTGTCTATTCAGAAGTAATACTTCTTAGTTATGTAAAATGTGAAAAATGTTATGCAATTCAATATTTTTTATGATACTAATAATGCAGTTATATATGTAACAGGTTATCATTTGCACATGTTTCAGCTTTTTTTGAATCCTTCATCAGTACACCTTGTAAAGTATAAATGGTAAAGTAGGTAAACTGTGCTTGGAATAACAATATTCCAAGGAAAAGGTTTAGGATGATTGACACATAAAAGGGAGTTAAAGTAGTTGGCTGCAAATGACGCCAAGATTAACTCACGCCACAGTTTTATAAAATAGGGAGCCAGAATCAGCTAGAATGCGCTTTAATCCATTTAGGCATTTGATATCTCTAAGGGTCGTTAACTTTGTTCCTCAAAATTCTTTTCTTTTGGTGATCAGTAAGAGTTGCCTGTAAAATACTGAATCGTTTCCAAGTTATAATTTTTCTTGAAATATCGGATTGCTGTTAATAATTAAGTTTAATAATTATGAAGTCTAATCTGCAATCAAAGCATGATATAACCTACACACACGCTATGGTGGTCACGGAATTCAGAGCATGTTGAACTGGAGGCACTAAATACAGCTCCTCGAATGTAAATTTATTATTTAGAAGTCATGTCATTATAATTTGTCACAATAATATTGTTAATTTTTAGTGCATTTTATGTGCCAGCTTTGACAGATGTAATTTACAGGTAAAGGGAGGTCCCTTTACATGTAAATTACATCCAGTAATATGTGGAAGTCATTACTGTGTCGTAATATTTCCATTGTGTTACAAAGGGTATATTTCACATTCCTGTCTTCCTCATCACCCCTAGCGTATGAAAAGAGCTGCACATATGTCTAATATGCCCTGAATAGAGCTGTGGTGAAATATTTATCTGTTGAACACTGTGTTGTATCTTCTAAATTTCTGAGCACATTTCCTGCTCCTATTGCTGGTATTTGGTCTAAGTGTAAACTTTGTCTTTTCCGGAGATTTTTTCTACGAATAGGTGATTATTTTCGCATTCATACATTCACATCTGCTTGAATCGACAACATATATTATGTAGATATCTTTCAGCTGAGATTGGAGAAAATCCATCTACCTTCTGGTCCCACTATCTAGGTGCTCTTGTGGTGATTTCATTTGATATGATTTTAGGCTTTAATGTGTTTATCGACTTTGATGACACTTTCCTTAATGCTATTCTCTTGCTATATTATTTTCTCGTATTTATAAAGGATGACCAATAGGAACATTTAGATTTTGGCGTGAGTGCTACACAATATCACCATCAATATAAAAGGGACGAGAAGCTGTTGAAATTTGGTTTTACAGGAGAATGATGGGAATATCATGGGTAGACCATAAAAAAATGAGACAGTTACGAGGAAAGCCGGAGGAGAAAGGTGACTGATAAGAACAATCCGTGAAAAGCAGAAGAGGTTTATCGGACATATGAGAAAAGAAGGACTAGAAAATCTTACCCTTGCAGGTCGTATTGAAGTCAAAAGAAGCAGAGGAAGACGAAGATTAACATACTTGGGAAGTCTCAAGTGCTATATTAAAAAAGTGTATATCAGCAGGTGAGAAGGAAAAGGTAATAGCTGGAGATCTGCTACAAAAGATGAGATAGCCATAGTCGCCAACGTCTGGAATGGATATGGCACCGAAATATATATATTGACGATGCAAACAGCAGTATTATTACCGCAAAAGAGAACTGATGTGCATATGCTACCCAAGAATCCTACTTTCTACGTTTGAAGCGAGCCCATTTTTTGTCAGTGAAGTCAGCACCTATTAAATCTGCTAGCATTAGAACAGTTACTAAAATAGGTTTTAGTCTGGGAAAATTAAAGGCCAACCGCAAACAAATTACAATATGAATACATTTATACGATTAATTTCTTTTTTTCATTTTTGTTTCAAAATGTGAGAGCGAATAAAATGTTATGAGTATTAGAACACAAAAGAATTCAATAGCCATTGCAAGAACCAGGCCGTTATCTTAACTTACAGAAGTTTAAACTAAGGTACTATCTTGAAATTTGATAAGAAATTCACAGGACGGTAATTTTTTTGTTGGTAATTTAATAATTAAACCCAAAGACAATTTGGTGATGTCGTTTTGCAATAATTCTTTGAGGACATGTTGCAAGGATATCGGAATACTTTATAATACTAACCATGGACTCTGATACAGGTTCAGTATTAGTTTGTGTTGGAGAATTCTTTGCATTGACCCATTTTCATCTACAAACTCCGGTATCCAAAACTGTCAGGTCAGAATATTTCGATTTTTTGTTTTTGAATCCTGAAGTTGGACTATCGTGGTATGGTATCAGATTAAGTGAGTAATCAGGGGTAAGTTCTTAGACTGATGTGTCGACTACGTATTTTTCGTAGCCAAATATTTGTTGACTCGAACCCTTCCAGTAGAATCCTTGCGTTTTTACCATGGTTTAAGGTAAAAAATAAAAAAACCATTTTACCCAATATAAATAAAAAGCTTTTTCGAAGTGTCTAATTTAGTATGCATAGTTGTTATGATGATCTTTAGTCTTGATCATTTTTTCTTTGTAAAGTGCTCACAAATAAATCGCTGAGGCACAGAAGTATGTACGTTTATAGAGAAAGCCTTGTGATAAAATGTGAAAAGACACAGCTACTCAATAGTTGAGAAAGATGGTTAAATAAAGAAGTAGTTGAGGTACAAGTGACCTCCACCTTTTCTGCCTGCTTGGCTTCTGTCTGTATGTTTGCTTTTTTCGCTATTCATCACGTTTGTAATTGTGTGTCATGTAGGCCTTGAATGTAATGCGTCTTTGTGATTTTTATACGGCCTTTGTCAGTTGCTCTAATGCTAGCTACCATATACTTCATTGATAGCTGGGAGGTGTAAAAGGGGTCACGCAGATCACATCATAAGTTGTTAACAAATGGTTGGGTCTTATTTTACTATGGACAATGCAACATATTTAAAACCTGTCTAATGTTGCATGCAAGTCATTACTGATATTGTGTTATGAACACTCCCACCTCAGCCAAAAATATTTGTGCACAAGATTTCAAACATTTAGTTGTTAAAGTCATCCCTCTTTATCTTGTTAATCTTCTTTAGCCCCTGCTCAAAAAGTTGATCTGATTACAGGTCTGGCAAAAATCAATCACCATGTCGCATATTAGTGTGACGAAACTTGTACGTACCAAAGGATGTTTGATGGGGAGCTCCTGAATAGCCTGAAGATATAACCGGTTACCAGTTTAGTCTATGTATGTAGATTATTGCCGAGGAGTAGATAGGTATGTCTATCTTCTAGCCTAAAACTTGTTCTTTGGCTACTGACCTGAAGTAGAGGTAATGGTGAATGTAGCTTGTCGTGTCTGATCATGTTTCCTATTCAAGCAATTGAATGCAAATTGGCGACTGTTGGGTTTCTTGTTACGTTGGATTCTGAGTGCTGCTCTGACTGGTTAGAAGTATCAGCTTGGCAGTTTACTGGTTGCTGCGCAGCTGGGTGGTAATGTTGGGGCCTTTACTTTGGGGAATTTCCAACAGGCTGCTCCATCAATAGCCGCATTATACTGAGGCATATTCAGTGATATGTGACCCACGGTTGTGTGGCTATGCATGTGTACCTGGTGGACCTAGCCTCAGTCAACAACAAATGCATAGCCTCAGATGTGGGTTAAACTTAAGTCATTTGTCGTATATTGTGCAACTCTTACTTGGATACTGAGTGTATCTTCAAGTCAATATCTTCTTGTTCGTACTCGCATTATGACAACTTTGAGTAAACGTTCAAAAAGTAAACCAGTTACCCATTACTTACACAAGCCTTTTTCTATCTCCTTTGCTAAAATTTTTAATCTTCGTAGTAACTTTACAGATGTTGAATCATATGAGAAGTATGGGTCACAAGATAAATTTTCCTTTTCTGAAAGAAGCCTGGGCCTTCTTATTACCAGTTATGACTTTTCTATCCCTGGTACTTCCATTATATCCGAAAGGATCCCCTACACCACATTGATGGCCTTGCCATGAATATTGATCCCGCTTTACCACTAGCTGATTTGAAAGATCAAGATCAATATAATATATATTTCCACCCTCTCCGTTCTACACTTTACTTGCTACATTTTTTTACCATTATCCATCTTCACGGAATTTTTCTGTGCTTAAGTTATCTCTAATAAATTTGACAGGCCTCCTCTGCACCACCTTTAGGCGAACTTTTTTGTTTGTGGGGACTCAACGTCCAAAATTGGGACTGGTGTATTTATTCCTATTGCACTGATGATGTTAGGGTACAACTTTCTAAGTTGCAAGGCTTATCAATACTTGCTAATTGGCAGAGGCTATGAAAAGCCTTCTATTCAGGCCCTCTTTCGTGTTTCTAAAGTATGTAGACCTAATCAATCTGCTCGACTGGGTCATTCTTATTATGTCATTATTACGGTTTTTCTCTACCTTGCTTCTAAAGGTGTGAAGAACTCATCATTTCAATTAAACCTTTATTGCTTTGAAAAAAACAGTCTGGGATAGTTTTTGTGATTTCCTGGTTTATATACATGGAAATAGTATCTTCAAAATTGATGGTGAACACTGTACATTAGCTGGAGTTGATGTCTTTATCCCTTGTAGAAAACTTCAGTTTAAATCTCATTCCTCTTCTCGATTTTCAACACCATCTTCAGATGTCATTTATCAATGCACACATTTTTCCTGTTTTCCAATTCTTCCTATTTTAGTTGTATCTATCATTCCCCATCTTAACAAATCTAATATCACTAGCGCTAATGACAATCAAGTCAATGTACTACGAAACTCCTGTAAAGAAACCTCACCTATTCTCTTTAATGTTCTCAATAAGAGTTTGAACACGTCATGTTTCCCCACCTCCTGAGAATTAGCATCATTCTGTCGTCTCATTCTTCAAGAACTTGGATGATCATATTGATTTTAGTAATTATTGGTCAATTTGCTTTCTAACTATTATAAGCAAAGTATTGGTGTCTATTACACTGAACAACAAAATGTAATTTTTGTTTGCCTCTGGGATGAAAACGTAATCGTAATTTTCAGATAAACTTGATGGTGCTCTTTCAAATCTGAAAACCGTTTTACTTTTTTACGTAAAATTTAAGGATTAACTACTGTAGAAGCATTAGTCCTGAACCTCTTGATTTTAAGTAACCTCCGGACCCCAAAATGATGATTAGATAGACTAATATTATTCAAAGTACTTCAAGACAATTTTTTTCCTTCTTCCAATCTAGATATCAATGGCATGATGGCATCTCAGAGGTCTATACACGTCTTCAGTAACCACATTTACCTATATCCTGTTTCACTGTTTGAATATCTTTCACACACTGATCGATTACATCTTATTACAGTTGCTTTAATATCTTTACAGCTCTTTATCCTTATCTGTTGCTGTCAACATAAGGCACTGAACGTGCTCCTGTTTTTCATTTTGACGGCTGTGTTTTGACGACCATTTCATTTTTTTATTCTCCCTTTATCCAACCACCTGAAGACCTTTTCCTTTACAAACGTTTTATTTGTAGCCATCTTTTTACAAAGACCCTTTGATGCGCATGGAAATTTTGTGGAATGGTTTCTTAATACGATTACTGGTGATGCACTGATAGAGTGCTTTTCTAACTTTCCTTAACATCGTACTGCACGCCGGCCTATTCGTTGTTAAGTATATTATTGAATATTTCTAGTTTGTCATTAATATCGTCAAATATATTGAATATTCTTGACGTTATGGACTCAGGAGAAGCCATAGATATAGAAGCTTTATCATGTCATAAATTTTAATATTATCCCAAGCTGCCATTCAAGAGGTACTTTTCCATTGTCAGGATGCTAAATTGACTAGGTATGGTTGTTTTATAATTCGACAGTGTGGAGCTTGTGTAGACAGGAATCGAATTGTTTTTAGATGTGGGGCCAAACCCATGTTGTGATTGTTGTTTCTTTCTTTGCATTGCTGCAAGCCATATTTCTGGAACAAACCTTCTGGAATAAACCGTCATAAATTAATTCTGTATTTAAAACAAAAGATTCACATTTACTGTTTTGCTGCCTAATCCGACAGCTAATATCTACAAACGAATACTGGACACTGGGTTTTGAAAAAAGGATTTTGAAAAAAGGATTTTGAAAAAAGGATTTTGAAAAAAGGATTTTGAAAAAAGGTTTGATCTTCTTGTTAAATTTAGTCAAATTTAACCAAATTTTCTGATATCTCTACTTTTTACTTTTTACGTTGCTCCACAATTCCTTCTGCGTTTTGGGAGGCGTTTTTCCAATATGATGGACTCTGTGGCGTCTATTGCCAGTAATGGTGAGTTCTATTTCCTTAGCAATCAATTTACGGTGGATACACAGTTACTGTTTGATTCTTTGCCATTGCCTGAAAATGGAAATCTAAACAAAAGTAAAGATGACCTTCTACTGTACTACCCCGCGACATCGTCTTATTTGCAACTCAAATAAAGGTCCCCTTAAAGGATTCTAGTTTCTTCTCAAAGGCCAATATTTCTTGCTTCAGGAACTTTGCTGCTTTAGGACGTTTACTGCTTTTATTTGTTAAATATTATTGTGTTTTCTTTCCATCCAAGTATCGATGTGGTCTTTACTGACAAGGTTTGCAACCGCATCGTTAATAATTGTCTTGACACTGTTCGCATCCCTATAAGGAACGGATTGTTTTCGTTGCATAACCTGCTAAATTTGAAATTGACACTAATCCTAAAACTTGCCAAAATAATCCATGTGGTTAATTTTAACGTTTACATACATCTTTGATTAATGATTTAACCTATAATAGGGGGAATACATTGTTCTTTAGAGAGAAACTGTAAGCATTGCTGTTCTCATCACTTAAGAGCGTTTGTTTTCGGAGATCTTAACCATCCTTATCAGGGTCAAAGTTCTTTCTGTGAAAAGCAATTGTAATGAAAAAACTTCTCACACAGGGTATGGATCTGCCTACAAGAGTCCAAACTACAGATAAACCTTTCTTAGCAGCAAATGTTTTGCTGGATAAGTCAATTAATTATTAATGTCCAGGGTACTGACGTTAGACTGTATCCGGTAACAAGGTTCTAGTTCATGAGTCCTCCTGAGACAATGGAGTTATTCCTTAATTATTACTACTCCTGGGTTTACTCTGACCTTGGACCATAGTACCTGCAAAGGATCCAGACACGGATTAAGTATCTTCTCCTAAGACATTAACTCCTACCTGTGAGTTAAATAGTGAAGGTCAATGACAGAATATTATAAGAAAATTATTGGAAAGGCCAAAGAGCCGACCCTCATCGTCATCTTTCCATATTCGTTAGTTTTACTGATAAAATGTTACCAACAGTCCTTTTCCAGTTTTTACGGCTTTTATATATAATGCATTAAGTCTGTCAAGAAATTTACTATCAAGATTTGTGTTAGTGTATATTTTTAGGTCTTTTAAGATTGTCCCCAGGCAAGTTGTTTTAAATCTTCCAATAACTGTACCTGTAGGCTTTATGAAATAACTCAACGATTTTCTTACAGATGTTTTCGGTAGTTTGGTCGTCTTTTGTTGAGGGCTAGACTCCAGGGTTGTATTTTTGTTCGTAGATAGAGATCATTGTTGGTAATGATTCTAGGTCATTTAATGTGTATGACTTTACTTAGTAGCCTGTGTTGGTATGAATCAGGTAGAAAACTAAACTCCCTAGAAACTAATAAGTTGCAAAAACAACGGATACCAAGCTTAACGAAAGCAGGGAGGAGCGAGGATCATCAACATCTGCATCACGACGACGATAGTTCATAGCATACGGGAATTTCAACCTTCAATTAAATCTCTTGTAAGCCCCAAAACAACTTATACCACTAAACATTGGAATCTGAGAACTATTTACCTAGAAGAACCAACACTATATTTCTCGAGAGAAATAGAAGGGTGCACCTGGATATTCTTAGGATAAGTGAGTGTAGATGGATAGAAGCAGGCAGGATGAAGATGGCTCCAGGACAGACACTGATCTACAAAGGAGCTGAAGAAGTGCATGAGGGTAGTGTACCATTATGATCTGCCAACAAGGGAAGTCACATGGAATGGAAACCCGTCAATAAGAGGTTCAAAATACCAGGTTTTCAGGTCAATATTCCGTTTTTGTGGGTTTTGGGCTTTCCAGGCAGGTCAATTTTTCCAGCTTGTTTGTTTAGTGGGATATAGGAAAAATGAAGTAAATGTATTTGTATTCCATTCTCCAAACAATGGGCTAAAGAAAAATTTCCGAATTGAGCACAAATAGATCAAAATCAGCAGAACATGTGACAACAGTCCTTGGTTACAGGGAGACTGGAAAGTATCGCTACCTGGAAGAACAAATGAAGCAGCTCGATCTCAAGACAACAGAGGAGAATTGATGTTGATGTTAAAAAGAATTAATAACTTTAAATGAGCATCCATAAGATTTCCTTCACTTATTCAAGAGGAACAAAGATACCATTTCAATCCTCAAAACTTACCAAACTGTTTTGACCTACGATAAAGATATTCTAGCTCATGCAGCTAATTTTTAGTTTTATAAAGCTCCCTTCATATACATAATTAAGCTATGTAAAAATTTCATGGAGTATCAAGGGCAATAAAAGTAGGTACAAACCCCAAAATGATGGATTTCCTGTCGAGTTACCCATCAAACTGCCAAAATGTCATGGGCATGTCACTTTACTACTGTACTACTGAATTTTCACATGTTTTCGGAGATAGAATTGGAAGACAGAAGAAGCCAATGAAAAAAAGGTACGAAGAAAAAAATCAAATTAGAAAAGTAACCGTCTGCGCTAAAGAGGGTTTCAGCCTTGCTTAGGGTGAAATCAGTTTTTAAAATGTAATATAAAAAAGTTGACTACAAAATCCTTACAAAGGCATTGTCGATCAGATTGCCATCCTCGCTACCATAAATCTTTGTTATGATCACGAATCCAATGTTCCTGGTCGATTAATTTACCACTATTTTAAGCTGGTTTGGGACAACAACTTGTACTACCACCAGCAAAAAGTATTCCTTTCATCTATTCCTCATACGTCTGTGAAATAGATTTTCTAAAACTCCTTGATAAGAATCTTGAAAATACATCTAATGTATTAAACTTTTCCTTCGCATTCATGCATGTGGAGCTTTTTTGGGGGAAATGAGTATTTTTTGGAGATTTTCTAAGATTTTTTAGGGCGTGCAATAATCAGTGCACAGTAATCTAGTTCGAATCAATTCTAAGATTTTTAGCAGGTGGAATAATCAGTATACAGTGATCTAGTTCGAATCTATTTTCTTCATTTATAGCTTACGGTAAAAAGGGTAGGTTCCAAGGAACTTGGATATGGTTCTAAACATATAGAAGCTAAGGCCCCAGGGCTTCAAAAAACACTTTGTGATACAAGCAAAAATATTCGCATACCTGGCTTAATTTCTTCCTAACAACTCCTGTCTACATTCATAACTTTTCTTTCGCCATTTTGAAGATCCCGAGGACTGTCTTGTTTTCTCACCTTATTTCTTTGACTTCCTTATTTTTTTATTTCAACATTAAATTTCACGGAGGTTTCAATTTTCAAATTTTCTTGCGAATATTTAACCACATCAGCACACAGTGCAAACTCTCTAATATCATCTTTTTTCGTAGGGCAAAGAGTGACTTCATACAAAGGAAAGTTTATCTTGAGCAGCTTTATTTAAGCTTCCAATGTATGCAAAATAATTCGAACTTTTTATCGACAGCTGCCTTTTTATAAGGATCTGCATTTAATTATTGTTAAAACATGTATATAAATGTATTGTAAAACGTCAACACAATCTGTCAAAAGAATGGTTTGAAAAGATCAGATTCGGTCCTGACAAAAATAATTTTTCTCTCACGGATGTTAGTTCTTTACTTCTTGTGTTGGGCTAAGCATTTTTTAATTCCATTGTATGCATACCTACATGTGTATTATATCTCTCTTTAAGGAAGCAATTTAACTGGGCGATCTGCTCTTTACACCTACAGCCTTTGACCTACCCATCTACCCTTGTTATCACTTTCATGGCTAAAACGTTAAACTCAAAATATAAAAGGATGACCACGGAACATTCTTGATTATAGACTTATGTCATTTTTTTCTCTCTCTCGTTGTAGCCATAAAACTGAGTAGTTGCATTCTTTGTATGTTTTCAGATTGGTCTGATGATGTGTGGAATACATGAAAATATTTTCTGAATTGTTGGTCTCTTGACTTCACATAAAAATATAAAATCTACCTTTAGACATCAGTTTTTAATCTTTGAGTGTGGATCTACATTTGTATGTCATTGCATCCCAACACAGTTTCTGTTGTTTTCGTCTGCTAATTTTCTCTTTGAGAACCATTCTTAATGTCTCCAATCCCAACACCTTAGCGAAAATGCCATTTGTAAATAATCGAGTTTGAAAGATTATGTTATTCCAAGATGTTCTTGTTAAAATCGGCATCCTTTGTATTTAAAGGCATTTCATAGGCTTATTGTTTAATCGCGTTTCTCTCTAAGACAAAAGTGGTAAGATGACTTCACTGTACTTTCCGGCCTACCAAAGTTAGCTAATTAACTAATCTCCAAGTATCTCTAAGTATTTCCTATCTTTCTCTCAAGGGAAATAAAACATTTATTTATCTAAACGGTAGAATTTTCAAAATCATAGCAGTAATAATAGAAGTCTAGGTGTTTGTTATGATTATTAGCTTTTTAAAACGATTAGACAAAACAATGCAATTGTACAACAATTGATTAAGGCATTCTGGTAAGCAAACATACACCGCTTGAGGCTAATTAAGAATATCAATAGTCACAAGTCAGCTGAAGTACGTTTTTACCAAAATGAACATCTGGAAGACTAGAGAGATAAGACGGTGACTTATTGTTTTCTCTAATTATTATCTTATTTAAACTTTGTAGTAAATTTCAAAATTTGTCGTATTGCTGGAATAAGATGCCAGTGCCAGCTGCCTTTTCTTTTTTCGATATTTTCATCCTTTCATGTCTTATAAGCTCCACTTATCTATGAATATTATTTTACGAGATTAATAAAGTGTGTCTTTTGTAAAAGGAGGCTTTTAGATTCTACCTTTGTTTCTTATCAAAATACAGTTTAAACCCAATTTGTAGTCTCATTCATTTCTCACTACTACTATTATTACTACTACTACTACTATATTATTACTACTACTACTGCTGCTACTACTACTACTACTACTACTATTACTACTACTACTATTACTACTACCACTACTACTACCACCACCACTACTACTATTACTACCACCACTACTACTATCTATTACTACTACTATTACTACCACCACTACTACTATCTATTACTACTACTATTACTATTACTACCATTAATATACTACTTCTACTACTACTACAACTATTACTTCTGCCACCGTCATCACCACTTCCATAACCGCTGCTACTACTAGCACTATTATACCGAATGAATATTTTATATAACTGTAACTATTACCATTCATCGTCTTCCATAACTTCTGGTATTTAAAATTACTGACTTTCATACTATTTGCCTTCAAAATAATTCTAATTTGTTCTGGTTGTTTAAAAAATGTAGTGTTGAAATAGTTCTCCCCAAAAATGTCTCTTAAAATGCTGTGGCAAATTGGCCCAGACTTTTTGAGTTGGCCTATGCCCAAATGTTTCTTAAAACCGAGCTTCTTTATACAACACTATCTAATATCAAATGCTGTTCCTCATATTGCCATTAATAGTTAAGTATATCTACATTGGGTTTTGTACATATACTGTCCTAGTCTAATTATAACCACGTGCACGTACTAGCACATGTACATGTTTATGTAAATGTACATGTACATGTTTTTTGTAAATGTACATGTACAAGTTTTTTTAAATGTCCGTGTACATCTACGTTTTGCGTTTATTCACAACACATGAAATGACTAAGCAGACTTCTGCTGCGTACCCGCGATTTCAATTGAGTGGGCAGTGGGCTTTGACAAGGGCAGCTTTAATTAAGATTTTTGTCATGTTTGAGGGTTATTTTTTAAGAAGGATAGTATTTTCCTTTCAAACATTATTTTGAGGTATTAATATGTACAGCCCCAAAATCAAGCAAAAGTGACTGTTCTATCAAATGTGAAACGCAGGATAGTACTGTTCACCCAAAACTGGGAGAGGACTAGAAAATGTGTCCTTAACAAAGCTGCGTTAATCTGCTGATCAGCTGCTTGCGGCTGACGGCTGTCTTTATTTGCAGGACCAGAAATACAGATAGATATTATATCAAAAGACTTCAGCTCTGCTGCTGGAATATGAGAACACTTATAGACAATGGAAAAAGATCTGAGCTTAAAACTGGCATCTTAGCTAATGAACTGGCAAGACATAATTTGGACATTGCTCCTCTATATGAAACCCGCTTTGCTGGAGAAGATCAAGTTGTAGAGCCTGAGTCAGGTTACACCATATTCTGGCTGGAGCAGAGTGTGGCAAAGATAATCTTTTGGTTTGGGCTAGAGTCAAAATTTCAATTCGCCGTAAGATTCGCTTCAATCGGGTCAAGGCACCAAAACGCATTGATGTTTCCAAGTTAGAGGACCTCACTTATAGAGATGCTTTGAGATCAACTTTTGACCGAAGAGATTTCTCATTTCTCATTTCTCATTTCTCATTTCTTCTTGATTAGGCAAGATTCAAAGACATTGTCTTTAAGAAGGGGGCTTCTTCTTCTTTCGTATGACTTCTCTAACATTCCATCATCTGCAGTCATCGCTGTAGCTCATCACTCAGTGGCTGTTCTCTCAGCGCTCTGGCGCCACCAGGTGGTTTGAAGGTGGCACAGTCATTCATGGTGTGTTTTGCAGTTTGGTTGCTATCTCCGCATCGGCATGAGGGGCTGCTGGACACTCCGATCTTGTGCTGCCAGTTACCAAAGTTACCATAGCCTGACAGCCTGTGGAAGTTTGATCAGCTCTTTCTTGGGAGCTTGTGCCCAGCTGGGTGAGCACTTCGTGTGGGGACATAGTCTCGTAGTGGGGTGGTTGTATTCTCCCATTCATCCAACCATCGTACAGCTTGCCAGTCCGCTGGGGGTAGCCCATCTGTTTGAGTTGTTGACGGAGAAGGTTTCTACTACGGAGCCGTTTGGTGTTGGGGTATTCGCTGACAAGTTCATGCATGGCTGAAGAAGGGGCTGACACTCTGGGAATGAGAGTGACCAAACATCTGAACTGGTTTAGTGATAACTGTGAAGAAGTGAGTGCCCTTCTGAATGAAAGGAGAAGAGCCAGCAAAAAACTTCCAAGCTCTTTATCTTCAAAGAGTTTACATTATGCTGCCAATTTTCTTAAAGTGAAAAGGAGTGTTCAGCGAAGGTTGCGCCAAATTAAGAATAAGTGATGGTCAGATCTGTCTGAACAAATGTAGTTGGCTTTCAGCAGGAAAGACATGAAAATTTTTTATGACTTTTTACACCAGGCGGAGCAATGCGTTCCTTGATCACACCACTTTTGAGACCACTTTACTGAAGACCCCTGATAAGAAAATGGGACGCTGGTTTGAGCATTTCCAGGATCTCTTTTACAACCCTTCTGTTGTGGATGATACTGGTGTGAATAATATTCCTCAGCAAGTTTTGCATCATCATCATTATCATCATATTCGGTTTAAAGTCCGTTTTACATGCTAGCATGTGTTGGACGATTTCTTGAAATTGACTTCCAAGTTATCCTATCACCTTAAGCACCTTAAGCTAACTATTGAGCCATCTCTTACAGAGGTAATTTTAAGCATTAAACACATTAATACAGACAAAGTACCAGGCTTTGATTGGTGGCATTGCAGTTTAATTGCTAATTCTCGATGGTGTAAATGTTCACAGGGCAGCACACTCTCTGCTTATGTCTGTTTAGAATAATAATCCAATTGCTCAGGACTAGCTATTTAAAAAAAAAAACCGTGTAAATTTTATTGGTCAGTTATCAGAAGAAATTTCTATTGACAATGGAGTGAAAAGGAAGTACATTCTTGCCTGAACCCTCCTTTCACTGTATTTGACTGCAGTCCTGTGGTATCCTTTTCATGACTGTGACGTAGGAGTTTATTTCAGGTTTAGAACAACTGGTAAAGTGTTTAATTTTAGGGGATTCTAAGCCAAGACCCTTCTACGTAAATGTTTGGTTAAGGAGCTTCTGTATGCTGATGATGCCCATCTTGTTGCTCCTTTTGCTGGTGACGTGCAGTCTGTCATTGATCGCTTTGATAATCCTTGTACTCGTTCTGATTTGACAATCACCATTGATATAACCAAGATGATGTATAATCCTGCACTTGATGAGCTTTATGTAGAGCCTGACATTTTTGTTAATGTAAAAAGCCTTGAATTTGTCAAGCATTTTGTTTAACTGGGCAGTGCTCCCTCAAACAATGGCTCTCTCGATTTTGAAATCAAGAAAAGGATCAGCAATGCTTCACGTTCTTTTGGCAATTAGAAGACAGAGTTTGGTCTGATGGTGATCTCACTCTAAAAAACAAACTTTCTCTGTACGAGACCTGTGTGTTGGCCACTCTTGTATGTCTCAGAGACATGGACTTTCTATCAGTAAAAAGTCAAGCTGCTTGAGAGATTTTAATAACATTGTCTCGGGCACATTCTTGGAATCAAGTGGGAGAGTCGTACCCTCGACACTACTGTCTTGTCTAAAGCAAACACTGTAAGCATATCGTCAATGGCGATGAGACATCAGATGCGCTGGGTTTGTCACTTTTTACGAATGGACGACTCCTGGCTCCCCAAACAACTGTTCTACCGTGAAATTCTTACCTTTTCTCACCGTAGCTGTTTTAGTCCTTTCGGGTAACGGTTTTCTGCCTGACTTCTGACTGAATCAGCGCTTGGCGTCGAGCTCAATCACCTGCATCTACACTCTCCGTGCCATACATTCTCATATACATTCTCATAGGAGGCATTCACTGCTGATCGTGAGCATTGGAGTAGTCTAATCTTTCAAGGTGCTAAGTTGTATGAGCAGAGCAGAGTTTAAATTGCTAAACTGAGGAGAACCTGCAGGAAGCATGAAAGTTTTCCAGTTGGTTGTGGCCTTCTTTGGCCTTGTAAAATGTGTGCTCGGTCTCTGTTGTCAAAGGCAGGGCTGGTGAATCATCAGAAGTCTCATCAGATCACAAGACCCAGAATCATTTCTTTTGTGCCCCTTACTGCTGCTACTTCTGAATCTTCCATCTATCCATCTATCTATCTATCTATCTATCTATCTATCTATCTATCTATCTATCTATCCATCTATCTACCTACCTATCTATCCATCTATCTATCTATCTATCTATCTATCTATCTATCTATCTATCTATCTAACTATCTAACTATCTACCTACCTACCTACCTACCCTTCTACCTATCAATCTATTTATCTGGGTACCCAACTGTTTTTCTGTCTGGCTGGCTGTATGTGAATATAATAGTTCTTTCTGTTTGTTTTTGAGTATAAATGTCATCTACTGTTGCGTGTTTCTCGTAGATTTTGTACTCTTAATGAAGTTCATTGTTCGTAGTTTAGCCTGTTCAATTGAAACGAGACATGCAAATATTGCGATTCGGTTCAGGTCACTGTGCACAATGGTAAGTCTAACTCTTATTGTGAATATGTTCCACAAAATTAACACTAAAGCTTTTGTTGCAGAGGACGCATTATTTTCTCCGAAAGGATTATACTTTCTACTCTATTCATGAAATGTTCCTCGCTAGGCAAAAGCTGTCAAAGTCATCCCTTGACTTTTAAATAAAAAAGAAATCTCAACCCTGAGCTTTGGTGCTTTTTACACCACAGTTATGTGGATTGTTTTTTTCTCTTGATCCCCACAACAGGAAATAGTGTTTTGCTGTCATTTTGCTTTGCTATTTCATCCATTTCGCATGAGATTGTCGCACAATGGCCTTATAGTATCATAAAGCAGAGATCGGGAAACGCTGATTTTTTTTATTGTTCCTTCACAAATTGGATGACTTCATAACATGGCTCAGTGGTATAAGCCATTAAACAATACGATAGTTCTTTGTAAGACGCCGGGACCATGAAGAATGAATCATCATTGGGGCACTCTACAACTTTGGAGCCCGATAAAAGTTTAATGAGAAAAATAAAACCTTTAATCCTGTCGCTGGTTGGGCAGTACAACAAATATACCCTTTGTTTGAATTTTGTTTTCTTGCGCAGAATATCAATCCACGGCTCCAATCACCTCCAGGAAAAAATCCTACTTCACATGTGATCAAGAGGTTTTTTTCCATCGGAAAAAAAATGGGCCTTGGTACTCCAAAATCATATCTTGCAATTATTCTATCGGTTGCCTTTCTTTTCATCGTTCTGCAGTTCCAGATAACCAGTCTGAAACGTGGTAAGTTTGTTGATCTTGAAAGGAATCTCATGATTACTGCACAGACCAAATCTGCACATTCTGATTCATCTGATGATACGAAAAAGTCACTTACTGATGTAAACTCACCTGATCTTAATGGAAGAAGACTTCGTGGTCGACACAATGTTTTCCTTAAAGAGGTAAGACATTGTTTTTATGTTGTAGGTAAATGTACCTCATTTGCAACTTGCTGCTTATGTATTTGTGTCGTTTCTTATTAAATTGACTTGTTGATTTTTATTTGCGCTTGTTTGAACTTTTACAAAGCATTGTTTTTAGGACATTTTACAATAATTACTTTAAAAGCTAATAATTTAACATATCTTTTTATAATCCTAATGAGGTTAAAATAGTTACAGTTGATACTTGATACGGCCCGGTCAAGGGAGACCATTTAAATAGACATACTGTGTTATCCGCCAGTTGAAAGGTGGCAATGACACCCACAAGACAAGTAGTTGTGATAATAAAAATATATATAACTAATTATGCAACATTCCAGTCACATGATCACTTTTTTCTATTGATTTATAATTTTAAAAACATACGTGGAAAAATTCATATGCTCACCCACAGTTTTTGTAACAAAATAGGATAATATTTTACAACAGTCTGTTTAAAGACTTTAATGTATATTTGTTTTAAAAAACACACAGACAAACCATTTTACAAGCAAGCGAATTATTTAGTATCAGGTCCGATAGTTGGTTAAAAGACCAGCCAGTTTATTGAGCATTAGTTTTAGTTACTTTTGAATAACACACCACCTCATAAATGATAGTACCAGCCCAATAAAATTGTAAATCGCCATTGTTTAAAATTGGAACCAAAGCCTTGGCTCTGTTCATGACAAAAAAATTATGTCACGCTGTTTTAAAATACCAATAAGAATTTACATTTTTGTGTTGAGGCTTATGAAAATTTCCTTGTTATCCATGTTACTTTTGTGTCTGCAAAATAAACTTACTAGTTTACACTGTTAACAAGAAATTTTTATTTATGACTTAAATAATATCAGACCCAGTAGATACGTCCTGATGTTACAGTTGAATGGCCATTGCACTGTTGTCATGAAGTTTTCACTATTTCATATAAAGAGTAGTGATTAGTGTAAGAGAAAGAAATAGCAAGCCTGACAGTGATTTTTAATCTGAGAAATTTTAAGTGTATTCAAAAGTTGATGAATTACGACCATTATGTACCAGCAAAGCAGTTGTTTTCTTTATTAATATATATGTATATATATATATATATGTGTGTCTGTGTTAACAAAGAAGACCACTATATATACACTGTATATATAAAATCCCCATATCCACCCTTCCTTTTTGTAATATTACCTTTTAATTCAAATCTTAGATGGTTCATTAGATGGCAATGGAAAACGCCCTGTTTTATAGTGCACATGAAATGGACTGTTATCAGATTTTAACGTAAAGAAAAGGATTGTTATCTATGAATTTTAGTATTCATATGTGAAAAGCAACAGCCTTGAGGAGGTGACCATTGTGTTGTTCTTTTTTTGTGGGTGATACATTATAGACCTGCAATCAGAAGACACATAAGGTGGTTAGCCACAGTCTTTAAGAGTTATTTCCTCTCCAATTTTATCTTGGTTTTATTCCATTTGGCTTCTTTATTCAACTTTAACTGTAGAAAGCTTTCAACTGAATGAGTTTTCTGTCTTTTAATGCCAGAGAAATGTTATGACAAGGGAAGAAGCTTTTTATTGTTTTTCTTCAGTGAAGAAAAAGTTATTCATGCTGAAAGGTACTCAATTAACTATGTAATACTTTGTTGAATATATTCAATAGAGTATTTCATAGTTAATAGATTACTAAAATTAGCAGACAGTTTTGCATAACTTCATTTAGCTTATTGAATTTTGTTAGTTATTATTGAACTTACACACTTTCTGGATGGTCTGCAATTATTTTGAGCATTTTGTCAGTGACTTATCTTACAATTTTCACACAGCATCCGCATCATTTGTATTGTAATGCTGACTAGTAAGTATTTCAGGTGTTAAATGGCGTAGAATTTTTGCTCATATTCCTTTAATCTAGTTTATCCCACCATTGTCAGTTATTTCTCATAATTCCAGAAGAAAGAAATAAGCTGAATGAATGGAAAATGAGAACGTGACTTTCAAGAGGAAAACAATAACACTGAAGACTATTTTATACATGGTAGAATGAATTTACTTACTTTTTTGGTCATAAATTATTGTTTCCCATCTTCAAGGTTGAGTTCCTGTCACATTCTTAGTCAAGTCAGAGAACTTTTTCTGACAATTGACAAAACCAACATAGCTTACTCATTTTCAATGCCTCTAGTAGCATAGCCACCCATAAAAACTTGGTCTCAGTATCAGATATATACAAATGTGCAGGGGTTAATAAAAGAGAACTGTGGAAAATCCATTGTCATGGGGTTTAGGGGGTTATTAAGCTACCCCAATGAACATAGAACTCAGGTTAGGGTGCCAAAAGATCATAATAGGCCTCTTTTGATAAAGTAGGCTCTTAAAACATAGAGAAATATACAGCTGGCACTACTTGTTTTATTCCTCTTCAGGATTGTTCAATTACAACATTGTGACAAAGGCCCAGGCATAATAAAGCTATGGACATGTGGAGTGAACAATATTGAAAACAACAGATTAAACTTTCAAATACTGTAGTTTCGATCATTGCTATTGGCCGAAATTGAAAATTGAAAAAAAATGTTGAATCACAGACATCGTTAAGTTTTATTGTCTATTTGTTGTCCAGGCAAATTCCACCTCTCCCCACCCCAATTTCAGTATGCGTCATGATAGATTTCACAGTATTCTTTCCAGCCTTTTAATATTCACACACAGGCACAGCAAAAATATTTATATGGAGCACAAGATTTTCAATATAATCCAAGTGCAAAAATGTTGAACACATAAAAAGCATAAACTTCACAATTATTTTAAGAGCTGGTCACCCACTAAAGTTAATTACCATATCTATCAATGAGCACAAATTCCAACATTCTTTGACTTTACTTGGAAAACCACCACAAAATAACTTGTCAAAGGTCTTTTATGATAGTGTATGGTTTACATTCTTGGATGCCCATACATTTTCAAAAAATTTGATCATAAACATTATCTGCTGGTATCTAAATTCAAATTAATTCCATAAAAAGCTCACAGATGTGAAGAGTAACCATTTGTTAGCAACACTGAAATAATAGTGCAGTAATTCAGTTTCACTGTTGACATCTAGCATGTTTTATGTTACCCTTCCCCCTAGATCCCAGTAGATAATGTACAAAAACAAATCAAGATATAGTGGCTGTATAGAAATTGCTCTTCTTAAATCCTGTTTCAACAATATTGTGCAATGCTATGATGCAACAGGGTAGATATAGTTTATCATATGACATGTTTACTACTAAACCCCCCCCCCCATCCAAA